>JZKD02S1674687.1:256693-328890 GCA_000966675.3 Picea glauca
CAAGCTTGAAGAGGGAGACTTCCAGGAGGCCTAACTTCTTCATTTTTCGACTGTTTTAGGTGCCGAAAGAGCCCAGACAGGGGTTTTGGGATGCTAGGAAGCCATTGGAGCAGTCGGTTTGTCAGTTTGAGCATTGTAAGACATGTTTTTGAGCACTTTTTGGGAAATTAATAATAATGATCCATTGGAATCTGGACCAGGAGATGTAGCCCATAAGAGGGGTGAACTCCTTTATCAATTGTTGTGCACATGTGTTTATGTTCAATGTTTATGCTACTGTCTATGTGTATTTTGCATAAGTAATCCTTAATTTATGTGTTGCAAATTGATCCTGTCACTTTAAACACATAACATTTCACTTGCGATAATTATTCAAGTTTTTCAAGTCTTCTTCAATTTTAGATCATATTGGGAACTGGTGGTAGCCAGAATTAAGGTCAATATTACTCAAGTACTTGGATCCCTTGAGTTGATCGGGAAGGTTGTCAATTTGGGGAATTGGGTACCATTTCTTGACTTTGATTTTTTTCATGGCCATGTAATCAATGCAGAGTCACCATGTTCCATATTTATTCTACATGAGTACATTTGGGCTTCCCCTGGGTGAGGAGGTTGGTCAGATGTGCCCCTTTTTCAGCAACTCTTATATTTGGTGCTTGATTTCCTCATTTTATATAAGAGAGCAATAATATATTTTTCCATTGGGTAGAGATGCGTCGGGGGTTAGATCGATTGAATGCTTGACTTGATAGTGTAGAGGTACCCCAATGGGTCAGGAGAATATTTCTTTGTATTCCTCCATGATCTTTTCCACCTAATTTTTTTGTGTGAAGAGGCCCTGTGTTGAGGCCATGAATGTGGTTGTGACCTTCTATTCAGTTTGAGAGTGAATCATAATGAAGAAAAATTTATCGATCTGGAAGATGAACTTCCTACATTACTTAGCCGAGATCAAGGAAATGAGGGTATGCAGAGCTACCTCTGGTATCTTGTACAATTTTCTTCCCAAAGTAATAATAACACTACGAGGTCTAGACTTGTATACAACATGAAGTTTCTATAGGTAAGGTTGGCCTAAAATAACATAACAAATTTCAAGGGGGGGAATATCACACAATACCTCATCCTCAATGGGCTTGATCTTCTAGGGAGGGAAAAAATATTGGATGCGGTGGATATCTCTCCCTTAGTAGAGCTAGATGATGGCGTAAGGTTGTAGATGTGGTGTTATTGGCAGGTCCAATTTCTTTGAAACATTTACTGAGATGAGGTTCTTTTTACTTCCGCTATCGATAATGAAGTGCATCGGAGCACCCTTCACCCACATCTACGAGTTGAAAATATGCTCACCTTCCTCCGGTTCTTAAAGTTCACTTGGTTAGACCTTGGTGGTGATGATGGTGGCACTAGATTCCACATAAATGATTTGCTTCCCCTTTTCTAGTTCTGATTTTGAGTCAAAACCGACATCTGAATCCGAGGCTTTCATCTCGGCCACCAACGACTCCTTCGAGTGGCATCCATCAGTGTTATTCTAGGGAATTTCATCGAATTCACACCACTTTCTAGTGTCTTTCTTTGTCTTCCCACTACCCTTATTTGTTGGAGGATTGGATAGGTTGTCATGTGATGGTACATTCTTTCTCTTTCCTTTGTTTTGTGGGTTGGGGCTTCATTTTCACTGCTTTTGTTGTGAGCAATTTGTAGATCCAAACTTCCACTTCTTCTGTTTAAATTTCTACTTTATTTTGATGGCATACCGATACGCAACACCCAGTGATGATATGCCCAAAAAATCCATTTATGTCTAGATGCATCAATGCAGATTATCATAGTACTTGAGCAATAGGTGTCATTTAGAGTCTTTGATATCTAGCTTGGTCCATAAGGTATGGAAGACATTTGTGAACTCTAACATTGTTTGGTCCCTTTCCTACCAAACCGTGGTCCATTTTGTATACTGGTCATCGTGGCTTCCAATAGGGTAATATTGTTCCTTAATAGCATCATTGAAATAAACCCAAGTTGGTACAACTACAATTTGTGAAAACTCCTCTATGGCCTTTTCATCACAGTAAGTATCCCACTAATCCTTGACATGGGAGACAACCTTAAGGAATGAAAAGGTGATATTTTATCTATTGGAAATATTATGGATAGAAAAATAACCTTCGATTAAATTGAACCATTTACCTAGAGAATCTTCATCTATCTTACCTTCAAATATAGGAATATCAAGACTAACTTGTACCTTGAAGGGGGAGGCACCTCCAAAGTGGTCTCTTGAAGAATATGCGACAATTGTTGGTAGTCGTCAAAGGATCTAGAAAAAATAATCCATCATCTCAAATTTTTGTAGTGTGAGGGCTTCCTCGAGCAACCGTGTAACAGGATCTCTTGCTCCATCGTCTCTCATTTCTTCCACCATGGGAGGCCATCAAGGTTGGAAAAGATGGTTCTACAAAGGCTCAAATATTTCGAGTTCCAACTCCTTATACCTTGAACTTTTGGGGGACATGCATAGAGAAACAGATAAAGAGAAGACCATTATGACACCATTGATCCAGATTTATAAATGGGACGAAATGAAATATAGAGTTATAACAAAAAAACAGAGATACAAGGAAACTTGAATTCTATTAATAAATCAAATGTGATGAACTGTAAAAATATGGAATGAAACAAACTCGCTCAAATGGTGGTATCTTATCTCTGAGAAGAGATTTGACAGCTACATGAATTTGCCAAAGCACGTTACAATGAGGTCGAAAGGCATTTTTTTATCATAAATAAGAAACAAGGAAACCATAAACATCCAAAAAAATAACCCTAGGAAATGAAATGCCAAAAGGCTTGTGGTCCATGATGGAGTTAGTTGGTATGCCAACTTCCCAGGGTCATAACATTTTCATACAATCTCCATTTGGCGCGCTAGATAGCTGTTGGGAAGGTCTAGTTGAAGGAATTGACCATGGAAGCCCTCGTTTCTCTATTATATGTGGTCCTCTTCAGCTAAAGTTTTTCACCTGACATTTAGCTTTTCATAATTCCCCTGAGTATGTTTCATTGGCCATTCATCCCCCTTGGATTCACTTGTAGGACCACCCACATTTGGGTATATGTCTTATTCCATCCATTTATTTCATTCATAATTTACTTGATGATAGATATTTTTGTACATGGGTGCCTTAGTTTAGTAACCTTGTTGTAATTTGGCACCCTTTCTACTACATCCTCCATACGATTGGGAGCTCATATAGTCCACATCCCATATCTAAGTCTCATATATATTTTATCATCATGTTTACAACCTTACCCTCCATAATCCTTTAATATTGGTTGGCATTTTTTCTAATTGGATTATCACATGTCATAAGCCCTCTTCTTCATCCATATTCTGATGATTCTTCCTTTTTATATCACCATTCATCAACCCTCAAGGATATTTCCACTCATGCCCCTACACCTAATCACTTCCATTTGTAGTTTTCAACTCTAGCATTACAGTCATCTGGTCACATACTGGGGCATTTATCTCCCTGTATCCCTATTATTTGTCCACCTATTTCCCCCCTTGTGATTCCATTTGGATTATTTTTCTCTTGACATATACGTTAGATTATTTGGTGTGACCCTTGTCCCTGCATGGTGATATTTCATAACCTCTTGGAACCCCTTTGAAAATATCAGTAGGATCTTGTATTTCTTTGGAACATGTTTCACTTCTAACAACATACCTTTACTTCCCATGTTCATAGCATCTACGATGAGTCACCCTTTTTTCCCATGGATTTTGTTTAGTTCCTCTTAAGTCCTACTATAGTTTACTTTTGTCTCCATTAGTTTCTCACATCTAGTGTTGTCAATTTTTTACCTCCTATTGTCCTTTATTTTTTTGATTTGTCATTCAACCACTTTTTGCCTAGTAATTGACCATTCCCTATGGAACATTTTCATTCATTTCTAGGTCACCCTTTCCTTTATGATATGAACAAGAGAATTCATAATTCCATATATTTTTTCCTTCTTTTTATTCCTTGGTGTTAGTATTTGTTAGTTATCATGTACTTTCCACCTCTTGCTAATTTTCAAAGGATCCCTTTGTCCCTTGATTCCAACATAAATTTCCCTATTGAATCCAACACCTATATTCTAAGAGTTTGGTTTAGAGGATAGTGTATCTTGGGCCCATATTTTTCATTGGTGATTGACCTTAGACCAAGCAGGGAAAATCATCATATCTCCCTAACTTGGTTATTTCACACGTTCTTAAAGATCATTATCGCACCATTGATATTTGTACACTTTATGGTTTAGTGCACCATTTGATTATGCTTTATTCCTAGACGTCATCAGTCCCTGTGTATTTATATTAGGTGCAGTCTTGATTATGATTCTATGTTTGTCCCAACCCTTTTTTTCTAGGCATGTGTATGTAGGAGTAATCATCTCATTTCATTGTGTTTTGGAACCTATTCACCATGATCATGTGTTGTATTGTATCGAGACACCATTTTGTTTCATTTTCCTAGCCCATTTATGCCATGGAACAACATTGTATAATTATAACAAGTTATAGCGATGACCATGGGTATGCCCACTTCATCCCTATTGAGATATTGTACACACATCACATTTTTTACTTGTTCTTGATAGGTGGTTCTCCTTCACCCTTCCATGAATTTTCCTCCTCCCTTGGATACTCCACTCCATCCTTGGTCCTTCCTATCCTTGGGTAAATCAATTGTGATGTATTTCATTCATATGATTTGATACTAACCTCACACATTATGGGGTGATTTGTTATCACATCAAAACTACTCACTTGTGACATTTTTAGTAGTCATACAGAAATGTGTCACTATTTCCATGCATAACCCTCATTTCTAACCCCTTTACACCATTATATGACATCAAACTTGTTGCAAACAACCTATTCAAACACTGGAATTGATGTAACTTAGCCAACATAGATATAACCCCCAAAAATTTCATTTAGACAACACATAAATTACCCCCAAAAGTTGTGTTGCCCCTTAAAATGATCAATTTTGATTGTTTCCAGCCCCTATCAATGTGCCCAAATTGGTATGATGTGAGGTTAGTTAAATGTAATCCATTCTAAAACCCAATTGCTATTGTTAATATTTATTTGGTCATTGGAAGCATGAAACTAGATATATATGAAATACATATTTAATATTTATAAATTTAATATTCGTGGTCTTATTCAATGTACATCAACATGTATAAATACACGTAAATGAGTAGTGTCACGCAATTTTGTATAAAAAGATGTGACTATACATTAAAAGTATAATTATTATATTAATGATTTAATTAGTAATTAATGAACATTGTAATATACATAAGGTACATTACAAGTCATCCCTCCTTGAAAAGCTTCATCCTTGAAGCATAAGCAAGGACAAATGTTTGGATCTAAACTCTTGATTCTCATTACGATGCCATGACCAATGACCAATGTGACACTATGTCTCCATCACCAACAAGATTGAAATTTGGAGAATCAACTTATGGACCGAGAAAATCCATGATCGAAGCTCTGGGCTATTGAATGAGCATGGAGCTAAAAAACATGCTCACCTGGACACACCGAGATGATAATATTATGTCTTTGCTGCAAATTTTCTCCAATTTATTGATAGAAACTTCTTCACCATTGGATGTATTGGTCTCCAAGAACACCAACACGAATGATCCCAACCCCAAAACACTAATAACCTCATACTCCTCATATATCTAAAATCTTAAGCAAAAGGATGGATTTGTTGTGCTTTCATAATTGGGATACAATATACATATTTTTTTTTCAACAATCATAGATTGTCAGGGATTCTTTTCACTATTTTTCTTCTCTTGTTCTCTTCTTTCAATTTCTTGCTTGAGCTCCAAGTCTAACACATCATAATAGTCACACGGTCGATCTCATTGTGGAACCACTCTTTGAAAAACTTCTCTTTCAAATTGACAATTGAAATATTCAATGAGATCCAACTCATTTAGAGGAAATCCCCTTGAAAACGTTAGAAACATCACTCTTTCTTGACCTGGAATTGTAGCTAAATTCAAAAGAGTTCGAGCATTTAGATATAAATCATGACGTTGTTTCTATTTTCCACTGAAGGTTCTATGAACATTATTTAAATCCTATCTAACACTATTACGCCTGGAGTTTGACAATGGTTGTGTTTCCACCACTTGGTTTCCCATGCCCCTTGTATTTCTCCTAGACTTGTCAGTGTGAATACAAAGATTTGATAGCTTCCACATAAGCAACATACCCATAATGTTTTTGTTTTTTTTTACAGTAATGGTTATAGGATTTTTATATTAAAAAAATGGACCTGCCACTGGGTTTGATACATCGATAAATATTTTCTTGTAAACAGGAAAACAAATTCCTGAAGATCCTAACACAGGACAAAGTCTGGGAACCAAACTATTTTAGAGAGCCAGAGCGGCTTCACATCATTACATTATTTCTAGCTTAGAAGTTTTTTTTCTTTTTCACCGTTCTCCATTCACTACTTTGGTTCTGAGATTGACTTTCTAACGAGCCTAGAGGGTCTTCCTCGTCAACTAGGTTTACCCAGAATGAGATCCGAGGTTCTGGCTGGGTTGGCGACTTGGGAGTGGCTTCTTCCTTAGATTTCCCTTTAGAGGGGGCATTGATTTCAGCTTCATCTTCTTCTTCTTCTGTCTTTCCATGGGCCTTACTTTCAGAGTGCGGCTTCGTTGGAGCCCCCATCCATCAGGTGGGTCTTTGGCTCTTGGATGACCTTTTTTCGGGTAGTTTTTCACAGTTGCGAGCTATGTGCCCCATTTCGAAGTAGTTCCTACACCTGAAACTAAGATTCTCATAGTCGAGTTTTTGGTTCCTTTAGTATTCCTTGCCTTGAAGAATTATTTTAGCTGGGAAACCTTTGGTGAAATCCATTTCTACACATATTTGAGCGAAGGTGGAGAGGGTTGGCTTGGAATCGAGGCTTTTGCATAGGAACTTGCTAAGGCCATTGCCAATATATTGAAGAGACTCATCCCCCTAGAAATGAAGGGGAAATTATGGAAGTCTCACCCAAACTGGAGTTGAAGAGATACAGTCCGTGGAATGGTCGAAGGCAGGGGTCCATAGTTGCATGGACAGACTTTCTCTACCCCAGAACCATGGACCAGAGTTAAATACCTTGTCTCTATCGCTTGTAGATTCGAAAAATACCACAAAAAACCCGTTTGCACAGGGGCAGGTAATGAATTCTCCATCTAAAAGAAGGTACCAGTCGGAAGAGATCCAGGAGAGGAGCTCCAGAAGATTGGTCCAGAATCCATTAAACCTGCAAACCAAAGCATTCTTGTTGCAATGACGAGTGTGAGTTAGGGCTTCCTCCGGCATTTGAATGGAGACTGTCGGAGCTTCAGGAGCTGTTGCATGTAGCCTGGATGGGCGACCCTAATGAGAGGTAGCCTCAGGGGACATTGCATGTAGGCCAGAGGGGTTTCCCTGGCGAGAATCCACCTCTTTGAAGGAGGGGGTTGGAACCGGAGGGAGGAGTCCTGAAGTTGCAACCGACGAAGCACCAGGGGGAGTGCATCCTTGAAGGGGAGAGAGCAGCTCGAAAGAGGGAGCCGAGGCCGAGGGAGGAAGGCTAACAACCACCCCTGCAGCAGCATAAGGAGGGGTGTAGCCGTTGTGAGAAGGTGAGGGGGAAGCCACCATTGGTACCTGAGGAGATCTGCGACAGCTTCAACGGAGGAAGATGGAGGGAAGTTTCTCAAGGGAGTTGTTTAACATACCCAGAATGTTAGAGGCAGACATGAAATATTTATTTTGAGTGGGGAATAAGAAGGTTGCACAAGGATTTTTACTTCTAGAGTGAATGTTATTTAAATCACATGAAGTAAATACATGTTCCTTTACATTTCTTGGATGACATGTAAGTATTCCATGAGGGAAGGGTCTAGGAATAAAATATTAAGTTCTAGGGATGCGTTTCTCATTCAATGGCGTCAGGGATTTTTCAAGGGGGATAACCTCCCTCATGATCTGCTTGCAAATGCTGACAAGGATTCTACCTACATGGAAGCCTATGAGACTTTCATGGCCTTCTAAGTTTAGTGATTGTCCTAAGCATTAATACTCTCTTTCTTGAGATTTCTTTGCATGTTTCCTCACCTCATCTTCCTCTTCATTGAAATTGAAGCCATTTCCACTATAGCTAGTTCCATAATCATGATCGGTCCCTTGACTCACTTTATCCTTAAACACCTCAACCAAATTTTTCATATCCTCAGGTATAGGTTGTTCAGATAATTCCAATTCCTTTACAAGGTCAAGAGCATATCTTTTTTCCTCCTCAGAAATGAAGGTGATGAAAACAACCTTGCAACCTTCTCTTCTAGTGTGCCACACCCTATGCACATAATCTTCATAGTGGTTTGGTGCATCAAAGTTTATTATAAGTTCAAGATGATTTCTATAAAGTGGAACTTCCTTTGATGTCATTAGAGATATTTCTCTTACTTCATGGAAAAAGTCTTTCCTGAAAGGATCATATTGCACCTTGGAGTGGTCCACAATGGATAGTTTTTGAACTTTAGTTTTCTTCACTATCTTCATGAACTCGTCATCTGGAAGAGGTGAAGGTGAATGATTGTGTGCATCATTTACCTCATCTCCATCTTCCCCGGAAATAAGGAAGTGCTCAATCATATTTATTAATTGAGATGGTTGATTGACAAGTGTACAAGATTCAATACCCTTCTTCAATACTTCAACTTGAACATATGACACCTTCCTGAGGATTTCGATATTCGTGTCGACAGACAAGATGAGGGTGATAGCCTCCATGACTGTATCATCCATTGTAGCTAGGGTTTCATAAGGAATATCGGGTGTTTCTGTGAGGTAAATCAAGTGTTCTGAGGTAAAAGTGGTAGCAATAGATATGTTTGAATAAGAGGGTGCAACAGGCCTCTAAGAAGAATATTCCTTATGCTTAAATTCATCAAGAATGGTAACACCACTTTCTTGACCATGTAGGAAAAATAAAAGCTCTGCATTTTCTTCAGCATATAGTGAAATAGTTCGATTGTAGGATCCCAACAACAAGTAACCCATTATACACAGGACTAAAAGAGAGGCATGATATAATACCTATTTCATGCAACCCTATGGTGGTGGTAGGAAATGAATCCAATAACGCGTCCACCACAACATCAACATATTATTTGGATGCTGCGAAAAATAGTACAATTTTGTACAACCCTATGTCACCCAAATCATGCAACAGTTCGTCCAACCCTGGCCTCTTCAATAAGTAATAAGAATGTGTCACACGTTGTTTCTCAAAGGTGATTGAATAATCATAGTCGACGGGCATGAGAATCCTACTTGAATGCACCAACTTTCTATCCAAATCTAAAACCAATGTTTTTATATTTGTATTTCCTTCTTCCATGGGAGGTCAAATTCCCCACACCTTGCAGTTGGAGCATTGGTCCTTATTATTATCATTCAAAGGCACATGAATGTGAGGGGTATTAAAATTTGAGGACTCTCCTTCTTCTTGGAAAACTACTCCATCACCATTATTATTATTATCATTCAAAGGCACTTGCACATGAGGCATGTTAACATTTGAGGATTCTCCTTCTTCTTGTAAAACTACTCCATTTCCATTATGTGTTGAATTCTGGATGTGAGATGTGTATGGCCTGGTTGACTTATATTGAACATGTGAATGATATAGTCATGAAATTATTCCATCATAACCACCATCGTCAATATCAAAATCGATTTTGTTGTAACCCAGATCTTTTCCAATAGGGGTTTCATAATATTTCTGATCAAAACCAAGGTGTTGAAAGGAATCGTGGTTCTCATATTCATCCATGTTGTGAATATCTTCATATTTTTTGTTCTCACCTTCATCCATGCTACGATTGCAGTTGTTACTATCATCATTAGTATTATAATTAATGCTGCTTAGTAAGGAAGATGAAGGAATTAGCTTGGTGACCTTGGGGTCTATCTTGGTGACAGAGGGATTCTTCTGATGTTCTTCTTGAAGTGAGATTTGGTTTTGTAGAAACCCATCTCTTTTAAGTATGCCAAGAAAACCTTCTCTAATTGTGCTTCTATTATTTCGTTCACAAAATTATTCATTTCTTTTAGAGTATCACTCATATTCTCCATAATGTTTTTTGTGTTTTCAAGTATGGCATTTATGGTTTAACCATTATTCTACTATAATTAAAGCATTCGAGGTCACTCCATACATCCATTTTCACAAGGTTATACTGCCAAAATATCACTAGAATATTTAGGACCTCTTCCTCTTTGTAGAATTTTTCTTGCCTAGCTATCTTGATTATCAACCAAGGAAGGAGTCACAAGAACATTAACAAAACCAAGGACTCATCCCAAGGTGAGGCTTTGGAGCCCATTGATTTCAACAAGCTCAACCACCAAGTGTACTCTTTTGGCATTCTCACTGGTAATGGAAATTCTTTGCATTCTTTCATATCTTGTATTCATGTTAATGTAATTATTTCTTGCTTGAAGTTATTTATTTCATGAATAATCTAGGGTTTCGTGGTTACAAATTAGACTTAGGGTTTTATTTTCTAACTCTTTAAACCATTTTTCCAGGGCTTAATATGCAACCATTAAGATAGTGGGATTTTTCTACCCTTGTAACAAATCTACACCAACACTTGTGATGAGATTGATATTGATTATGGATTTTATTAACTAAAATTAGAGTTTTTGTTGGCACTCTTGTCCTCTTGTTGAGATTACAAGTTCTTATTAATGGAATAAATGGTTTTTTGAAGTTGCTTTTGAAATCCGATAACTATAATGGTATCATGTTAGTGTGTGTGCTTCCGTTTGTGAACACTAAGAATGTAGGTATATAGGTTAATGTGTTAATGGTATATTGGTTTCCTACACCACTTAATTGAAATACCAAATTGAGGTCTTTATTACATATACTCTCTATCTGTTTTATCATAGGACCAGACATAAAAAATATTAAAAGCAATTGTCTCTCACCACAAAATTTGTTTCCATTAGATCAACTTGATTTTCTCTTATTTTAGAGAAAAATAATGATATTTGCATACCATATTACTTGGATCACTATAAGGGCTTCATCAACAAGAAATGATGAAGGTTTACATGTGGGGATGGAAAATGAAACATGCTCATGAAATGCTTGCAATGTCATCGTAAGGGTTTCTTGCACTACATTCTTTGATATGACCCAACCAATGGGAATGCCATTTTGATGTGTATTGAAAGAAAGAATGGTGTACAAAAGATACTACCATGCACAAGATTTCATGAACATAATATTACATAAAAAAAACATGGGCATAGTTAATAAGGCCTCCAAAAACAACCATTTCATTTCATGAATATATTTTTTCTAATAGTAACTCCAACTTGGTAAATAAATCCCCTAGAAAAACATTTCATTTCGATTCAAATCAAAGGAAAATAATGTCTGTGTGGAAAATAAGTCCACTTGAATTAAGAATCTCATGAATTCGTATAAAAGAGAAATGAGTTTGGTCTAGTACATAAGGCCACTATAAACAAGAACTTCATGAAATCTTGTCACAAAATAATAATGTTGGTATGGTAAATTACGAGATTAAAAACCAAAATACCTTGTATTTTTTTGTGGAAAAAGTAGAATCTATCATGCTAATGTTGTTGTGCCCATGGCTAATAGCTTGCTCCACTTGCCATATTAACATTATTCCTAGTGTGAATGGTTCCTGATTTATTAGGAGCACATCCACCTCATTCTTTTCCACCCAATACTGGAAACTAAGGAGTCATCCTCATGAATTGATACCATGGGTCATGAAGTTGTTTTTTTTGGTTTAGTATGTATATTTTTTATAGGAATTCATCCCTTCCCATTACAAGAAAATTATCATGGGTTTGTTGTGCATCAATCATTTGAACATGCATACTATGTATCTCAATTGGAAAAACACCAACAAAAAGGAGAGATCCAACCCAATGTCTTATATGTTTTGATAAGTGAATACAATTAAGCCATTATTGATGTGTGGATGTAGGATTGACACGACCATGGGAAGGAAAACCATTTTTGTCCACATGATAAGACTAGATGTAAATGATGAGTGGTGAGTGCAATATATCTAGAACTGTTTTATAAATGCAATGCAATTTGCATCCTCTCTTATCATTTGTTGATCAATGGGTCTAGCTTAGGTGGTTAGGAGTAATGTTTGTTATCCTCCCTATCTAGGGTCAAATTCTTGTTAGTGACATGTTGATATTTTAATGAGTATTTTGTTGTAATGTCCATGATCCTTGTGTTGACAAAGCCTCAAGATTTATGGAATCTAGTTTACCCTAGGTTCCATACTTGGAACGAGTGGAAGTACCTAGCGGGTTTCATCGAGATATGTGGTTCATGGGAAAAAATTTCTTTTGGACATAAGAACCAATGTTGATATAACACAACATATAATGCATGTTCCTATAAAAGGATGAGAATGATTAAAACCATATTTGTCATATAATGTTATAATGTTGGTATGATGTGCATTACATAAAAGGAAAAATATTTGTAGGTTTTTAGTTTAAAAAAAAAACTATCTGACATTTATCTCTCTATAACATCGATATGATTGCCATGAAAATTGAAGATAACCATACATGATAATGATGTAATATATAATGCATGTCCATTAAAAATGAAGAGAATGATAAAAGGAAAGCATGGCATACTCGTTACTATAATGTCAATGTGAACGTCATGACATGCACTACATAAGAAAGGAAAAAATGTAGGTTTTCAATAAAAAATAAACCTACACTGCATCTATCTCTCTATAATGTCGGTGTGACCATTATGGAATGGAATACTTAAAAACACACACATTTATGAGTTTTCATTTAATAAACAAACACCATTTGCATGGGATTATGGGCTTTGAGTTAAAAGAAAATATTGTTTTCATTTCAAAAGCTATTCAGACAAACCCAAACTTGGGTGGAATTATATAATATTTGAAATATTTTAGGGTTTTCCTTTAAAAACAAAACCTAGTTGATATATATATTGTTATAACAATGGCCTGACCATCATGACATGTGTTACACAAAAAAAAATTCCAAACGAGTATACTTGGAATATCACAAGAAATGCAAGGTTTGTGCATTCCATAGATTCTTTGGATCATGCCAACATAAAACATGACCCTCAATTTTTTCTTTGATACAATAGCAAGTTCAATTTCATTGTATAGATGGCTCAACACTCCTTTTCTTAAGTGGTCAAGAAATTCAAATGGAATAACTCTAAATCCATCAATTTGTTTTGAATTTGTTTTTGTTCTTTTGTATATAGTAGTTACTCAAAACCTTTATCCAGCTCATCACCACCAAGCTATGTTTACATTTGCTAGGATCACTAAATTTGGATACTCTACAGCTTAATTTTATTCCTTTATGCCTTAGAAAATTTAAAATGTGATTCCATATATTGATGTTTGTAGCATCGGATAGGTACTTCCACATAGGTATAAGTGTCTATACATGTGGAAGTCATCCAAATTATTCTACCTTGAGACTTTACTTTAATTAAATGAATTATTAAAGTAAAGTGCTTTTATTAATTAGTTGAGTTTTATTTAATGAAAGGATAAATTAATTCGCATTAGCGAAATAAATATTAGCCATTGATCTCAAGTGAGGTGAGAAGTAATCTCAACCATCAATCACTTTGGAGATTAGGGTTATGTCATAACTCAAGATTATAAAAGAATGGAAAGGGTGAAGGAGGAGACATTGGATACACTAGATATAGAGAAAAGAAGGACTTTTACTTCAGAGGTTTGGATCACGAAGGAATTTTATTCAAAGATATATTAGATAGGTTCCATATAGATATCAAGTCAGGGAGAGAGAACAAAGGTAACCACAAGTGGGTTTCAACAGATTGGAGTTGCAGCAATAGGGTCATGTCGTACACAGTTTTTCGGATAGTCATTGTGTGTGTATGTGGCTTGCAGTGGAGATGGGAATGTATACATGAGTTTCCTTAAGGAAAGGCATGCAAATCTAAGGAAATATGAAAGTTTGAGATCGTACATCAGAAAAGGATTAGCTAGAGTTTGCAAGTTATTTCTAAAGTTTTTTTATATTTATATGTGGGCCATTTTCCTATTAAGGGAGCCCTTGTAAGATTTGAAGTTATTTGAATGATAAGATTAGTTGATGGGTAGAATATATTTGTTTCTTGTGTATGATATTTTGGTTTCTAGTATTTCTTTCACTATATTTATTTGAGTTGATTATTCCAACAAGTGTATTCTATTTTGCGAGCTACTAATTTGATTTACAACAAGGAAATAAGTAGATAACAAAGTACCTAGGTGTCAGAGTAAGGAAAATAAACATGGTATCAGAGCATATTTTATGAGAGGAATATAGATCTCATATCCACAGTAGTTGATAGCATATTTATCGAATATACAAGGAGATCTCAGTAGATCGATAACCAACAATCAGAAATCAAGGGTTGGATTTTAGAGAAACAATCATACTAAATCATAAATTGGGTTTACAATCATATGGAATTGTACATGGGTTGAAGAAGGAAAAATCACATACATATGCATCTTTTTTAAAGTAAATTCATTTACATATGTGGGTTTCAGTGGTGATAGGAACATACATATTAAATACAGGGGAAGTTTCAGCAGAAGGTTATTTCCAAGGCAGTTTATCAGGTCTAAGGGATGGCATCAAAACGTCTGAGAGTTGAAGATAGGTTGGATGGAGAATACAACTTCCTATATTGGAAAGCAAGAGCTACTTTGGATTTGACGAAATATGACCTTTAGGAGCTAATGGAAAAATAAATTGTTCTAGTGAAAAATCTAGTAGCTTTGGAAAGTCATGAGAAGAAGGAGATCAAAGTTGAGTGGGTAATATTGGATTTAGTGAAGGATCCTATAATTCCTCACTTATTAGATAAGAATATGACCAAAGATATGTTTTATACCATGGTATGATTATTCTACATCACTAACATGATTAGGAAGATGGTCTTAAGAAATAAACGCATATCTATGTAGATGTCCAGATCATACAATGTTACCATATAATTCATGAGGATAACTTCATTATGTGATCATTTTGTAGATACAAGGGAGAAATTGGATGACATAGATCTTGTGAATTTGGCATTGAATGGTTTTCCCAAGTATTGGGAACCATTTGTCAAGGGAGTTTGCACTAAAAAAAAAATCCTAGATTGGTAGAGGCTTTGGGATGATTGCATATAGGAAGAGACTTGGGAAGATTCTAAAAGAAGAAATGAAGGAAGTAGTGATGAGAACTTTGTCTTTGTCAAAATACAAGGAAGGGAAAAGGAAAGGATTCCAACAAGAAGGGTAATAATGATGGAGGAACATCGCAATCATGGAAGAAGAAGGACTTGAGTAAAATCAAGTGCTTCTCATGTCATAATAATGGACAGTATGCATCTCAGTGTCCAAAGAAGAATAAGGGAAGAGGAATATTGTAGACAACAACATCAATAGAGACACAACTAGATGAGTTTGCAGTGAAGTTTGAGAGGGATTTCTCACTAGTTTCTTGCCTTTCTACTAGCATAGCTTGAGTCAATAGGTTTGTTTGATGCCTAGGATGTTATTTATGTACTAGGACTGAAGAAGAATTTTCTATCATTCTCAGCTATGGAGGGCAAGGGTTTTTTCGTTATGTTTTAGAGAGGGAAAGTACTCATATGTCCATAAAGTTATCCCGAACAAAATAGTGGTCGTTTAGGTTAGAGAGGGTACTTTATATAGGTTACAGGGAAATATTGTTCAGGATTTGGTACATGACAATGATAAAATATGTGAACTATGGCACATGAGGTTGGGACACATACACTACAGATCATTTCCAACTTCGAGGGGGATTGTTATAGGTCTTACATAGTTCAATATTGAGTAGCAGGGAGTGTGTAGAGTGTGTGCACTTGGAAAGAATGCCAATGTTTCTTTTCTAAGAAGTGAGAATAGGTCCAAGGGGATATTGGATATTATACATTCGTATGTGGGTGGGTTGATGTCAGTAGCATTAGTGCAAGGAGCATCATACTTTGTGACGTTCATTGATGAATTTTGCAGGAAAACTTGGATCTTCTTTATGAACACCAAGGATGAGGTCTTCATTTGATTTCATGAGTCCAGGGCTCCAGTGGAGAATTAGAAGGGAAACAATATCAAGGAATTGAGTTCGATTGATGGGGGAGAGTACACCTCCAATGACTTCAAGGATTTCTACGAGGAAAGGATCAAAATGGAGTTGTCAATCTCATACAACCATCATTAGAATGGGGTTGCAAATAGAAAGAGTCAGTCCATCATCAATTTTACCAGGGCTATGATACATGACCAAAAGTTTCCTATGTTTCTTTGGGAAGAGGTGTGTAACACATCGGTATATGTGCAAAACAAGATTCCTCACGGGATTTTCAGGCATAAGAATTTGGAGGAGGAATTCTCAGGAGTGAATCTAGAGATATGACATTTGAGGATCTTTGGTTTTCCAATATACATTCATGTGCATGTGGATAAGATGCATGTGGATAAGAGGACAAAGATTGAACCTTCAGTATATAAGGGTATATATGTGGGGTACAATGAGACCTCAAAGGCTTACATGATGTTGGTACTAGTGCATCGAAAGACATTTGTGAAAATATATGTTAAGTTCAAGGAGATATTGGTATTTAGGAGATCTAAAGAGTCATCGGGAGTGACAATGGACGAGGAGCATCAGGCTCCGAAGGATGAGTAGAAGTCAACAAATTCCAATTTAGGGAGTCATACTTCAAGTAGGGAGGAGGTGTTATCCCCTTCCAATTCTATCAGGAGACCCAGGTGGATGTTGTAGACATTGAGGGATGTTGGTGAGGCTCCTAGGAGTGGATTAATAGAGAGAATGCCTCTGAGGAAGTTTCTGAACTATATGGTGCTTATGAGTAGCATCATTGATGATGAGCCTTCTAGTTTTGAGGGAGAAACATATTAGCAAGTTTGGCAGGATGCCATGTTGGAGGAGTACACCTCTATCATAAGGAATTATGTTTGTGACATAGTGCAGAGATCGGATGGGAATTCATTTGTGAGTTCTAAGTGGCTCTACAAGATCAAGCATATTTCATATGGTAGCATTGAGAATTTTAAGGAGAGGTTTGTGGCGAGAGGGTTCTCCCATAAAGGAGTGGAATACAAGGAGACATTTTATCTAGTAGCCAGGTATTCTTCTACTCAAGGTGTTATTTCTATTGCTTCAATTATGAGGTGGAGGATTCACCAGATGGATGTGAAGACAACTTTCCTCAACGAAATCATTGAGGAGGAAGTATATATAGATCAACCTCAGGGATTTGAAGTACACGGGAGGGAATCTCATGTGTGTAGGATTAAGAAATCCTTGTATAGACTCAAATATACACCTAAGGCATGGTATTATAGGATTGATATAAGCTTGAAAAGTATGGGCTTTACCAAGAGTGAGTTGGATCCTAACTTCTAATTTACACTTGTTGGGGTTGATCCACTGATCTTGGTGCAGTACATGAACAATTTTTTTCTCACATGTGTAGAGGAGCTTATTGTAGGGTGCAAAGAAGATTTAGCTACAAAGTTTGAGATGAAGGAGATTGTCTTGATGCATTATTTCTTGGGGTTAGAGGTATGGAAGATATCGAGAGAGATATTCATTGGACAAGGGAAGTACTTAGTAGATATCTTGAGTAGATTTAGCATGGAGGATTGTAGACCGATGGCTACACCTATGGTTACCAATATGAAGGAGGTTGTCACTTCAGATTCAAAGTTGGTGGATCCCAAGATATACAAGCAACTGATAGGGCCCTGGATGTATTTGGTCAACAACAGGCCAGATATATGTTTTGATATGATCACCTTGAGTCAATTCATGGTGGAGCCGAGGCAGGTGCATTGGATAGAAACAAATCATGTGATCAAGTACTTCAGAGATATAATGGAGTATGTGTTGAGGTATGTTGGAGTTGATGGAGTGAGGCTACATGGATATTTAGACTCAGATTGAGCAAGGAGTGCATTAGATAGAAAGAGCACCTGAAGGTGTTACTTTATCTTCGGATCAGTAGTTATTACATGGTTCGGTAGGAAGTATAATTATATAGCATTCCATTCAGTGGAGGCAAAGTACATGGAAGAGACTATTGTTAGTTGTGAAGCCATTTGGATTCACAAATTTCTTACAGGTTTATTTTGATTAGGAGTTGGAGCCTATGATGATATTCTACGATAATCAGATTTGTATCAAACTATCTAAGAATACAATATTCCATGATAGGTCCAAGCACATTGAGATCATATATCACTTCATCTAAGATGGGATCTAGAAGGAAGTAGTGAAACTTTAGTATGTTTCCATAGATGAGCAGGTTGCATACATTTTGACCAAACCCTTGGTTAAAGGGAAGTTTGTGTTATTCATGGAAAAACTTGGATTGGTGCAAAATACCTTCCTCGCTAAGAGGGAGTTTTGATGTATGTAACATCAAACAATTACTTATACACCGGTCTAAATGTCTATACATGTGGAAATCATCCAAATTATTCTACCTTGAGAATTTACTTTAATTAAATGAATTATTAAAGTAAAGTGATTTTATTAACTAGTTGATTTTTATTTAATGAAATGCTAAAGTAATTAGCAATAGTGAATTCAATATTAGCCATTGACCTCAAGTGAGGTGAGAAGTAATCTCAACCATCAATCACTTTGGGGATTAGGGTTAGTTCATAACTCAATATTATAAAAGCATGGCAAGGGTAAAGGAGGAGACACTAGATACACTGGATGCACAACAGAGAAGGACTTTTGAAGAAGAGGGTAGGATCATGAAGGACTGTGATTCAAGGGTATCTTGGATAGGTGGAGAAGGACTTCCATCTAGAGATCAGGTTAGAGAGAAGAGAGAAAAGAGGCAGTCACAAGTGGGTTTCAATAGATTGGAGCTACAACAACAAGGTCACATCATATAAAGTTTTTCATATAGTCCTTTTTTTCATGTACGTGATTTGCAATGGATACAGGCGTGTATACCCAGGTGTTACAAACCAAAATTTCACACTTAAGTGTTGCATCTATTATGAACCTAAGTGTCACAAGTGTTGCAAAAGTGTTTTATGCACATTACTAAGTGTTTCATGCACTTTATCAAGTGTCATATTCACCTTAATAAGTGTCACATGCACTTTGACACCATGAAAGAACATTTTTCATGATCCCTAGTATTTGTGGAGGAGAAAACCCAACAAGAGATGGTCAAAAAACTTCTTTTTACCTTGAGTTTTGATCCATTTTTTAAGGCCAACCCCCTACCCATGTATAGGGAGCATTGATCCTTGATCAATGCTTATTGATTAACTATGGGGGAGCATTAAAAATTCTTTGTGATCCATACTAGGGGAGCATTGAAGTGGTTAGAGGAATATTTGGTCAACCCACCTTATTCCAAGGGTCAGCCTCGAGATGCTCTTAAGTGGTTTTGGTCGAGGGGTTTAGTCATGAGTTGAGTCACCCACATTCCCTCCATTTTGAGTAACAAAATCCTAACCTAAAGAGCTAAATCCTAAACCATTTCCTAGAATCCTTCATCATGGTTAAGCCTCCAAAATCCTATATAATGAGGCCACTCAAAGGTGAAAAGGGAGGGAAGATATTTTAGAATTTCAAACCTTTGATCTTGGAGGAAGGAATCCATCAAGCATTATCATTATGATCTTGATACAATGAGGAAAGGGTTGGACTGGAGAGATTGGAGGAGCTTTACAACATATATGTTTCTCCATTAAGATAACTTGTCCTATTTCCTTCATTTTTTTGTTTACGTGTGTATGTCTATATGTATATATTTGTTCTTTTCTAATTCTATATTGTAGTAGAATAAGGTACCATTATGTTCCTTGCATACTTTCGTCATTGTGATAGGAGCTTGGACAACAAGGCCAAATATTGAATATCATCGAGGAAAACCATAAAAAAGGAGTCAGTCACACTTATTTCTTCTATATTCTCTGCCTATAGACATAAATAATAGATTTAAATGAATGTTAGTGTCCATTTGTTTTTGTTTTTTGTCTTTTTCAATAGGGGTCTAGATATCCAAGGGAGATTTCACCTGTCCACGGGGGAAATACTCTATAACATAAAATTGGTGACCATATTGGGGACTGATTGTTCCTATTCCTAGGTTCCTATCCCTTTGAATGTTAGTTTTTCTTTGATATTTTTCATGTCAATGCTTGTTTCTTGAATCTTCACTGCTTTTAAGTGAATTTGGGAAAATTGTGGTGTTGTTTTAACCATTTCCAAGCATCAACGCTCCCCCACAGTGGGGCACAGAGCGTTGAAAACCCTTATCAACATTTCCTACTATTTTATTTGGGAGCATTAACCCTTGTTCAACGCCTTGTATGTCTCCTTACAAGAGTGTCGATATCCTTCTTGGGTTAGTTTTCATCCTATTTTTCTTTCTTCTCCTATTATTTTTCACTCAGACTTTTGCAGTAGATTCCTCTAAACTTGGTTATGACTTGGTTATATTAAAGGAACTATGATCACCAACTTTTATTTCCTCCTTTGAGCTTGCAACTCCTTCAAAATTAGGGAATGAGCATGACTACCTTAGGTAAACTTGATCCTTTGGTCAAGGTTTGTCTTACCAGTGGTTTGATTCTCATCACGAAAGATTTCAAACTCTTGTTCTCCTAATTTCAAACCTTATCTTGAATTTTTCTTCACTTTATTTGGAATTGCAACTTGGAAGTTTTCAAATAGTGATTTCTTTTCTCTTTCACCATTTTGAGTCCTTTGATTTCTTTCAGTTCTCATAAAAATTTTGAGTGCACCTTGTTTGGTTTGTTTTTTCATCATGTTCCTTTGTGTCAAACATTGATTTATTTTACTCTCATTGAAAGATAAGAAGCATAAAAATTTTGCATTTGAAGAGATTTCATTACACATGCAATCAAACAAAGAAAATGTTTGTAATTCTTAGGAATTTTATTTTGGTATAGGTAGTATTGTATTTACTTTAGGATTTCGTATTTTTTTGATAGTTTGGGATCATTTTGAAAATTTGCATGATATTGAGTGTTTGTTAAGAAGAAAATAACGCTTCTACTTCTCATAGATAGAATTCATCGAAAATAAAAGATTGCATTTCATTCTTTTTGCATTCTATTGGAGTTGAGTCTCACACATCATTATTTTCATGTCCACGTACCTTTCTGAGTAAAAAATCCTTTAAAGTCAACCAACGCACTATTAAAATCAACTAGACGTTTTTTGGTTTATAGTACACCAACAATAGCATAGGGTTAGAATCTTTAGACTAGGCAAAGTGAGTAAATTGTCCAAGATTACTAAATAAGACTATAGAACAATAAAGAGTGATAAAATACAATGGTCATATAGGCATAGCTAGGAACCCCCTCTAACACGAGGTCACGTGTGAAAGAGAAGTGGATATTACCCCTCCAAAGCTTGATTAATCGTAGTGGAAAGAGTGTATATTGGGGGTTTTCTTGAGAAACTACTAGTTTCATTTGGTCTCGATGCTTTGTGAATTATTAATCCATTTGAGGTACTCGAGAGTTTTACCATTCTACTTGTCTTTAGTTCTCTTGAAGATCTTTGGACTTTGTTATCCTTCCCATATATTCTATCTTCACTGTTGATTGTACTCCCCGGGAGGCCAACTGGGATTTGGTAACCTTAGTGGCCTTTCCTAGGTATCTATAAAGGTGACTGTGGGGGGATTCCCATGATACCTAGGGCATACATCATATCACACTTTCAGTATGCTTGGAGGGTGACCCCATGAAGTGAGGGTTTCTTGCATCGAGAAGGGTTGTTATGTGGAGGTCGGGGTAACTACTTCTCATATCTTCTCTAATGGCTTGATATCACGTCTTCAAAATATAATTCTATTGTTGCTTGGTTTATTACCTATATATATTTTTAGGGGTGTATGCTTTCAGACACTACAAGGAAAAAAACCTCTAGAAGAGGTTTTTGTGGACGCCCCTATAAAAATAGCCCAAAATTCCATTGATAGCAGAGGATACTAGTGAAGGTGAGCGAGTGGAGGGTTTAGCAGATGTTTTCTTACAATGTGTTTATAAATATATAACACACTGGTGTGTTTTATACAAATGACGCACCAATTCCTGCAAAACTAACGCATCATAGTAGGGTTATTTCAAAAAAAAAAAAATACTCTGGTGCGCTACAAAAATAATGACGCATCGGGGTGCACAATTGATCTAAAAAATTGTGTGTGTGTGTATACACACACACACACACGACGGTGCGCTACGTAAATAATGTCGCACCGATGTGGCTAGTTATTTAGCACACCGTAAAAGGGTTAAATTAAAAAAAACAATTACCGACCATATTCTTAATCATGCAGAGATGTCAGCTAAGAGAGAAACAACAATAGCAAGAGAAGAGGGTTGACCTGTACAATTTTGTATGAGATTGGGTGGCAAGGGAGAGGGAGAGGGATTTGTTTCCTAGGGGTTTCTGTGAATTTTTTTGTTTGCATTTCATCTGTAAAGAATTGAGTCTAAAGTATAGGCATTTTAGTTGTAAAGACTTGAGTCTAAAGTATAGGAATTTTAGCTATAAAGACTTGAGTCTAAAGTATGGGTAGTCTCTCAAAATTCTAATCATCTGAAGCATGTTGTAGACTCAAATATTTGGTGAACTCCCAACTAATGGGTTGTATAGCAAAATTCTAATCTATATTAGTTGCTAATTCACAATTGTGTGTGATTATGATGACAATTTGAGTTCTTATGACCATGATGTCCATGATGGGAATATTTCTCCATGCGTACCTAATACCGTTTGGATAACCCTTCCCATATCGCCATCATGATCATCAATGATTATAACCTTGTGTGATCTCATTGTTAATGATCATAACCATCTTGCATGATCGCAATGATCATAACCTGCATGATCTCATTGTCAATGATCATAACTTACATGATATTGTCGTCAATGATCATAAACTGCATGATATGACCATCAATGATCATAAACTGCATGATCTAATTATATATGATCATAACTATCTCTCAAAATCCTAAACTATAATCATTGCCCGTTTATAATATAGTTGGGAGTTCACCAAATCCTTGAGTCTACAACATGCTCAGTCTAGAAAAATTCTAATCTATATTACGAGAAAATAAAAATTTCGATAACTTTTAAAGCAGAATGGTGAGTATATTTAAAATACACTGCACCAGTGCATCTATAACACACCAACACACTAGAGTGTTTCATCAATAATTGCACCGTGAAATGATTAAATAAAAAAAATACTCACCATCGTAGGATTATTTCAAAAAATATACTTCGGTGCGCTCCGTAGTATACTGATGCACCGGTCAACACACGTTCTCTTTTGGGACGCACCGTGATAGGGTTATTTTAAAAAAAATATCATCTCATGCGCTTGTTAAAACCAGACGCATCGATGCTGCTAATACTAGAGTGCACCGTGACATGGTTCAATAAAAACATTTACGCACTATTTTAGGATTATTTCAAAAATATATGTCAATGCACTCTGTAGTATACTGACACACCGGGGCGAACCGTTTCTCCAAAGAGAGCACCATTTTAGGGTTATTTTTTTAAAAATAATCAGTGCCCTATGTAACACCGAATGCACCGGTGCGATAGAAAATATATAAGCTAGTGCGCTCGATAGTAACCGGACGCAAGGTGCACACTAGATTATATCCGGTGCACTACATAAATATTGTAGCACTAGTGCATTCAGTCATCGAGCGCACCAGAACAGGGTTTAATAAAAAATAATTTGTTGGCCGTAAAATTCAGTTTTACCGTTTTCAATGTTGTAGAGATCAATAGCACCGGTGTCACTTTTTCCTCTCTAAGGTTCCCTGATGTCGATGCTTCCCTTGCTTTCCTTCCTTCTATCTGTTTTTGTGTGTGTGGATTTCAAATTTCACCAAATGGTGGACAAATTTGGTCTTTTTGACTACATTCCAACCATGCCTCCCCAACGAAAAAATGTCCAAGTAATATCTTTGTTTCTTTATAACTTAAGTTTTTGGTGGATTAAAATTTAAAATTGAGTTAATTTTTCACTATTAAAAAAAAAAAAGTTATGCACGGTGTGTTTGAGACGTTCATCTTGCACTACGGTTGGTTCCCCCTCTAAATTTATAGGGCACACCACAACATAATGTTAAATTCTTCTGTGGTTCATAGGTAAAGAGGAATGCACCGACCAGTTCATTTATCGACACATCGTGTAAAATTATTTAGCTATTCAACGGTGCATCTCAGTACCTCTAACACACTGGTCTGTTATGGTACATGACACACCACGTGAATCAAATATATTATTTTCCCAGTGCATTAGCAAGCATACCCATCGGTGCACTCATGTTTAGAAAAGAACCATTTCAAAAATTGGCATTTTTTCGCGGTGCGCCCTATAAATTCTCTGTGTGCACCATTAGCAGTGTGAGTCGAATGACTGGAACACACCGCCTAAAACAATTATATAAAACATTGTAAAGTTTCGTACTCGTAAATTTTAAAAAATGGTGGGGCAATGTGTGTCATTTCCTAAACACACCGGTTCATTTAAGGAATGTGTATGCACCGCCTTAACACATTTTTAAAATAATGTTTTATGGTGCATTAGGACTTTAATTTGTTTTTATTTTAAGCGGTGCATAGGGTAGTTGTAACGCACCAGTGAGGTGGTGCGTCAATGTTAAAAACTTGGTGGGGCAATGTGTATCCATTACTTAAACACACCGAGGCATATAAGGAACGTATACAAACTGCCTTAACTAATTTATAAAAAATTGTTTTATGGTGCATTAGGATTTTAATTTGTTTTTATTTTACGCAGTGCATAGGATAACCGTAACGCACCGGGGCATGGTTTTACCTGACCGAACCAGTGCGGTAGGGTTATAAAACGCACCACATAACATAATATAACAAATGTTATATGGTACATTAGTTTTCACTAGCACACCATTGGCGGTGCTCACAAGTTATGTGCGCACTACAGGAAATGAGACGCACTGGTTATGACATTTACTTATTTTTTGAAGGAAGTTATTTTTTCATATTTATAAATAAATTTCTCATTTAGTATATTTTCTTATGTTTTATGTATGAGTGAGGCTGATGTATTTCATATGTTCATCATGTAGAGACGTGAGCAGAGAGGGTAGCAGCAGCAGTGGAAGCAGAGGGTGGACCTACATAATGTTGTATGGGAATGGGAGGTGAGCGAGAGAGAGAGGGATTTGTACCCTCACCCTATTACTGCAACGGACACCTAATCCTCATCCTCCTATTCCACCTCACCTAGATGAGAAAACATGACCTATTCCTCATCCTCCTCTTTCACCTCACCTAGATGAGAAGGAAGGACCTATTCGTCCACCACGTATTTCTGGTCAAAGAGTTGACCAACCAATTCCTCCTGACCATCCATCATCTTCTACTATAGGCCAGGCCTCCACTACTATTGTAGATATGCATGTTATCCCATCGACTGGACCATATATGTTATACAATTTATTTGACTTGTTCATGATATATATATATATATATATATATATATATGCCTCAATATCTTATGAGGAGGACCATGTGATTTACCCTTTTTATTCGATTTATGATATCTATAGATTGTCATGCCCACATTTCAGAAATATCTCTTTGTATGCATATTCTCCTCTATATAGAATACAATCATTTGGACATGCATGATATGATATGTACTCAACACCCAATATTTTCAACATCTTCTTTTCCTCTTCGAAGCTACCAGGAAAAACATTATCACTCAGAAGAACCTTATGTTTGAATAACCTGCAGTTAGTGGGAAATAGAAATGTACAATGTCATTTACAGTTCATAAAATTGATCATTTTTAATGTTGATTGTGTGACATGATTTCTCAAATTATAAGGGACTTAATGATGGTCAATTACCTCAATATTTTTTAGAAACATGCGTTTGACATGCCAAAATTTGCTTTAAAGTTGTACGGGAACATTGTTGTCCCCAACTAGGTAGACTTTGACTGGTTAGGTCCAAAGAGAGGGGTGGTGGAAGAATATTTCAAACTTTCGAATAAGGTATCAATGATATGAGCATCATCCCCTCACTTATCGTTCTGTAATGCATCTAACAACATTTTCTCCATGGCAGTTGTATCCCGTAAATAATAATCCATACCAACCTTTGTTTCATTGACTCCATGGCCAACTTGTGAAGAACTGCTATTGTTGCAGTCATTCTTAATTGGTGAATCTGGATGTAGTGGAAATTGAATAGGTGTTTGATTCAAGCATTCTTGGTATGCTTCCTCTCCGAGTTGTGCTCTTATTGAAACCTTCTCTCGATTTGACATTGTAGTGGGGTGTAATGGAAGATGATAGGTAGGTCGCTCATCATCAGAATCCTAATTTCAAAAATATTGAACATTAGTACATCGATGATATTAGTAAGCACAATGAAATTGGTTTGTTTAAATCACAGTATACCCAACATTAATTATTACTGCTGCTGACCTAGGATTACGGTTGGAAGATGGCATGTTACTATTGACAACATAAAGAGGTTGTACATTTTCATCTACCAATTGCTTGCGGTATGTTTCTCCTGATAAGAGCTTCCAACATTTTTTAATTGGTGGAATATTATCTACATATGAACTCAATTTTGATTCAGGATCGTGCAGATTTGGATACATTTTTATTCAAATTGACGAGGATAATTTTTTTTAATTCAATTAGATAATCGAAATATAAACAAAATCTCAACTTACTGGAGATGGAAAGGGATAACTCCGAGATGGAATTTGAGCAATATGGAATGGGCTAGAATTTAAAGAATTTGCCATTTGATATTATAAGTTTTTCTCCCTGCATTATAAGTTTGAGAATTTATTGTTGAGCAAAATCAACAATAAATTTTTAAGAATAAGGCGACTTTAAGTGGAAAATGTATACTATGGAGTATTGCAAGTCACATGGATGCATCCTAAAAGACAATTTAAGATGAATATACTATTTTGGGTTCAAATAAAAAATTTTATAACTTTGAAAGCATAATGGTGCACTCATTGAACAACACACACTGACGCGTATATAAAAATATAAAGCACTGGGGCATTTATTTATGAGTCACACTTGTTCGTAAATAAATAAAAAAGAATTTTCTGGTTTTGTTGCTCTAAAACTTTTAAGTGCATTGGTGTGTTGTATACAAAAAGCGCACCAATGCGTTATATTAATAGACACACCAGGGTTTCAATTTTATTTTTTAAAAGTGCAACTTTGTTTTTTTACAATTGAAAAATGAGTGGGAATTTAAAATCTAATTTCATAAAGTCATTTAAATAGTAAAAATATATTCACTATTTCATTACTTTACCAAAATTTACAGTGGAGATATTTGCAAGAGATCCATACCAGAGAGCACTGTGGAGCAACAAAATACTTTGGAACAACAGGATTATTCAAAAGATAAAAAATTGAAGGGTATGGTGATTCATTTAAAACTCTTTTCATAAAATCTTTCCTGGGTATTAAAGTGTTTTATATTTTATTATTTTGCCAAATTTTACAAGGGAGATATTTGCAAGAGAGGCATACAAGGTAGCACTATGGAGCAACAGATCAATACTTTGGAGCATGAGACTTATTCAAAAGATCATAATTTGAAGGGTATGGTGATTCATTCAAAACCCTTTTGGAGAAACAAAATTATTCAGAAACTCAGAATTTGAAGAGTTTTGTGATTCACTCAAAACCCTGCATAGTAAAAATTTAAAATTTTACTATTGATTTTAATAATAAATTGTTTTACAATTTGTATCTCTATCTAGATTTAATGAAAAAAAAAATCATACTTACCTTAAACCCTTGCTTCTTATTTCTTACGTGACTGCAAAATTTCACCTTAGGGTTTAACTCCCTCTATCACTTCATAATTACAACTTTCCATTTTAGCTATTTTAGATTTAATGGGTTTATGTTTCCATATAAAAGGCATTTGACATGTTATGCATCAGATCCAAACCCTCTCGATCCTATCACATTTTTTTTTAAACTGTTTCGGGTTATCGACGTCCTTAATTAAATCTAACACATCAGTGTGCTTTCATATAAAACACACCAACAATGCTGCAACATAATTAAAAAAAATCATTCATTGGTGTGCAATTTTATTGGTTTATAGTATTTTTTATTTTTCGTTTTTTTTTTTCTATTGGATCTATGGTTATAATGATACATATCGCACCATTGTAATTTATATTTTTCAAAAAATCTATTTTTTATATCGGTGTGTTTCATATATGGAACACACCAATGCTTTTGTATTATGAAAGCGTGCCATAAACTTGTTTTTTGCATAAAATTATGTGATTTATTTATAAAATATATTTAATAGCTTGTGTATTGAATCATACATGATATATATTGATAAAAAACAGTGTGTGAGAATAGTTCAAGTAACAAAAATTATGATCGACACAATGATAACACATCCAAAAAGGAAAAAAGGACAAGTTCTTTGTAAATTCTATACAAAATTAATATGTTTGAACTATATTTAAGTTTAAATAATATGTATTGGTTAGTGTGTGTCTAGCAGAGCCATAAAATGAGGAATATCGATAAGATTCTTTGTGATCTAAGTGAACAAGAGCGTAAAATCTTGATGGAAAAATTGCAAAAGGAATAATCAGGTGAATGAAATTTTTTTCTTCAATATGAGTTCTTTTTTGAATTTTTATTAATAATATACTTTAAAATATTAGATAACATGTTTCAAACAATATATTAATTCACATATGTTTAATGTTCTACAGGGACCAACAATGAAGGAACAGAATGTTGTCGTAAGAAAATAAAAAATATAGAAGATGGAAATGATGATGAATTGGTCATTAGCTCATCTGGAGTGGTGTTGGAGGTTAATGAAAGGGGGAATTTTTTTACAAAACTATGAGTCATATAGTGGAATGAATGTATAGACATGCTTTCCACTTACAATACATAAATCAATCCAATTATTCCAAGAACCAGGTTATATTTAAAATACATGAAGCATTTCCGGAACAATGGTCAATGAGACTTGTTAGACTTGCAATAGAAAAAACATACAACAACAAAAAAGAATCATTCAAAAAGTAAGATTCCTAAATATGTTTTTCTATAATATGTATATATTACTACAAACCATTTCTTTATTAATATCAATTTTGTTATATTTAGTTTTCATATATATCAATATAAAAATAGTATTTTGTCATGTTACTTTTTTTAAGAAGAATATGGAAATCCCAAAGGATCAATGAGCTGATATCCAAAATATGCCAGTAGGAATGTCGAAAAAAGTGTACAAGGAGATGGTAAAAGAAATGGACATAATTGCATCATAGGAGGATCCATCTCAACAACAACATGCTTCAAATGTATGAAATCATTGAAATTTTTTATTAGGTACATATAAATAAATAATTTAGCACTAAATATTAATTTTCAAGAATTTTCTTGCAGAAAAGAAAACAAAATGGAACCCATTCAACACATAAAACGGGATGACAAGGAAGAAAAGGGTTGATAGAAAAGTTTGTGAGTAAGTGTCATTTCCTTATAACATTAACTTAAGATTTCATTTTTGTATATTTTAATTTGTTTTACAAAAACCATCCTTGAATGTCTTCAAATAGGTGCTAACATACAAAGAAGAGTCATCGCAAGAATTAATTGACATTGGGTTAAGTAAGGCTTGTGATTATATGTTAGCATATCAAAAATTAATTGTGGAATTTGTAAGTATCTTATATTGTTTTACTTCTCTCATTTTATAATTAGTGGAACAAAAAAAATATTTTATATTAAATCTATGATTTATTATGGGGTATAAAACTTACAGGAAACGAAGTATGGAAATGTGCCAACAGAAGAGTTGTTGACACAAGGCATGATATTTGGTTTTGAAAAAATGTGTATCATTCAGGACTCAATTCTTGCTATGGTATGTCGCTTTTCAATTTACATTCATGTATATTATTTATTTCAATTTTCATTATTCTCACCAATGTATATACACTCATTACACTTTATTTTTATTTTTGTAGATGGAATCATTTGAAGAAGAGGAAAATAATCGATACAATCAAAAAACAATTCGACCAAATAACCCAAGTCATGGAAGTAGCTCGACCACTAACAACAGTTCCAACAAACAATGATGATCAATATATTTTGATATCAATGCAAGTTGTTGTATTTTTTGAAATAATTGTCTGTGAAAATCAAACATTTTGTTTAATGTAATGAACATAGTGTCCCAATTCAAAGACAAGGGGTTACCAATAAGTGTCAACCAATTTTGTATGACAAAGAGGTTATTATTAATATATAGTAAAATATGTTTTATTTTATTCTATTGGGTTGTCCAATGTTGTTGCGAAATGTTAGATCGATAATTAGATAAATGGATGATTAAATATCACAATGAAGAGATGCAAAATCTAATGATATAACAAATTAATCCAAAAATTATATCCAAAAGAACCAATCAAAATTTAATTTATATGAATACTATTATAAGATATATGTAATTTTTTTTATGAACAATGGAATTAAAAAATAACAATAATTGTGCATTGTCATAGGTCGGTGTTTTGAAAAAGAGAAAATGACAACTGGTGTGTTTAATGATAAACAACACTGGTGGGTTTCAATTTATAACACATCGGTGCCGTAATGAAATTTTCACTGGTGTTGATATACAAGGAACCAACACCGATCTTAATACTATTTTAACCAACAATTATAATAATAAAAAAACCTTTATCGGTGTTCTTAATTAATAAACGCATCGGTGCTTTTGTATCACACTTCTGCCCTAGTGCATTCTGAATATCATGCACTGGTAGGGTTTGTTTTTTAACGCACCAGTGATGGTATAATAGATTCATTCGGTGCTTAATTATTATTAAGGAACTGATGCATTATTATTTATAAGAGCACCAATGCCCCAATATTTTTTGGACAACCCCGATGCTTTCTTGTAATGTTAAGAACTAGTGCTTTAAGTTATAGAACACATATGTGCTTGGTATCATACATTCTACCAATGCATTGTTTTTATTAAAACATTGATGCCTTATTTTGTATAAATGCATCGGTGCCCCAATATTTTAGGGTTGTCCCTATGCTTTTTGTGTAATGTAGGCACCAATGCTTTATCCTTGAGAATGCACCGGTGCGTATAGATCCTGAAGCTCACCGACTAAAAAAACATTCGCTACAACCTCCACCCGCCCATTTTTTTATTTATTTATAATGAAGTTCCATTATAATCTATGCAAAAACATCAGCTACCAAAAACGAATGTTTTTGCGGAGGTTTTTTTAACAATTTTTGTCAATTTTGTAACACTAAAAACATCCACTATAACCTCTGCTAGAGGGTCTTTTCCTTGTAGTTGGAGTTCATAGTTGGCATTAAGGATTGTTATTTTACTTTCACCGTGCCCAATCAAGGGATTTAAAGATCTTGAAAAATGCAACTTTTGGATCTTGAAGTTCAGGAACCTCAACATGACCCTTCTTACGAAGGAATGGTCAAAGAACAAACTGCTGAAACCAGGAGTGTAGCTCTTGGAAGAGGCCAACACGCATAAGAATCGGTCAAAAACTTTGTGTAAGGCCTTGTATCTTATGAAAATCCCCATTTACCTGATCCACTTGGTCCATTACTCGTTTAAAAATCATCCACCATATTTTTTGATGCTTATTCTTCTTACTATTTATCGGCCAGTTCAACAACTAACAAATCTTTTGGCATGAACCTACTGACATTTGGGTTTCCAGAGGGAATGGAAGTTTCACCTCTTCTATCCACATCTCTTGTAGTTGAACTTGCAAGAGCATAAATAACTACTTTTTGTGCTTCTTATGTACTGGGAACCTCCATGACCCAGGTTCCTCCAAGACAACCACTTGCGAGTACATCTCTCTCCACACATGGGTCAAGTAATACTCCTTCTTCTGTAATCCCACATATGCACACACCAAGCACTTTACTTGGTCATCCAATTGGTTATATGGCTATCAGTCAAGTTGTTCAAACAACCACATTCACACAAGATACTCAACCCACATCTCCAAATTTACAAATGGGGAATTCTTCTATACCCTTCAATGGAGGTCAATCTTCAGTTGGGGGAAACCTTTTGTTTGGGGGTAACCCTCAACTATGAGGCAAATTCCTATGTCCATAACAAAAAACCCAGGGGAAATCCACTCATGAAGGCCCTTCCATTCCCATTACTACTGGCCTCTATCCTTGAAAACCATATATAGGAGCTGCAAATCCTTTATGGGGTCAACCTAATCTGACGGGAATTCCTCAGCAAGGGAATTTCCCCAATCAATCTATGAACCCCATGATTCCAACTCAACATCCCCCTCAAACATAGTATATGGGAGGTCCATTGGGCCAATTGCAATACATGGGGGGTCAACCATAGTACATGGGAGGACCATCTAGTTTTTCCATCCCATTGCAACCTATATACGGTCCTACTGGTGTTCCTATGTCACATGGTTACTACCAGTATGCATAGGATAACCAACAATTTCCATTATTGTCTACATTATATCTTCTTGATCTGTCATGTTTGACTAATGATCCCATACTGCATGCCCCGTTTTGGCCTCCAATCCCTGCCAAACTACCATCTAATATCCCAAAAGTCGATGGGAGACCTGGAAAAGACCCTAATAACCACATAATGACTTCCCATATTTGGTGTTCTTCGAACTCTTTGATGGATGACTCCATTTGTTTAATACTTTTCTAGAGAAGTCTCACAGGATCAACAACCAAATGGTATATTGAAATTTTGCACCACTCCTTTGGTGACTTTAATACTTTAGCTATGTCTTTTTTGACACATTTCCAACTGTCGGTTCGATATGAAACCAATACAAATATTTTGAATTTTCTTAGGAAATATACTTCCACTCACATTTATGATCATATTCATGAGTGGAGGAAGTGGCGATAATTAATTAAATATACCATTCTAGATCAAATTTTGGTCGATTGGTTTATGAAGTCACTTTTTGCAACCATTGCTAGAGATGTCACCATGGAAGGTGTTATCACTAAGGAAAAGGTGATTAGTTATTCTCAATATTTGGAATTGGTATATTCCTAGTCCGACATGCTTTACAATATGATCCCTCATGCTCCTCGATCGTCGAATGATCTGTCAAGACATACTCCAGACACCCATATTGATGGCATGGTGGGTTCCATTACCAAAACTGCTCCCTCTCTCCTGCACAAAGCTATGAGGTGAATGCGGGCCAATCCACTTCCTCTCAACAACCTGGAGGTAAGAAGAGGAAAAAGGGTAAATCCAATAATTATTCTAACCCATAGGAGAGTACAAAAACTATTGATACCCAACCGAAAAGGAAGGCTAAGCTTCCATGCATGATTTGTATAGAGGACCACTACATGAAAGACTTCCCTCATCGCGAGGAAGTTGCTAAATTTATAAAATGTAACTCCCTACATGCAGTTCTAACTGAACCTTTCCCAACTCAACAACAAAAAATGGTTGCTCACAATATTACTCATTCACAAGAGAGAAATGCATGTCATCCTCACCATGAGGATGCTTCCTCAAGCACCGCTCAGGTCTTTTTGTGTAAGGATATGGTTCGTCTAACAACCATATCTAATACTTGTGACACTTCTCCAGATAATCATGACAATGGCAGTGCTACTGATAATACCTCCACTTCCACTCCTCATCCATATTCTTCCCCTCTTCATATCTATATTCCTATTGTTGATTCAATTTTGCGCCTACCCAAGGGAACAATTTGAAAGTCAATTTTCAATCCAAGTTCCTGCGTTTCTCAAAATTACAAATTTGTTGAAGATTTGGTGCAAGCACCTTGTGCTATGTCAATGCTTGAAGTTCTATAGAACTGTCCAAGTCAACATAGAACCTTTTTATCAACCATTGGAGTTGTGGATATAGAGGCGTCAAATATCATTATGTCTAATTTGGACTATTTTGAGTTGAGGCTCTCCCATCACCTGACCTTCCAAATTCAAGCTATGGTTGGTGGGAAGAACATCCATTACATTGTTTTGGATGAAGGGGCTTCCACATGTGTCATGTCTTTGTCTTATTGGAGAGCCATTGGTTCTCCCAAACTTACCCAATCTCCTACCACCCTTAAGTCATTTTATGGACGTGGTTTCCAAACTTATTGACTCTTGAAATCTTTTGTTGTGGAATTAAAGGGAAACGTTGTTTCTGTCGACATTGAAGTGGTTTATGTGCCTCTAGATTATAATGTTTTTCTTGGTGATAGTTGGTTCTATGCAATGATTATCGTCGCTTCTTCAATCTTTTTCATTTTTCAATTTCCCCATCAAGGGAAGATTTTGACTATTGACCAACTTGATTATTACACACCAGATCTCCATAATTCCCTAGAGAATAATATCCATTTCTTTGGATATTCTGAACTTCAGTATGAAAGTGTGGGGGTAGGTCTCCTCAAATATTCCTCACTCATGGGAGATTTTCCCTTACCTACCCATGATACCACACATGAGGTTTTTGCGTTAAACATGATTACGGCTACGGTGCGACGATCCCATGAATCATTCGATCCTTAGGTAGTACCTAGCCCATATGCCATTGAACACTAGGTGACATCATATCACTTAGTCTTCCACAAGATCTGGTACCTAAACCTTCCCTTCGTTGATCTCCATTGACTCTTTCTTCCTCCCTCTATGGAAAAACTATCCTTATTAGTATCCAAGAGTCTACATGAGTATAAAAGAAGAGTCGACAAACAAACCAAATATCAGGGAGCATGTCTCCAGCCTCTAGACATCATAATGAAGTTAAACCGCCAACTTCTTATAATGATGTTGGGGGAAAAGTACCAACCTCTAAACATCATGTTGGGAAAAAACCTGCCAATAGGTATCGGTCAATGTACCAACCTCTGAAATCATGTTGGGAAGAGGCCCATTCATGGGTATTACACCGAGCATGGTTTATTCTCATTTTCAATCTCGTTAAAAAATGAAACCAACTTCGAGAACACTTTCATTCTCTATTTCAATCTGATTAAAAATTGAAGCAGACTACGAGCATATTTCATCCTTCCTTGAGCTCGTTAAACCATGAATAGTCGTATTTCGAGTGGTAGTTTACCCCTTTTTTGGCCTCATAATACTAAATATGAAAAAGGTATACTCTAGTCAATCATGACTAGAAGAGTTCTCCCTTGTATTGTTTTACACTTTTTCAGGCTTGGGGGACTTAATTTAGGAAAAATAACACCCATGGAGTCATCTTTAAGATCTTTTCAGACTCTCTAAACATGAAAATACCATCAAGTTTTCCTTCTTTGGGCTCGTAAAACATGCATTGAAGTACCCATATGGGATTGAACCCCTCCTTCTTCAGGTTCATTAAACATATGATGAGGGACTCGTCGAACATGAGCTATACCAAACATTTGTTATCCTCCTCAAGCTCATTTATAAAACAAATAGGTACTCACCAATCATGGTGGGGGAAAAAATTCAAGGAAGTGGGTTAATTTTTTGGAAAGCATCATTGTAGTTGTTTGTTGTCACCTTTGAACATGGAACCTATTTACATCTCATCTTATAGTTTGGTAATATCCTTGTCTTTGAGTCATACCAATCCCATGAGTCCTCATAGTCCTTCAGATCAACCGAAGAGTGCCTCGGTGATCGTCACACTATGTTTTGGTCTATCTCTCAGTCAAGTCAATGTTTCCAAGCCACTTGTCATGCCTTATAATGTTCAAGGGAAGTTTCACCTCAAACCAACCATTCTACAATATTACCATATTTCATCCTTGTGTCAGTCTACACTCATTTGATCTATCATATTACATCATTTTCTTGTGTTAGTTTCGTATCGATTAAGGGGGATACATCATGGCCCTCCTTCAACGAGTCTATTCATGTTGACTTCAACACATTATCCGGGAATTAGAATTAGAAACTAGTTAGTACATTGGACCTGCATGCCTCAATGGTAGGCTTCCTCACCTTTGAAAATAGGTTTACCCCATTGACCTATGATCAAATGATTCCATAGATGTTTGAATTCAACTCATTTATTCACATTCATTGGAATTTACTAGGGTACCTTTGGAGTCATTATCATCATTGGTGATTTCCCTCGCACTTGTTATCGACATACATTAATGATTGGTAATCAAGTATTTTCTAACATGTTTAACATCTAGTCATCTATTCACATGGCTACATTCATACTATTTCAATATCGGGATGAAGACCCTGGTTTGGGCGCTCATTTTATTTTGTTCTTTACCCAGGTTGTGATGGATATCATTAGAATATGTAAGGGATTCCATTATAACCACCATATTGGAAATATCATTGATGTATGTGTTGTCACATAGATTCACTTTGTATTGGTATATGGCTATGTTTTTGTCATGTTGTAGCTCCATTGTGTATTCTTTCATGGCTATGACTCAATCAAGTCATGGAGGTATGGATCCACATTGTATCTTTGGTGGCCATATTCTTAGTCAATGATTTCATGAATCTGCAGTGTATTGGTCGGTGACCATTCTTTGAGTCGGTTTACTCTGAGCATTGGTATGCTTGCCTCAGGGATGATACATATATACTATTTGGTGTTTGTTTGCAACTTCTGCCAGGATCTCCTACTCCATCTCCCTTGCATTAATAATTTTTAAAGTGTTTCAACCATCAGTTTCTCTTCTGACCTCACACTTTAGGGGGCATCTGTTACACACCAAAATGTCACACTTAAGTGTTGCATATATTATGCACCTAAGTTTCGCAAGTGTCGAAAATGTCGCAAGTGTAACAAAAGTGTTTTATGCACCTTAATAAGTGTTGCATGCAATTTATAAAGTGTCATATTCACCTTACTAAGTGTCACATGCAATTTGACACCATGAAAGAACATTTTTCATGATCCCTATTCTTTGTGGAGAAGAAAACCTAGCAAGAGATGGTCAAAAAATTGCTTTTTACCTTGAGTTTTGACCCTTTTTTTTAGGTCAACGCCCCCTACCCATGTATAGGGAGCATTGATCCTTGATCAATTCTTCTTGATGAACTATGGGGGAGCATTTTCAATGCTTTGTGCTCCATACTAAGGGAGTGTTGAAGTGGTTAGAGGAAGATTTGGTCAACCCACCTTATTCTAAGGGTCAGCCCCAAGATGCTCTTAAGTGGTTTTAGTCGATGGGTTGAGTCATGAGTTGAGTCACCCATATTCCCTCAATTTTGGATAAAAAAATCCTAACCTAAAGAGATAAATCCTCAACCATTTCCTCAAATTCTTCATGGTGTTTAAGCCTCCCAAATCCTATATAATGAGGCTACTCAAAGGTGAAAATGGGGATAAAATATTTCAGAGTGTCAAACCTTTGATCTTGGAGGAAGGAATCCATCAAGCATTATCATTCTGATCTTGAGACATTGAGGCAAGGACTGGATTGGAGAGCTTGGAGGAGCTACTACAATGTCTACGTTGGTTTGTAAGTACTTCACCATGTTTCTCCATTAATATAACTTGGCCTATTTCCTTCATATTGTTGTTTACACATGTATGTCTATATAAACATATTTTTTCTTGTCTAATTCTATATTGTAGGACTACAAGATATTGTTATTTTCCTTGTAGACGTTTTTCATTGTGATGGGATCTTGGACAACAAGGACAAATATTGAAGATCGGGGAGGACAATTGTCGAAAAGGAGTAAGTCACACTTATTTATTCTATCTTCTCTACCTATAGACATAAAGAATCAATCAAAAGGAATGTTAGTGTCCATTTGTTTGTATTTTTTCCTTGTTCGATAGGGGTCTAGATATCCAAGGGAGATTTCACCTGTCTGCAGGAGAAATACTCTATAACACCAGGTTTGATTAAGAAAAGGCACGTATGTCTCAAGAAACATGAAATTTCATGATTGTACAACATACCAGGAGTTGCTAGAGTTTACAAGTGTTGTCTAAAGTTGTATGTATTTCCCTGTGGGCCATTCTCATAGCAAGGGAGCCCTTGTAAGCTTTGAATTTATTTGAGTGATACGCTTAGTTGATGGAAGGAATATCTTTGTATCTTGTGTATGATATTTTGGTTTCCAATATTACTTCTCCTATATTTATTTGAGTTGATTATTCCAACAAGTGCATTCTATTTTGTGAGCTACTCATTTGATTTACATCAAGAAAATCACTACATAACAAAGTGTATATTTGTCAGATTCAGGGAAATCAACACCATCATGTATATGGTCATGCATGGAAGATCAAATAAACATTAGTGATTTCTCTACACATGTGCTAATTCAATTAAAACAATGAATCTACCATTCTATGGAAACAATGATGGTGTTGATCTATATATAGAGAGAGAGATATATATAGATATATGTGTGTGTGTGTGTGTGTGTGTGTGTGTGTGTGTGTGTGTGTGTGTGCATGAGATCATATATCTCATTGCAATACAATGGTTGACCATGACATGATTCATCTATGATTCACTTTGGTTGACTTGGTTGGGTCTAGAAAGAAGAATGTCTAGCTGAATCAAGTACAAGAAGCTTTAGGAAAAAGAGTACAAAGATGGGAAAAAATTAGAGAATAACAAGCCCTTCAACATGTACACAACATTCAACATCTCCATTCGACATTTCCATTGAGATGAGACACTACACTGATTGATTGATAATCCACTTATTATTTGGATCCAAGGTGATATTCAAGATTTATGAAGAACATGAAAGTCAATAAATGTTCTTCAACTTGACTCAACATCTTAGTCCACGACGTCGACAAATTTTTTGTCGCCTAATTTCATTCTGTGAAAGGAACAAAAAAACACCTATTTCAACAAGCCTATGAAAGGAACCTTCCTCTAGATCAACACTAATTCTATGCTAGACAAAATATCTCACCTTTCATTTGATGTCATTGTTGTTTGAAAATACCAATAGTGCATTTCCATAACTAGGTTACAAGTGTTTTGTTCCTCCCCAATGGGAATGAGATGTGAGATCGTCCTTTTCCTTCATGCATTGGGGATGCATTTAGAGTCATTTTACTTTGGCAAGGTACAAAAACACTAGGAGATATTAGAGTTAAATGAGTCTATACAAACATGGTAGTGAGAGCTGGAAGGAAGTCCACAAACATTACACTACTTGGTGCAAAAATATTGCAGGTCTAACTGGTGCAACAACGTTGTGGGTATAACTAATTCACCTTCCTAACACCCACCATGGACTACATTTATCGTCACTGTCACAACCCCACAGTATGTTGGATCATATCTTACAATCATTCAACTTATGAGGGTGTGTGACACGATGATGGTTCTTACTTGGTTTCTTGGAACAAAAAGAATACTTCATCCAAACTATGCCTCTTCACCTAGAGCACGCCCATACTCCATTCTAGGATATTGGTTAGTCACACTCCTACTCTAATGTAAATATTGTATAATTAGAAAATTGTTAACATTGTTTAATACTTAGTCTTATACACACATACATCCATGAACATGAGGTGGTCCACCTTAGACATTCCCACAACCATAGACTTTTTGTCCCTTCATTACCGTAGACTTTCACCAAGTTAACACATATTTTGGTTCTTCCTCACACATGTCTTCAACAAACTTGCATTTCCATACTCCCCCAAAACCTCCCAAAGAATCCACTCTTGGCTATTTGTATTCCATCTTGGAAACTTTGCCTCAACTCATTGCCTTAGAATTGCCTCATACTTGTGTTGGAGTTACTTCACACACACCTAGGATTTATTTTTCCTAAGGTTTTTCCTTGTTTATTAGTCATAATTAGTCATTATCCAGACTCCTATATTTTAGGGGAAAATATTCCACCTGGAGAATATTCTCTTTCACTTGACACTTCAGTTTGACTAGTTGAGTTGAGTTTATATGATGCATTGGTTTTGTCACCATGCAACATTGGGATCATCACCAGCTAATGCGCACTTGCCTTGGGATCATCACCAGCTAATGCACACTTTCCTTGGGATCATCAGCATGCACCATGCATGCACCTCAGGAGACAAAAAGAGAGTCGTGCAAATTAGACTCGATTATGATATTTTCTGAGCACAATTTGCATAAACAAATTGGATATTTGAATTCCTCTCGGGAAAATATCCAATTTCAAACAACAAATCATCCGAAATGGAGTTCGAGAAGTGAAGTTATGATCATTTCAAAATCAACAAAATTTCAGCATTTTTCCTGAAACGGCCACACGGTTTTCAAAATTTCATCCAAACTTTATTTGGATATTTTTCATTACAAGAAGAGAAAGTGGATATGTGTGGACATATCAATGGTGCATATACTTCATCAGATCCATGCAGACATCTACATCTTCAACAAAATCTTCAACGAGCACAAACTTGCACAGTTGCGAGGCCTTCTTGGAGTGAAGGACACGGTTGCTTAGCAACTGCTTTTTGTTCCTTCTCATTTTTATTTCTTATTTATGAATTGTAATTTGAGGGGGGGGTTCCCATGATTTTTTCCCTCTTTTCTCATTTATTTTAGTGTATCTTTTGTATTTGGGTACCTAACATGGCCTCGTTGTTGGGACCCGTTCTTTATTTTCACCATAGTGATGTTCAGGGGGGGTGTTGGAGTTACTTCACACACACCTAGGATTTATTTTTCCTAAGGTTTTTTCTTGTCTATTATTCATAATTAGTCATTATCCAGTCTCCTCTATTTTAGGGGAGAATATTCCACCTGGAGAATATTCTCTTTCAGTTGACACTTTAGTTTGACTAGTTGAGTTGAGTTTAGATGTTGCATTGGTTTTGTTACCATGCAACATTGGGATCATCACCAGCTAATGTGCACTTGCCTTGGGATAATCACCATACTAGTGCATTACCCTTGATTTCCTGAGTAAAATCCTCACTACTCTTTGTTTAGTCAGTTAACTGAAGACTAGTTGACTAGTTAACTCAACTAGTTGGCAGTTCACTCTCGTAACTACCTGAGAGACTAGACTAGGTGGCAGTTCACTCTCGTAACTATTGGTGTGTGTCAAGATCACTCTAGAACACCACTATGGATCATTATTTACTCATGTATCCTATATATATTGTAAATTATTCACTCTTTGAGTGTGGAATACGGTTAATGAGAATTCTTTCATTCTTTCTCTCCTTCTTCTTCTTTCTTCTATTCTCTTTGCAAATGTGTGTATCTTTGCTTAACTAGATCTATTTTGTGCAGGTTCAACACATCTACAACTTGTTCTCCAAATATCTTTCAAAAATGCTTTATTCCTTCCTTTGGTTGTGCACCCTTGCTATTATATGGATTCCAACGGTCACTTGTGCAAAACATCATGTCTCTTGGGTGTGTTACACCCCTTCATGAACCCACACTCAACTGAATCATCACACCCCTTCGTGGACTTTTTGTGCCCATTTAAACCTGTGTGCCCATAAACCATTCATCTCTTGGAATGGCGTGCCCCATCCTTGGGTACATTCCCCTTGCCTTATGTGCTCTATCATGTTGATCATTGTGACTCCTAGTGTGTGTTTTGATGGGGTCATCCAACCTCTTCAGTTCACCCATGTTGTCAAGGGAAGACATGTCCACTCCTTGGGTATGCTCCCAAGTTTCCCCTCCCTTTCAAAAACACAACCCAAGTCTTTTTCAATCATTCTAAGGAAACAAAGGTATCTTCCCCCTTGGTGCCACATGTCACCATCATGTGCCCAAGGTTCTCTTGCTCAAACCCAAATGTCTTTGTTCACCCAATCGACCACTTCTTCCTTGTACTATTCATCCATTCCATTGTCGAATATTCCCAAGGAGCATGCACACTTGGTGGGTGTCATGGGAGACCTTACATTCCCCCCCCCACCCCAAAACCAATTTGTTTATGTCCCCAACAACATCCTTTGATCTTTAAGGCATCTCTGCCCCATCTTCATATCTCTTCACCACTCAACGATTGTTGTCTCCTCAATTTTTGTAATCAAGGAAAATCCCCCCTTAGGAATTTTCATGAGTCTATGAAGTGTTTCCACTTCCTGACTTGATGTTGCTTCCATACTTCGATCTGTCTGCCCATACTTTTGTGCATTGGATCCACTTGTGACTTTGGATTATTGGGTAGCTAGTCCAATCATCACACCTTTGTCTCAAGAAATCACATCTTCATGTTCGAACATCCTTTTATGTCTAAAAACTCATCAAATATGCAACTCTTCATTTTCTCCAATCTATCAAGCCACCCACTACATTCTCAATAGTTTTGACCAAGGTAGCTCCTTAAGGCACCTCATTGGCCTCAATTCCTCCCATATAGACAAAGAGACCATGTGTTACAATCTAGTTTGAAGGTGAAGGGGGATGGTTGGCTAGGCCATCTCCCTCATCTCCAATTTGTCCCAATACAATAGGTGAAGTGTCACCATACGTATGTGTTATGTACATAAGAAGTGGTATAGTCGAACCAATTTTTTCTTCGCACTCCTCTATGAGTCATTCTAGCTCAGGGTCATACAACCTTTCACCATGTCCAAGTTTTGTAGAGGAGGAATCGACCTCTTCCTTGGTTCTCTTCAACCAAAGTTGTTGTGTGTCCCTCACGTCCTCTTCATCCATGAATGGTCCCTGCTCATGTTAAGATAACTTCTATGGCATCCTCATCTCTGTGACTTCATTTGATCTTTGTTTCCACTCATCAACTTTCAAATAGAAATAATCCAAGACATCCATTCTCTTAGCTAGATATCCAATTATCTCTTCAACATTGGCAAGCCTTTATTCCACTGGCATAAGCTTCCTTTCATTCTCTATGTTAGATTTTCCAACCATCACCCCACATCATCCAAGTTCATTTCCAAAAGGTTACTTACTCTGGTTGTCTGCAACAACCAGCTACAAGGAAGACATCCACATGCCTGCTTCCTTCCTCTTTATGGTAGGAATCAAACATGGAATCTGTCTTGATAAAATGGCCAAACTATTCATGTGAGGAATCGATGTTGCCTTCTCCTTCCTCATGAACTTTTGTCCCAACAGAACTTCAAAATCATCCATAGGAACAATGGTGAAACTTGTCTTTCTGCACTAGTCACCAAGAATTAATGAGATGTACTTATCTACACCAATGACCCTCTCTACCCATGCATTAATTGTCTTGAAGGTTGTCTACATTGGTTTAGGTTGAAATCCAAGCCTTTGCACCATGTCTTCCCTCAAGAAGTTATGAGTTTCCCCACTGTTCACCATGGATAACACTGACTTCCCATCCAGTTCGGCTTGCATATAGAAATAAAATTTCTCGTCTTACTCTTGGCTCTCTGTGGATTTTCCATCCATGAAAACATTCAAGACCTGAAAGAATCCAACAGATGGATCATATGCCTTCTCTAAAGAATTCACATTCTATTTCAAGGTACAATTCTTCACATAGTGCTCCTTGGTGCAAATCCAACATGAAATTGGCTTTTTTTCTCTCATTTTGTCCGTTTGCTTGGCATTATCTTTGTTTCCCTTGGATGTCTTCATTTTTCCTTTGTCCTTCTTCTTCCACTTACCTTGTTGTTTCTTCTCACCTTGGGCTTCCTCACTATTCCTAAGACTTGTCTTGGGTTCACCTTGAAAGTCCAACATTTTTTCCACTACGTTGATTGTGTCTGCAAGAGTCTACATGCTCTATAATCACAACTCACTCTGTGCCCATGGTTGTAGACCATTAATGAAGTGGAAAAGCATATCATCTTCCAACATGTCTTTGATATCCAACATGATTCCTCTGAACTCCTTGATGTAGGCTTGGGTCTTACCAACATGTTTGAGAGCCAATAATTGATTCCTTGCAATCCATGCTTCATTCCTCTTACAAAATTGTTCCTTCAAGGATTCTTTCATCTCTACCTTGTTTTCGATCTTCTTAATTATTCTCTAGCTGCTAAGTATTCCACCTGGTTCCTCCACCAAAGCTTAGCAGTTACTGTCAAGAACATCGCTACAACATTCACCTTGCCTTTGTCTAAACTTATGTTCAAGTTCTCCAAGTATTTCTCAATGTCCCAACAAAAGTTTCCAAGTAACTTGGCATTGCAAATTCCTTCATATGGCTCCAGTTCCTTTATCTTGATCCTCATCAGCATGACAACAGAGAGCTATCCATTATCCAAATCTCGTTTCAATAATGTGATGGTGTCATCTTGGTCTTTTATTCTTTGTGTGACTGCGACAAGTGTGTCCTTTACTGCCTTGAGTCTATCTTAAATGTCTTTTGTCAAGGTTCTAGTCATCACAGCTACAGTGGCTTATCACTCTCGAATGACTTTGTTAAACCCACACTTTAGCTTGCCCATCTTAGTTTCCATCTGATCCATCTTCTCACCATGTTGGAAAAATGTGTTTATCATCTACTCGACAATATTCTCTAAGAGAATGATCTGATCCTTCATTTTTCGATATTTTACTCCCTCTTGGTGCTAGTGCCGTCAACCATGGATGGCTCTCCAAGTATACTTGCAAAAGTTTCATCCAAGGGACTCAAGATTTTGTCTGAAGACTTATTCAAAACTCTACAATCAACTCTGTGATTACTTTTGTGATTAGGTCTACGACAAGTTCTATGACAGTCTCGCATTCATCTACCTTGCCCAAGTGCTCAGTTCACCCTCAAAACTCTACACTTGGACCACTCAAGGTGTGCACCCAGGTCTATTCAAAAGTCACAAATTTTGTCCACAACTCAGACCTGTCACAACCCACCAAGTTTGCACGCAAGCTTCTTCTACAATGGTTTAATTCGTTGAACCTTCACCAAGCCTGCACCCATACTATTTCATCAACAAGTACGCCTCTCCTCCACCATTTTTCTGACCATAGTTATGGTTAAAAGCATCGAATTGTTTCTCAAGTTTTCATTGATACCACTTGTCATGACCCCACGGGATGCTTGATGAGATCTTGTGATCATTCACCTCTTCAGGGTGTGTGGCACCACAATGATTCTTACTTTGTTTCTTTACACACCAAGAATACTTCGTTCGAACTACACCTCTTCACTTAGAGCATATCCATACTCTGTTATAGGCTACTGGCGAGTCACACTCCTACTCTAGTGAAACTCTTATATACTTAGAAAATTTCTAACACGGTCCAACACTTAGTATTATACAAGCATACATCCATGAACATGAGAATATAAAAGAATAATTGTGGAACAAATGAAAACAAACACATAAATAGTGCAGGTGACACAAACTATGTATAACACCCGACTAAGTATTTTTTATTGCAAAATAGTTACAAAATGAGCATTACCAACTTGTCTTACAACTTCAAAAGAGTCACTTGAATCACCTTACCTCACCAGGACACTCATGAATAGATTCATCACACAAGGATTCTTTGTCACAATTGTCTTTGCAACCACCTGTGGTGCACCTCATATGTTCCCATAAGAGAAGACTTGTTGTCCCTTCGTTACCAAAAAATTTCACCAAGCTAACACAGATTTTGGTTCTTTCTCACACATGTCTCCAACAAACTTGCATTTCAAGACTTCCCCAAAACCCCCCAAAGTGTCCACTTTTGGCTACTTGTTTTCCATCTTATAAAATTTGCCTCAGTTCGTTGCCTCATACTTGTTCTCCAAATCTCTTTCCAAAAATGCTCTATGACTTCCTTTGGTTGTATTCCCTTTCCCTTATATGGACTCCAAGGGTTACTTGTGTGAAATATCATGTCTCTTGGGTGTGTTGCACCCTTTCATAAACCCACACTCAACAGACTCGTCGCGCCCCTCCGTGAACCCAGTTGTCACACACCCAACCCCCTAAGTATATTTTTAAGGGATGTGGCATAAAATTTTCCACTTTCCTACAACTTCTCTAAGTTCCTCCAATAAGGGCACCATTTCCTTATGCTCTTAGAGAGCTTTCCAATGACTATAAACTCATCCAAAACTGAGTTCTGATTTGAAATTTATGGCTCCATAAACTTCTCTAGGTATCGTTGGTCAAAGGCCACGTGGAACCCATGCAGCTCCACCTCATTCGTACCATCCTACATTGCACTGACACGACCTCGATCGTCATCCTATAGTGATGACATGGCCACTAGAGGGGTGGTTGCAGGGAATATCCCCTGATCCTATGTGGGTAACACACCTTCGGCCCTTCGATATTCTTGTATAGGTCTACAAACTTCCCAAGATTTCTGAATTCCAAAAGACTCTTTCCACTCCGAAATCTATGATGGGGAATCGAGATTCTATCCACCCTTGGATCTAATGGATCAGATTCATTTGTTGTTAACACATAGCTTAAAGTTGACAAGGGGAGGGGGGTCCCACACTTAATTCTCAGACAATCCCATGACGCCACATGGAACTACCCAAATGCACCACATCATCATGGCGTACATGCCATGTCCAAACAAGGTTGGACACCACACATAGGGATTTCAGAACTTCGACACTTTGGTTCTTCAATGCTTCGGAATTTAACAAACCATCCTATATCCTTGCATCTCCCGAAGTCCCAGAGTTCTTAAGTTTCGGACTCCCAAAGTAAGACTTAGATGGAGTGTCTACGTTGTATCCCACTAGTTGATCGGATGGTTGAGAAAGTTTCCCAACGGATCCTCAATCAACGGTCCAAAATGTCATTGAATTCCTCCCCTCGATCTGACGGTTGGCAATATTTCACCACTTCAGGATTTCACGACCTTGCATCCTTTACAATTCTTAGACCATATAAGTCCTGAAGAGTTACCTACCAGAAATATCATAAGGGGGATACGATTGCTTGTTGTTGGTCACATTATCACTTACCCTATTCTTCCACTAGGCTCTATCTAACGGTTGAGATAGATCCCGAAGGATCCTTAGATCTATGTGTTGTGAGTGGTAAATCCCTCTACGGACTAGCACTTAGGTTTTATTATGAATGCAGAAAAGACTTAAAGAATCCTACTTTCTACCGTCATCCTAGACCTAATCCCCATTATTCTCAAGCAAATATGTAGTTAAGAAGATCAAGTGAGCATACCTTATTTCGGGCATTTGATGTTGATCATTCTTCATGATTGATTGCTCTTTGACTGAAGATATCCTCCCAAGGCTGACTTGCATTCACACGAGACAAACAAAGAATGATTCATGCATATGATCTATAGATTAATGGGTTAGAGATTCAATCAATATGTATACAATAAACTATGAAAACATCATATGGTGGGACGAGAAAAGTATTTCTTTATTATTAACTTCAAAAAATAAAATTACAATGATGAAGCCAACCACTGCTCCATGAAACTGTTCCTAGGCTCCTCTTCGACTGTCCTCCAACTTCTTTTCTCTATATTTCTCTTTGCACAAGGATAGCTAAAGGGTTGGGACAAAGGGAATGCACAATCGGGTATAGTTTCTTTACTATGATTCTCCTCTTCCAAATGGAACACCTAACCCTTATTTTATAGGCTATAAGAAGCTAGGTATTTGGTCGAACCCTTGGCCATGCATGTCCGGAAGGTTTAGTTAACTCACCCAAAGCTGTGTGTTCCATCAACAAATTTCCTTTTTTCGTGCTTTTGTAGGTACACGTGGGCTATTTTAGGTCAGCTAGCATGTACACACATGTAGTAATGAAGCAGGGTGCATGGGCCTTTATAAAAGAGGTTTTTAGGAAGAGTTGTTCAATAGTGTTTTGGCAAAGAAGGAATCTGAGATGGCCTAATGCCAGGTAAGCATATCTGGTGCAAATTAGGGATATAACACTACGGCTTATGTTACTTCATGACTTTGGAATTAGGGAGTTTTGGTCGTTTAACGCCTTTTCACTCCTAGAGCGAGTGGACACTGAATTTGATCGTAACGTATATCCAATGGTAAGGAAATATCTGAAGATCCTTAGATCTATGGCTCTCGTTATTTCACGACTGAAAAGTTGGTTAGGGTTTAACGATAAAGAAAATCACAGGACAACAGATAGGGAATTTCCATTTTCTAGTCAAACCATTCAGTTACTATTTTGATAGGTTACCTTTGGCAGTATTTGAATGTTGTGAGGCTTCAACATCTCGGAGCTCTCGACCTTCGAAGTCTCGAAGCTCAGAAGGCTTAGCTCCCTTGGAGCGTAATGCAGGGTTCTAGGGTCCAAGTCATATGGGACTTTGGCAATCCCTCAGAGCTACACTCTTAAATCTTATCCAATATTTGGTTAAGGTCACATACTTAAGCCTGTATTCACTAGGGAGAATGGTTTGAAGGAAGCACCTTTCACTTCAGAATCCAAATATTGTAACAGGAAAATGATAATTATAAGGGATTGACAGTTTCAGAGTTATCCCATAGAGTCTGTCCTGACTCTATATTTCCAGGTTTGGTCCTTAAATAGTCCCTTGAGAACTTTCTGACCAACACAGGGGTCAAATTCTTATGCTCCCAAATTCATTTAACACTCATTAATAACAATTCCCCTTCTTTAAGTAGAGGTAGGCAAAAGACCATCTAAAAAATATGATATTCAATCTTTGCTTCCAATTTTCCAAACTGCTAGGCCACCAGAGTCAGGAATTCTACCATTCAAACAAGGTAAAAGAGTTTTCCATCATCTAGTGCAAGWAAAAAATGCATATACAACAAAACAACCAAGACAACATAAAAACTCAGAGTCACACTTATTTGAAATTGGAAATTAGTGGGAAACTACTGAAAGGGGTGCCCTTTTCCACCCAACCATAGGCACAATTTGCTCTTTGAGTATCCCTCAACTAACCACCACCTATATAGACCATTATGCCATGAGATAGATGAAGTTTTATTTTTTTCTCATCCACAAAAAGGTACAAATGTTACTCCCCTTTTCTCATAGGGCCCTTACGGTTCAATTTTCTATCCACCAAGAAAGGGATCCTACTGTGATTGCTCACTCAATCACTCCATCTCCATTTATCAGCTTCATTAGACAAACATTATCCAAGCACTCATGTACCCAAAATAGAATATATCTCTCAGTTCTCCTCAGTTTCAGAGAGCCTCACATGCTCTGCTTCCTCTCCCATGGTATTCCGACCTACTCATGTGTATCCTCCTCCTCTGCCCACAATTTTCCTGAATTTTCTTGCCTTTTTCTAGCAAGATTTCATGGGTCAGATCAAGAATTTTCTATATGGCTAATATACCCATATACTCATTTACTCTTGAGGAAGACTTCCCAACTGCCAACTTAACTGGTAATTAATTTTTCTAGGCTAGAAGATTGTTCTGGGTCTGAGCAATTTATATCCAACAATGTACTGGTCTGGCAGGGTCATCTCAACCATCACTTGTTCCCTTTACCATCCCCTCTCATGCATAATGATCCATAATATCCACCTCCTTTAAGAAATTATGCCACAATTTTCCATTTTTATTTAATATATATATATATATATATATATATACCTTTAATAACAAGGTTGATGTATTTTCCAAAATTCTCATGATGGGTCTGTCCACAGTATTTTATCCAAATCTAATTATATTTACAAGATGGGAGAAAGGGTATTACAATCCCCTCCCCCTTAAAGGAACATTGTCCTCGATGTTCTACATGTCATTGTGGTATTTATGTACAACAATGAACAAGAAAGAGTATTCTTGTTTCATGGCATCCTCCAATTCCCATGTAGTTTCATCTTGATCAAAGAATTTCCATTGCAACTTGACTTGTGCAATGGTTTTGTTCCTGAGTGGAATGTACTTCCTATCTAGTACGCATTGGGGTTCTCGTAAGAATTCTCCCTCTATTTCCACTTGGATCACAAACCAGTCAATTATATGATTAGAATCATGTACATATTTCTTCAACAATGAAACATGTAAAACATTGTGTGCTTTCACTGTGGGAGGAAGTGCTAGTCTATATGCTACAGGTCCCACTCTGTCCAAATTTTCAAAGGGTCCACAAAATTGAGGTGCCATCTTGGCACAAGTTCCCATTCTCAAGGAACTTCTTCTGGGTCTAATCCGAAGATACACATGATCCCCAAATTTGAATTCCCTAAGAGTCATATTTTTGTCTGCATAGCTCTTCTTTCGGTCTTGGGCCACCTTCAAATTTTGTCTTATTTGAACTACTTTTTGTTTCATTTCTTTAACAGGTCTAGCTTGAGTTTTATTTTTTCCACTGGGTTATTCCAGTTGAATGGAATGTTTCATTTCCTACCATAGAGGGCCTCAAAAGGACTCGTTTTCAAGGATTCATGATAACCATTGCTATAAGAAAACTCTACCAGTGGTAGGTAGTTTTCCCACTTATTGGGATGATGCATCACATGCATCTTTAACATGTCCTCTAGCACTTGGTTTACTCTTTCTATTTTTTCAACATTTTGAGGGTGATAAGACGTACTAAATAGTAATTTAGTTTCAAAATCATCAAACAAATATTTCCAAAATTTCGAAGTGAATTTTGTATCCCTGTCTCATATGATCTCCTTAGGCATGCCATGTAATATGAATATTTATTTCATGAAGATATTGGCAATATCTATTTCCTTGCAATTTGAATTTATAGGGATAAAGTGAGTATCCTTGCTCAACTTGTCCACAACTACCATAATAGTGTCATTCTACTTGGTTGATTTAGGTAGTTCGGTGATAAAATCCATGCAGATGGTTTCCCATTTCCATTCTGGACTTGGTAGGGGATGAAACAACCCTGTTGGATGTTTGTGATCCACCTTGACCTGCTGACATTCTAATCACTTAGCCAAGTAGTCATCTATGTCCTTCTTCACTCTCATCCAATAAAATAGTTTCTTGGTGGCTGTGATCATTTTCTAATAACCAGGGTGTCCAGTGTATGGTATTTTATGTAGCTCATCTAGTATGAGCCTCCTCAAGTTGTCACTATTTGGAACATATAACCTACCTTTGTAAGTTAGCAGAACATCACTCAACAATTGATAGCCCTCATACTTCAACCTTGTGAGATCTTTCTCTAAGTATGATTTCATAGTTTTGAAAAACTCATATGTTTCATGTGCACTTTTAACTCTCTCCTTTATGTATGATTCATAGGCACTTACAAATTCCAAATGAATCACTTTCATACTTATATTGAGGGCATCAGCCACTCTATTTTCATTTCCCTTAATACATTTGATTTCAAAATCAAATTCACTGAGGAGGGCCATCCACCTAACTTATCTAGCATTGAGTTTGGGCTGGTCAAACAAGTATCTCAACCCACAATGGTCGGTCATAAGTAAAAATCTTCTTCCTAGATGGTAATGTCTCCACATTTTTAAAGCATGAACTATGACAGCCAATTCTAGGTCATGTGTCATATAATCGATTTCATGGGCATTCAATTTTATGGATTCATAACAGATTACATGCCCTTCTTGCATGAGGAATCCTTCGAGTCCTTCTTTGAAAGAATATGTACACACCAGGAAGTCCTTATGTGGGTCTGCAATTTCAATACCGGTCCATTGGTTAAAAGGTGTTTCAGTTAGTTAAAACTCTCTTCACATTTTGTGGTCCAAACAACTTTAACTCCATTTTTATGTAGGGAGGTGATTGGATAACCAATCTGGGAAAACCCATTTATGAAACTTCTATAGTATCCTACTATGCACATAAAGGATCTAATATCAAATACATTCTTTGGTGTAGGCCAATCCATGATGAATTTGATCTTGTCAGGGTCAACTGGCACTCCTTCCTCGGTGATGACATGGCCTAAGTAATGGACCTTCTTTTGAAAAAAGTCACACTTACTAAACTTTGCATAGAGCTGTTATAACCCTAAATTGCACCACACATGCTTACCTGGCATCAGGCCAACTCATATCCTTTCTTTTCCAAAAACACTGCTAAACAAATCTTTGAAAATCTTCTTGTGTAAAGGCCCACGCGCCCTACTCATTACTGCATGCGTGTACACGCTGGATGACCCAAAATAGCCCATGTGGACCGACGAAATCATGAAAAAATGAAAGTTGCCAACGGAACAAAAAGCTATGGGTGAGTTAACTGAAACTCCTAGCCATGCATGGCTGAGGGTTCGTCCAAATACCTAGCTCCTTCTAGCCTATAAAAGAATGGGTAGGGGTACCATTTGGAGGAGGAAGAATATAGCAAAGAAACCCTGCCCATTTATGTATTCCATTGTCCCAACCCTTTAGCCTTTCCTAATGCCAAAGGAGATTTAAAGCAAAGCAGTTGAAGGACAGAAGAAGAGGAGCCTAGGATCAGGTTCAAGGAGTGATGGTCAGTCTCAACTTTTGTAAGTTGACTCATTTTAAGTAATAAAGAGAATGATTTTCCCGTCCCAATTCATGAAATTTTTATGGTTTGATTAGTTTATGTTTGATTTCTAACCCGTTAGTATATAAGTAGTATGCATGCATCGTTGTTTCTCATCTTGAATGCAGGTCAACTTTGGAAGGAGTATTGCCAACAAGTAATCAAGCACAATGGAGGATCGACATCAAACGTCGGTAACGAGGTAGGTTGATCTTTCCATACATTTACTAAGAAAAGGGGATTTAAATCTAAGGATGAAGGTAGAAATTAATTTATATTCGGTCATATCTGCATGCAAAGCCTGAACTCTATTTGCTAGTTCGTAGGGTGTTTTTCCCCAACAACAGAATTGGCGACTCCACTGGGGAGAATCTCTAGGGTTCCTGGAATTTTATTTAGTTTTTGGGTAGTTTAAAGACTAGTTTTTCTTTCTTGTCTTTTCTTTTTGTTTCCATAAGGTCTGAGCTAGCAGGGAGTCTAGTTTTCCATACCATCTTTCCCTGAATTTTGCTTGACTGTTTTTTTCAGGACCCAAAGAGGTACACACGACCTGCTCAAGGCCTGCACCCGTGTACTCACGCCCTATCCTCTTACAGCCCGTGTGTGAACGCTAGTTGTAGAGGTAGCAGTAGCGTGTAGAGTTCAGAGAACCTCAGAGGCAGTCCTCCTCTTCCCTGTCAGAATCACACATTCTCAGGGGGTTTTCTGGAATTCTATCTAAGTCTTGTTTACTGGCAGTCCTATCTCAAATTGTTTTTTCCTTATTATTTTTTCCTTGCATTATTTGTTTTTCTGTTAGAAAGAGTATCCAAGCCTTCAAGGGATCTTGGTTATATATATCAGTGGTCTCTTCCTGGTTTGGTCTGTCTGTTTTCATTTTTTCTTAGAGTTTAGATATACATGCGGCATGTACAAGGTCAGCCCGCATGTACATGTCCTCTGTCTCTGTTCAGCGCGCGTTCACACGCGTGCTGTTTGAGTAACAGTCGCGTGCTTGTACATGCTACTTTTTGTTAAGGGTGAGGCAGTAATCCTCTCCTTTGATAAGAAGTATTCCTCTCAGGTGTTTGAATCTATGTTTGAACAGTCAGTAGCTTAGGATTATTTTTACTCTTAGTTTTCTTTTTCTCAATTAAAACGTTATCAGAAAAATAAAAATAAAAATTTACGGTTTTTAGACAAGTGTGAGAGTCATTGTTTTTACAATTGCTATTGTGTGATTTTTTAATCTGATTCTTTGTGATCTACGCTTTAAGCCAGAATTGTTTTTCTTGGTTTTTTGCTTGTCGGTATTTTCCCTTTCTTTCTTTACTAGCACTTAAATAAATAAAAAATCTCTCTTTTCATTTTCTTCTTTGGTTGAAGAGTGTGTTTCTGCATCATTAGCTAGGGAAAAGTCTTTTATTTCATAAGTTTTTGTAGTTCACTTAGATCATAAGTAGCTCATAGTCGAGTGAAATTCCTTTGAGTTTGCTGTTCAAAATCTTAGAAAAGTTAAAAAATCTTTCTTTTGAAAAGTTGTTGAAATTTTGCATTCAGTAAAAGTTTTGTTTCCAGTTTTTTTATTCATTTTTTGATTTTGTCTTTTACACATCATCAGTTTCACCCTCATACCCATTGACATAAGACAAAGCCATAGAAGTAACTCTAAATTTAAAATCTACTAAACTTTTATGTCTGTAGGGTTCACAAACTAGTTCAAGACTAGGGCCTTGAATTAGGTTGGAGAGGAAACTCTTCAAGGCCATTTAAAATCAAACATTGGAGTCTGAGATAGGGAGTATCTAAGTCCATTTTCGTGGAAGTTATCCGGGACCCCCCTCTAACACAGGGGATAAACAAGAGGTCACGTGCGGAAAGGTAGCAGAGATAACCCCTCCAAAGCCAAACCAATCGTAGTGGAGAACACATATAGAGGGCTTGTTGAGGGATTCCTTCGTTTGCATTTGCCACGGGGCTTCGTGGGTCTCAAATCCATTCGAAGTCCTCAGTTTTCTTCCAGACCATTTTCTCTCGATACCCTTGACAGGTTTCGGTCTCGATACCCTGCTCATTGTGGTATACCCGACTTTCGACTGTACCCGCCTAGTGATTGTTCGCGTGCTGGCAACCTAGTTGCCAATCTTTGTTAGGGACATACACAGGTGACTGCGGGGTTATACCGCGGTACCTAAGATAGACATCGGGCCATGCTTTGCAGAGTATACCCGGAGGGTGCTTCCATGTTCGAGTTTCACTTGCACCGGTAAGTTGCTCTAGTGTTGGTTGTTGTAACTATTCTTCAAATTAATTTAGTGTTTGCTTGTCTTATCTCCTAGGGATTATTTTGTAGTGGGTGTTACTTTTGAGTGTTTACACTACCTTAGAGTGTCTTGGATCTTCTCACAAAATGGAGGATCCCAAGCTCTATCGGTCACGAAGGCTTCTTGGCCTGTTGCCGGTTACACTAGAGCTGCCCCCGCCACCATTAAGGCAGAAGCTAGACCAACAAAGGTCTTTTGAAGCGACCAGGTCACAAACCATTGTGCCTGAACAACCCCCAGAGGAATCGACTGTTTTGGACCTGGGAGCAGCCACTCTTGGCTCGGTTGAAACCCCAACCACTAATTTCTTGGCACCTTTTATTGTACCAATTCAATTTCACGAGCACCAGACAATGTCGCACACAGCAATGGAAACAAATGTTGTTACTCCTTATCGGAATTCTTCGATTCCCATGATGATTGTCACCACAGGACAACCGTCATCTCCTAACCTATCGTCATTGGTCCAAGCCACCATGGTCTTGAACACAACTACTTCGCACAGTGGTCTGAACCCGTCTTTGGCGGCGGCCACAACCCCTTTCACACCTAGTGCGACAGGCCCTCTGTTCTCATACGGTATGCCTAGTTTGGGTACAAGTCCTATACTTTCCTACTCCACTTTACAAACTTTGGGTCTGGGGGCAGGGAACTCTAGCGCTCCTCTGCAAGGTCGCATGGGGGGAACTCCTGTCCCTTTTAATGCTTTTCCTTACATAGGAGGTCATATCCCTCCTTTGTCCCCTTCACTTGGTGGTTCGCATCAGCAATCCGTCAGGAAACCTACACATAATAGTCTATTTGGAGTAGGGAGTCAAGGACCACCTTCGCATAGTATGTCAGTAGGTTCGACACCATTTTCTTGGAACGAAACGTTTGGTAACAACACCTTCTCGTCGGTCGCTTTCCTGATTGGGGGCAACCCCATTGTTGGACAATCTACTCCTGCGCAGGGTACTATTCCTACACAGGGGGCAAACCTAGCAAGACCCTGGAATTCAGGGCAAGGATCCGTTCCCTCCTCTGGAATGCCAATCTAGGGTAATTATTTCTACAATCAATGGAACCCCGGACAAAATACTATGCCTATCCCCATGGGACCAGCATGGGGTAATCCTTCCCAAACGCCTTCAAATACAATGCATGCCCAACAATCCATGTCCTATTTGGGAAATCAGTCGATGATGTATCCACATATGCAAAATCCTTACGCTGGCCAGGGCCATGGTTTCTACCAAAATCCAGACCAGCAGCCAAACTTTTCCTAGCAACCTGGTCCCAGTCAAACTCCAGGACCTTTTTTCCTAGGTTATCAGCAGTAACCCAAACTACCTTTCCTGGCGGCTTTACACTTTCTAGATTTGACAAGGTTGTTGAATGACTCGATTTGTCACGATCCACATTGGCCTCCTATGCCTACGAAGTTGCCTTTGGACATTCCAAAGTTCGAAGCCAAGCCTAATGAAGATCCAGGAGATCAAGTGACTACCTTTCATCTTTGGCGCTCATCTAACTCATTGAAGGATGACTCTGTACAGTTGCGATTGTTTCAACGTACAATCATTTGGAGTGTCGTGAAATGGTACATTGAGCTCGATCGCTCAAGATACTCTTCTTTTGGTGAATTGGCAATGGATTTACTTAACCATTTCCAGTTACCTGTGAGATACGACGTTGGCACAGAGATGCTCACTAATTTCAAATAGACAATAGCGGACCATATCTCTGATCACATCTGAGAATGGAGACGTCAAAAGAGTTTAATCAAAGTACCAGTCCCACCAGCATTCCTTCTTGAGTGGTTCCTTAAGTCTTTGGTCCCGCAGTTATCCAAAGACATTGCGACATCCAGAGTTTTATTTGAAGAAGATGCCATCATGAGGGCTCAACAGTTTGAGCTCATCTATTCTTAGTGCAGTTTATTATACAACATCTTGCCAGATGTGCCACATTCAATACTGGATAAAACTAGACAGAGAGCTGGACCACACGTTGATGGTATTGTCGGTTTAGCACAAACCAAGCCCACTAAGCAATTGACAAAGCAGTTGCAATAGTTATCCATACAACACATAGCGGCCAACCAAACTACTTCTTTGGTTGCTCCCCCTACCCAAACGTCGGAAGTACACACAGTGCAGTCGACTAACCCAAAGGCCACCCAGCAGCCTGAAGGGAAGAAAAAACAATGAAAGAAGGGTAAGGAGGGTAAAAAACCCAACGATAATGATGGCAGGGACAACACTAAAAAACAGAAGGCGAGGTATCCTTGCAACTTGTGTGTGGAAGACCACCTGACCCATCTATGTCCTCGACTTGCAGAGGCCCAAAAATTTGTCATGCAACAACAACAGGCGGTGTTGAAAAACCCATTTCAACATGGGAAAATCTAACTCAAGCCTCTACAAGTACAGAAGGGGGAAACCAAGAAAACTGCCTGCCTCCGAACAACCCCTCATCCTCGAATGTATATATGGTTAGGGGTGATGCTTTCATATCAACTAGAGCGCACGATTATAGTAAACCAAGCGCTTCAGAGAAGGGTAAAGAAGCTGACCTCCCATCTCTTCCTCTACAGATTGAGAAGATGTTGGGAGAAACAATGACACGCATTCCAAAAGGTGCATTTAAAAAGGCTTCTCATAACCCAAATTGAAGGGCTGCCCAGAACTACTCTATGGTGGAAGATTTATCACAAACCCCTTGTGTGATGTTTGCTTTGGAGGTCCTCCAAAGTTGCCCTTCTCAGAGAAAAGCCTTGTTAACCGCACTGGGCTCTACTGAGACTTGTAATCTAGGTACCATCATGTTAGATACAACCAACTAAAAACCTCGTCTTCCTTACCACGTAGTGTTTCAGATAGTAGTGGTTTATCCCATGAAAAATTTTACATGGAATATCTTCTGCATGGTGGTCGACGAGGGCACCTCGACATGCGTTATTTCGTTGGCATGTTGGAAGGCCATTGGCCAGTCCATTTTTTCTCCATCACCTACTCTCCTCACTGCTTTTGACGGTCATTCATTCCGACCACATGGCATCGTTCCTTCTTTCCCCGTGTAGTTAGGAGGGAAAACCGTGTGTGTCAAAGTAGAGGTAGTCGATGCTCCCCTCGACTACAACCTCTTGTTAGAATGGAGTTGGACTTATGCTATGCAAGTTGTGGTTGCTATAGTTTTCTGGGTCTTGTTGTTTTCACACAAGGGCCGAATAGTGACCATCGATCAATTGTCTTTCTCTAGACCTAACCCAGCTTTGGGGGCATCCATGGTCCCGATGATTGATAATCCTCAACCAAGTGTCGTCAATGTAGGAGTTGGTTTGTGCCCATCTTTGATGGGTACCTTCGACTACCCACCTCCGCAGGGAGATATCAAAATTTATATCTAATCACCATAAGGTTGATATTTTTCAAGTTTCGTCGTTCCGCACGACTTACTTCGAGGATCCATGGATTCTTCCTTCCCCATCAGCCATGATGGATGAGACAGGGCACCCAGGAATGTCCATGCCTTTGTCTACCGCTGAAGTAGCATACTCTTTAGTCCAACAAGCTTCAGCTAACACTGATCTAACTCCTGCACAAGAGTTAGATCGACTTCTAGAGCCTATTTGGGCTCAGAGTTCTCTCGCTAACGTTGATTGTTAAACTTAGTCTTGCCTTTTGATGAAGCAGTAATCGAAGAAATGACTAGTCTGGACAAACCATGGGAATATCTTCATCACAGATCATATTTTCTCCCAGAGTTAAACCGAATCGATGTAGGAGAATTCACCGTGACCATGACGGGAGATCAGTCGTGTCCTATTAATCTCTTAGCTACACATGAAATTTATGCTGAGGGCAATATGGAAACTATCATTGAAACTATAAAAATCAACATCTCCCGAAACCCTGGCGTCATGGAGAACGTCTTCATCGGAGCAGATTGCTCCCCCGAAGAGATTCAAATCTACACAGATCTGTTCAAGGAATTCCGCGATGTTTTTGCCTAGTCTTATGAGGAAATGCCAGGTATTGATCCAAAAATAGTTGAACATGAAATCACATTGTATCCTGATGCCAAGCTTGTTTGACAGAAGATTCATCCAGTTAATCCCAAGAAAGCAACAACCATCAAGATTGAGGTTGAGAAATTGCTAAAGGCAGATTTTATTTATCCTATTCATTTGACTCAATGGGTGTCCAATCCTGTACCGGTCAATAAAAAACAAGGCATGATTCGTGTATGTACCAATTTCCGTGATTTGAACAAGGCATGTCCCAAAGATAATTTTCCAACATCGTTCATCGACTAGATCATTGATGAATGTGATGGTTGCGAAGCCTTTTCTTTCATGGACGGTTTTTCAGGATACAATCAAATCCAAATCAAACGTGAAGACCAACACAAAACGGCATTCATTTGTCAGTGGGGTACATTCGCATATCCTAAGATGCCTTTTGGTCTTAAAAATGCTGGAGCCACATTCCAACGGGCCATGTCTTTTGCCTTTCATGATCTCAACCATATAGTCGAGGCCTATCTAGATGATTTAGCATCACGATCTTGCAAGAGAACGGATCATCCCACACACCTTAGACTTATCTTCGAACGTTGTCGCTACTTTCGGATTCGCTTGAATCCAAACAAGTGCAGCTTCTGCGTAACGTTAGGATGTTTGTTAGGTTTCATCGTATCAACAATAGGGATCATGGTCGATCCTCTCAAGGTGGAGGCAATAATCCAGTTGCCCCCCCACGCACAATTATTCAACTTCAAAGTCTACAAGGCAAGGCGAACTTTTTACAATGCTTCATCGCCAACTATGCCAAAATCACCAAGGGATTTATGCACCTACTAAAGAAAGACGTTCCTTTTTACTGGGACGAAGCCGCTCAACGCTCTTTCGACGCATTAAAACACGTCCTCACAACTGCGCCTCTGCTACGACCACCTAACTATAAGAAAGATTTCTTATTATATCTGGTTGTTGCAGAGTCAACTATTGGCATGGTTTTAGTTCAGGAAGATGATTTGTTCTCAGGATACGTGATCTATTACCTGAGCCGAGGCCTCATAGGACCGGAACTTAATTATTCTCATATCGAAAAACTTGTGTTGGCAGCATTTCATGCTGTTCAATGGTTCCATCATTATGTTCTGTTTCACAAGACCATTGTCATTGCTGTCGTGATAGTCATCCTCCAAGAATTTGACTTAGACTTCGTTTCAGCAAAGTCCAAAAAGTCATTGGTCTTCGCAGAGCTTATTTCAGAACTTCCGGTTGAGTCAGGTGATGTTGCGCCTGAAGAATCGCCTATCCAGGGAGATATGTTTTTGATCACATATTCAGATCCCTGGTACAGAGATATACTTATCTATCTCCAGACTTTGAAGTGCCCCACTTCTGCTTCTCGTGATGAGCGTCAGCGTATATGCCATCAGGATAAGAATTATCTCATACTCAATGATACGTTGTATCAGAGAGGTGTAGACTAAATCTTACGTCGATGTCTCACACATGAGGAGGCAGTCATCGTGCTCAACGATTGCCATATCGGAGCTTGTGGCATTCATTTGTTTAGGTTGGAAACAACCTAAAAATATCTAGGAGTAGGTTACTTCTGGCCGACACTTATCAAATATTGTATAGAATCGGTCAAGAAGTGCCATCCGTGCCAAGTCTTCTCTCAGAAGATGAGGACACATCCCACTCCTATGTTTCCTATCATCACAGTTGTTCCCTTCACCAAGTGGGGGATTGATTACACTACTTACAACCCCCCGTCAGCAAGGGGGCACCGCTATATCATCATAGCTGTAGACTACTTCACTAAGTGGGTCGAAGCTATGCCAATGTTTAAAGATGATGAAGAGACTGCAATTCTCTTTTTATTCAACCAGATCATAGCAAGGTTCGACGTCCCGAGAGAGATTGTTACTGATCATGGCAGTCACTTTCAGAACCAAATGATGATCGAATTAACATCAAATCTTGGGTTATGGCAAGATCATTCATCACCCTACTACCCCCAAGCCAATGGGCAGGTGCAAGCTATAAACAAAACTCTTAAGACTATTATACAGTGAACTATCAACTCAGCCAAGTCAAATTGGCATTTGATGTTATACTCGGCATTATGGGCTTACCGAACATCTGTTAAGACAGCAATCGGTTTCTCACCTTTTCAACTCATTTACGGGTTGGAAGCAGTCTTGCCCATTGAATGTCAGATCCCATCTCTAAAATTGGCAGTACAATTATTGCCAGACATTTCTCCACTTGAAGAATGGTTAGTACACCTTGAGCATCTCAATGAGCAGCGTCGTGATGCGGCCCTGGACAACAAGGCTCACAAACATAAGGTCAAGTGTCAGTATGATAGGTCCATTCATCCTCGAATTTTCTCTGAAGGCGACCTTGTCCTGGTCTATGACCAAGATAAGGACCCCTTGGGGGCAGGAAAATTCAAACCCATGTGGTTCTTGAGGTGTTAAAAAAGGGCGCTTATCGTTTAGTTGATTTTGAAGGGAATACTTTGGCAGAGCCTAGAAATGGGCTCTACCTCAAGAAGTATTACTCATAGGCAGGTCACTGTGGGTAACTTTTTGTAACATATGTATAGTCTTTGTACTATTACTTTTTAGTTTCTTTTAAGTGTTATGGGTGTGTCATTGATGTTATCTTTCGTCAATATGGCATATGTCAAGTGGTTCTGAGGTGTTCGTTGGGTATGCAGACGGTGCTAGTCGGCACACTTGGAGGCTTGCCTCCATAGCTTGGGTAATCTTTACACCTCAGGGCCAGTTGTTATCTTCCATAGGTATATTCTTAGGTGACACCACAAATAATGTCGCTAAGTATAGTGTAGTTATTGAGTTGCTTCGTGACACTTTGTCATTGGGTATCTCTCATCTCTAGGTCTATATCGATGCTCAACTGGTTGTGTCACAGCTAAACAGAGTATACCGGGTTCATAATCCAACTTTACACCGATGATTCCTTAGGGTACGTCTCTTAGAACGAAACTTTGATTATATTACATATTTTCATGCTCCTAGGAGATTAAACCAAATTACAGATACTCTAGCTAATCAAATGTTAGATTGGCATCTTGCACACATATGAAAGAACATTGACATAAGCATGTAAATACATTTTTTCACACGTGATCCATAAGACACAAAAGATAAAAAAAAACCATATATAACATCATAAAACAACCAGAGTACATAGATGGACGCAAGCGCCTCAAAAATGGGACTAATAACGAGTCACGGGGATTATGCCCTCAAAAAATGTATACAAGTAAGTGCTCGTGGCACGTAAAAATTCTAAATAGGTTCAGGGCCTATGGGCCCTATTATAATAATCCACATCATGGGCTAAACACCTAAACAATCGAACCCACGTCCGAGGCGCCCCCACTACATGAGGCTGCATGGATGGTGGCAGGTCCTCTATCTCTACCATCGGGACTGTGCGAGTGAGTGCAGTGAAGTTCCACTCAACTTGTCTAAGGACCCTCTCAGCCTCCCCAGCTGGGAGGTTCCCTGCTATTGCTGCTCCCCCAGTGGTGGCAGCTGCGGCTTCTGGCCGAGGATGACACTTGTTCCATGCATAATCAGCAGGTCGCACAGGTCCCACATCTGCATGCAAAAAACATATACCTGTCAAATACTCTGGCATACAAAAAAAATGATATATATAACAAAAATGACATAAAAATTACATATACAAACAAAAAAAAATACAAAGGTGGAGACTTACCCATCTCCCCTCGCTCCTCACCAGGAGGCACGAGTATTTCAGGATCTCTAGAAAAATCTATCCCTACATATGGGTAATCCTAGATCACAGGGATCTGCCATGATATCCACGCAAAGAAGTCATCATCGAAGGACTCATTGGTCCTTTCGCCACCTTGTTGCAGCAGTAATACTGCCCATCTACACACTGCAGGAAAAGAGGCCTGATGTCCTCATACTACTTCCCGAGGACTAAATCTCGAAACTCTCTCAAAGAAGAACGAACACAAAATCGTCCCAAACCCAAAGTTCCTCTGTGTCCCCTATCGACAATCTGTCAGTTGCCTCTTCATACACTCGAGCGGTGTGGTACTCCAGTCAAAAATCTGTGCATTCAAGCACTGGATAGCATAGTTCATCTGTGCACGAGACGCCTGATGCAAGGCTGTTGAACCGGTAATATGCCCAATCAGTAATAATATCTCATGCAATGATAGGTTAGTGATCTTACTGATGGGCACCTGGGAGCTCACACAGTTTTTCCCAGCCTCACAGTGCTCGGCCATCATTTCCGCTATGTTATGCGGCCCCGCAGGAAACGTCCTGAAGTTGACTAGTTCCCCTCTCCTTGAGAGGCCAGTTTGGTGGTGGGCACCAGTGATTGCCCCTCTATCATGAAGGCCTCTGCATCAGGGTGCCAGTAGTCAGTCAAGGCATTCAGTGCCCTTGGTTGCGCTCGAATAAATGGACACAGGAAGAACTTAAGTAAACCACATTGCATCAACACGACCACAACATTCGGATCTCCCATGACCAACTCACTAATTGCTTCATGCTCCCTTTCCCTCCACTGGACATACATCCTGCCAACACAACAAAGTTCAGGAGGGTCAGTACTTTCCCTTTAGTTCTTTTTTTTCTACAAAAGGGGGGTCCACGCGAGCTGTAGAGGCAACAGTCGTCTGTACATGCGGGGAACCTTTACTCTACCCGAGTGTACACGCAGCCTGTCCAGAGATAGCCCGCATGTACCTAGGGCCGACCTTTTCAAGGTCTATGCCCACCCAAAAAATGAAAGCAAATGCAAAATTGAAGAATTGAATAGCTAGATAGGGGAGTTTGTACTTACTTGGTCCAAGCGAAAGTTCGTTTCGTCCACTGTAGCTCCCGGAATCACCATTTTTAGCAAAGGGGGTCTTTTGGCTCTAGAGTCAATTTCCAAATCAACAATGGTGATAATGAGATGCTAGCTTCTATTTATAGACTTTTTGGCCTCATTTTGTCACTTTTTTGGCCTCCCTTATCAGTTTCTTTATACCAAAAACCATTTAGAGTGATTCAGGAGTTATATGGGAGGGATTTGATCGGGTATTGGGACACTTTTTTTGAGTTTTGAGAAAATTTTGATGGTCCATGAAAATTTTTCCAAGAATCAACTTGAGCATATAGGTTAGGTTACTACTCTGAATTTTGTGTCTCATTGTCTTTTTTCTCTGCCATAGGATCGATCCCATCAGGTTGTGACACGGAACCATCATATCTTCTTTAGAAGTGTCACAAATTGGAAATAGAGCTTACCAGAACATGGATTCCCTAGGTAGGTCCTGGTTGCATTATGGTGTCCATGTCATCTCTAAAACATTGTAGGCTCAGGAGTCCTTATAGTCTTTCCTGAATATGAGTTTGAGCCTCATTTGCATGATTCTTCTTCGCTCTTTGTCTCACCCTCAGGATTCCCAAAAAATAATGGGTCTCCTTTTAAGCCCTTTTCAGACCCTCTAAACATGAAAAGATTGTCGAGCAATCTTCTGGCCTTTCACACTCATTAAACTGAAATTTGAAGTCACGTCTATCCGGCGGTAGTTTACCCATTTTTGGGTCCAGATGGTCAATTGTACGAACAAAGGTATACTCTATGGAACTTTCATTCTTTAGAAGAGTACTCTCAGGTATAATTTTATCCCTTTTTCGGGCCTGAGGGACTAAACTTACGAAAAAGAAACCCCCACGGAGTCCATAGTTAAGATCTTTTCAGACTCCCTAAAATTGAAAAGATTGTCAAGTGACCTTATTCTTTCACACTCGTTAAATTGGTCCAAATGAATATTCTTGACGGAGTCCATAGTTAAGCTTTTTTCATACTCCTTAAAAATGAAAAAATGGCCGAGTGATCTTTCCCTTGTCACACTCGTTAAAATGGTTTTGAATCGACGTCTAATCGATGCTAGTTTACCCTTTTTCGAACCGACTAGACTATCTTCGAAAAAGGCACCCAAATGGAGTCTCCATTTATGTTTTTTCAGACTCTCTAAATATGAAAAACCATCGAGCCTACCTTCTCTGGGCTCATTAAACTTACATCGAAGGACGTTACCATTGTGTGTTTTATTAACCACATTTGCATACCTTATACACCAACCTTGTGACAGTTTGTTTTTTTCATCTTAACACCTTTGGCCGCCGGAGGATTTTTCCCGAATATCACTTTACTAGAACATCAGTGTTGTCCTTGTTCCTTGAACTTGTATGTTTTCAATACTCGTTCCTCCATTGTAACGTAATCTTTCTTTATTCTTTTTCCCACAATTATCGAAAAGAACAAAAAAATCAAATATACCCCAAAAAGAAGAAGGGAAAAGTATTTTCTTTATTGGCAGCATAATGAGTCGCCCTTGGATAAAGCACATCTGTCTATTTGTTCATTAGACTATGGGATGTAGTATGACCTTAGGAAGATTTTCTCGCTATATAGAGTTGTGTCCTCCACCGTTTGGTTATTGTTTCAAACATATAGAGAGTTTGTGTTGCCTCCTGTTTCGTAGACTTAAGATTAACATACATGCTACCTGAGTCTCATCACTTGTCATGCTATTGTCCAAGGTAAGTTTGTCACTAAGCCTGAGTTGGCCCCTCTGCAATATGTCTCTTGTCCACATACCCGGCCATCCTGAATGTCCAATCAAGTCCTTTTTCGAAATCACTGAAGCCTTCAGTCCGATCATCAAGATTATCAATTCCATGACCGACGAGCCATCGAAGACCTCTGGGTAGTGCAGTTGTACACTCATATTACACTCCTACCCTAGTTTTGAAGATTTTGAAGTTGTTTCTCGAGTTCTGAAGATCTCATATCTAGCCATCAGGCCGAATCAACGTCTGGAAGATGGATACTCTATATGTATATCTTTCTGATTTTGAGATGTATCTCCACTGTGTATTGTTCATGGCTACTCTTTATAGTTATTTGACATAGATCTATAGTGTATTTGATTGGTAGTCATGGTTCTATTTGATCCCTAGCATGGGTATGCCCGCCTCGGTGAGATATTTTTTATTTTGCAGACGACACCTCCTGGTTCATGATACTTGGGCTCAATCATTCGACATATCAGTAAAGATTGGTAATGTATTTCGGCCATCAGATGCTCTTTTAACCTCACACATTAGGGGGCATCTTTTATAACCCTAAATTGCACCACACATGCTTACCTAGCATCAGGCCAACTCATATCCTTTATTTTCCAAAAACACTACTGAACAACTCTTTGAAAATCCTCTTGTGTAAAGGCCCACTCACCCTAACTCATTAATGCACGCATGTACACACTGGCTGACCCAAAATAGCCCATGTGGCCCAAAAAAAGCATGAAAAAAGGAAAGTTTCCGATGGAACAAAAAGTTGTGGGTGAGTTAACTGAAAATCCTGGCCATGCATGGCCGAGGGTTCATCCAAATACCTATCTCCTTCTAGCCTATATGAGAAGGGGTAGGGGTACCATTTCTATTGGTTGTGGAGCCTGATTATCTTTCTGATTCAGAGGTCCCATCTTTCAGCCGTGTTTATACCCCATGAAGTATTTACACCCCAGAAGTATGTACACTCTTCCACGCGGGGGAGTGCAGAGGGGGGGTACCCCCTCTGTGGGGTCCGGGGGGACTATCCCCCCGACTGTGGGGTCTGGGAACAATCGGGCCCCCGAAGCAAAAATTGCCTTGTAAAAGTATATTGTAATTTTATTGTAAATATGGACCGTTCATTATAAGGTCACAGATCTAACGATAGAGATTATGTTAGGGTTTTTTCCCCTAGAAGACAACCCTCATTTATGAGGGAAATGTATTGCGGCTATATAGGTTGGCAAGTATTGTATTCTGAGAGAGGAGACTGTGAGAGAAAAAAGAGTAAGTTACAGCGGGTTTTGCTGTAGGTTGTATCCATTCATTTGTTGGATGATAATAAAGGAAGGACCTGGCAATTTTTCTAGTGGACGTAGCCCACACTGGGTGAACCACGTAAATCTGTGTCTCTCTTGTATTGTGTGTCTTCTGTGTTTTGTTTTTGCATTTGTTTTATTTTATTGCTCTGCAGTCCTATTTTTCTAACAATTTGGAGGAGGAAGAATATAGCAAAGAAACTCTGCCCATTTACGTATTCCATTGTCCCAACCCTTTATCATTTCCTAATGCCAAAGGATATTTAAAGCAAAGTAGTTGAAGGAAAAAAGAAGAGGAGCCCAGGATCAGGTTCAAGGAGTGGTGGTCGGTCTCAACTTTTGTAAGTTGACTCATTTTAAGTAATAAAGAGAATGTTTTTCCCGTCCCAATTCATGAAATTTTTATGGTTTGATTAATTTATGTTTGATTTCTAACCCGTTAGTATATAAGTAGTATGCATGCATAGTTGTTGCTCGTCTTGAATGCAGGTCATCTTTGGAAGGATTATTGCGAACAAGTAATCAAGCACAACAGAGGATCGACATCAAACGTCGGTAATGAGGTAGGTTGATCTTTCCATGCATTTACTAAGAAAAGGGGATTTAAATCTAGGGATGAAGGTAGAAAGTAATTTCTATTTGGTCATATCTGCATGCAAATTCTGAACTCTATTTGCTAGTCCGTAGGGTGTTTTTCCCCAACAACAAGAGCTTGTGCTCTCTTAGAACTTGAAGAACTGACTTGAGGTGCTCTTCATGCTCTTGTTTTCTCTTATAATAGATCATAATGTCATCTATGAAGACCAACAAAAATATTTCTAAGAATTTGTTGAGTACATTATTCATCAGGCACATAAAGGTGGTTGGTGCATTGGTAATCCCAAATGGCACCACCACAAATTCATAGTGCCCATATCTTGTCCTAAAGGTTGTTTTATGGATGTCTTCATCCTTAATTTGGAATTCATGGTACCCCAACCTTAAATAAATCTTAGAAAATATTGTATCAACCCTAAGTTGATCAAACAAGTCATCAATTCTCGACAAGGGATACTTATTCTTAATGGTCATGTTGTTGAGTTGTCAGTAGTCTATGCACAATTTGAGTGTGCCATTCTTATTTTTCACAAACAAGGATGGTGCTCACCAAGGGGACATATTCGGTCGGATGTAACCCTTTTCCAACATCTCCTTCAACTTCAATTTGAGCTCAACTATCCCCGATGTACTCATTCTATAGGGTGATCTAGACATTGGCACCGCTCTAGGTACAAGTTCTATTGAAAAATCAATATCTCTTCTTGGAGGTAGACCTTGTAACTCTTCTGGAAACACATGTTTATACTCTCTTAATATAGGATGGTCCATTAGGCTTGGTTAATTTTCCTCAACATATTTCAACACTTGTATTGCATACAAAGGATATCCTCTTCTACAATACTTCTTCACTTGAAGTGTTGATATTTGTCTCACTGAGATAGAATTTTGAATTACTTGTAGGGTCCTTTTCCTCCCTTCCTCATATTCACACTCCAATGTTTTATTATAACAATCCAACTTGGATTTATGGAAATCCAACCAATCCATACCAATCAGCAGGTCATAAGATCCTAAAGGAAGTATATTTAGAGTTTCTTGGGTGGACAACCCACTCAAAATGAATTGGCCTACTAGTAATACCTCTGTTGCTTTCAATTTTGTCCCAATGGCTAGTTGTACTAGCCATGATTTAATATGTTTTACTAGTTGCAAATTGCATTTCTCCATAGATTTAGGGGCAACATAACTTAGGTTAGAACCAAGGTCAATCAAAATAGAAACAAGATGGTTGGAAATCATACCTTCCATCTCCACCACTGAATCTTGGTGATGAGATTGTCGATTATATAAGGCTTCATAAATTTGTGGCATGCTCCTAGCCACATCATTGATTGTGGTAGATTCCTATATGTTGTAGATGCTCCTATTGTCTTGCTTCCTATGGGGGAAGTCCCTCAACAAATGTTCTTCTCTGCATCCCCAAATTTCTATGGTTCTCTCCTTTTGTCGTCAGTCTTTCTGGGGACTAATACAAAGGGTTTATTTCCACTTGGAGATGGAAAATTTCATTGATGCACACTTTTAGTAGGAAGGCTCATCTTACAGACTTTCCCAAGGTTCCTAAATCTTGAAGGTTTAAAACCCTTCTTCTTGAATCCCAATTTTCTTTCCTTTTTCCAATCCTTATGAGGTTCTTCCATGTGCTTGAATTTATCATAGCAGTACCTTGCCTTCCTATTGGTGTCTTATAGAGTCTTGTGTTCATCAAAATCAATTATGTCTCGATAGGACTAAGGAAACCCACTAATGAATTATTGGACCTTCACCTTTTCATCCTTGATGTAAGGCACGTACCTCAACAACTCAAGGATTTTTTTGACGTATTCATCAATGGTGAGTTGTCTAAGTTTGAGTTCATAGATATACTTAGTCCTTTCATCATAGTACCTTTCATATATGTTCTTTTTATTAAAATACTTTTCAAATTGTTTCCATGACAACTCCTTCTCATGAATTCCTTTCACATTTATAAGGTCCTCCCACCAGATGGAGGCCTTCCCATTCAAGCTAAAGATGGTTTTTCCGGCCTTTTATGTTCTCGAAGTAGTCATGGACTATGAAGTACTTCTTTAGGAAAAGTAGCCAAGTCTATGCTTCTTCCCATTTCTTAATCTCTCCATCAAAAGTGGGTGGTTTGGATTTATTAAACTCTTTAGGTTCATGGCTTCTAGAATGTTTCCTCCTCTTTCTTCTCCTCTAAGAATGTAAAGTAGTCTCACTACTAGAAAATTCACCGGAGTTGTCAGTTCCCTCACTAGAGGATTCTTCAATTGAATCCTTGATGTCAGTGTGCCTCTTGGCTCCATGTTGGGCCTTCTTTGAGGTCCTTCTTCTTGTGTTGCTATTTTTAGGGCCATGCTTTTGTATCTTAGGTGGAATTTGGGTTCTCTTAGTATTATGTATGTCCACATTACTAGCCATCAGTCCATGTTGTAGTTTCCACTGTATGTCTGATAGGATTTGCAACATGACTGCATTTATTTCAGTTTTTTTTTCTTATTCTCTAATGAGTCTCTCATTGTCTACTTTAAATCTTTTTAATTATGTCATAAGGCTTCTTATAGTTTCAACTAAATCTGGAGGGGTTTCCACCACCCTCCTCTCAACAAAATATTATTCTCTAATGTGGGAGATTTCCCCCAACTCATGGTGTGTCACCATTATTTACGTTGTAGTTTTCCTTGCTATCCACTAACTTTTTAAGTGTTGATAACAAAATTTTATGTTAGTCAACTGTCCTCAAATTTTATGAGCAACACATGTAATTTTTTGTAAGGTAAAATTAGCTTCATTATTCCACATATAAAAACAATATGCAATTCATATTCAAAACATATAAACAACATAAGGTCTCACTCTTTTCAGTAGTAAATATTAAATAAGGTCTTACAGGTGGGTAAGGTAGAGTACCCTACCCCTTAAATGTTTTGTATTAAATTTTGTTCCGCTCTTTCATCAGCCCAAGAAGGCCAAGTGTTGTTTCCTGCTCTGATACCAATATGTCACACACCCAACCCCCTAAGTATCCTTTTAAGGGTGTTGGCACAGGAGCTGACCCAGGGTTCAACACTTTAACAATGCACCAACAAAACCCTAACTACTAGCCCTTTCGGCAACACCTGCAAAGTAGATGAAGTCTCACCCGAGGTAGAGGCAAGGGGGGTTGCAGGACTCAAGTGTCTGCAACCTAGCTGGGGCACATATCTATGATTACAACACTTAACAGAGCACTTATCAATTAAAATTCATTAGTCTTTGACCCTTGTTCACATCACAGGTAAAAACCCTAATTACATAACAACACGGTATTCATCAAGATCTAAGCACATCTAACCATTCAACACATAGCATTAAAATAGATCTAGCATTCATTCAAATCATTAAGAACTAAGATATAATATCAGATACATTTAACATACACAAAGATTACAGCACTAAGAATAAATCATATCAAGCACACAGAGCAACCACAACACAAGATATACATTGTTCACCCCAGCGTGGGGCTACGTCCACCAACTCTTCTTCTTCTTTATTAGCTTATTCCAATCTCCTTACATGCATATAGCCAAAAAGCCAACTCCGCATAGAACAGGAGATCTGGGTGCACCTCGCCAGATCCTCCTTCCTCGAGTTTGGCACAACACAAACACTTACATAGTCTACGCACAAAGAAATATAAATCACTTGCAGTTAGATCTGCAAGTCTCAACATATGGTGTGCACAGAGAATTCACAACTATTATGACTTAGAACATTCACCCTTTCTTACATTGCCTAGCTATCTATATATACATTACAAAAGGGGCCTCAACATGGGTGAACCCATGGGCCGACATCCCATAGTTGTTACATAAACCCTAAACCAAAAAATCCTGCAAAAGGGGGGCGAGATCCCGCGATCTCCTCTTTGTTTGGGTGCTCCATCTTCGACCAGCCTGTCGAAGTCCCCAAAATGGTCGGACACGACCAAGGTTCTCCAAAACTTGGTCGAGGTCCAACAGGCCCCCAACACTCACCTGTGACGCGTCCCGAGTCACTCTGATCTAGGAAATTCTTCTTCGAAGGCGTCGAGCTTGGATCGAGTTGCCTCGACTTGCTTCTTCACTAGAGCCTCTTGCTTGATGAACTCCTGAATGACCTACTCAATGACAGGACCTTCCAAGCATTGTTCCACTATGGTGACTGTTAGCGTCGCCAATTTTCTTTCCAATTAAGAGTCGGTTTTAAGTCACGTTGTGACCCATGCGTCCAAACATGTGAAATTAGATATGTAGAACCGTGAGGTCGAAGTGAGAAAGTTGTCAGTTGGCCCTTGAAAATGGGAAGGGATGTCAGATTCAAAACTCCTATAAGTGGTACGGGTATGTATGTTCCAAGAGAGTTGAGTCCTGTTAAGAAGCCAGACTTTATGTCCCCAGGTCAAGTCAGGTGGTTAATGGAAGTCGCATCAACGGGTACAACAATTATTATAAGTTCATCATGAAAGCCCAGGGAATGAAAAATCACAACATTCATATCATGCAGGCCCAACAAACCTTATCACTTGTATCCTGCATGCAGGGATTTTCCATGGAAAACCTGCAACACGACTTGGAACATCTCATCCTCCAACATGATTTCCTCTCTTGTCCAACTCATTATAAATCTCGGACATTCAACACTCTCTCCAGTCGTAGAACCAGGCCCGAACTCTATTTTCAATTACCCTTGCCAG
>JZKD02S1674687.1:336049-361659 GCA_000966675.3 Picea glauca
TATATATATATATATATATATAACATGCATATTAAATCAAATTAACTAATTTAACATAGAGTTACTTCCAAGTACAAACTCAAACAGAATTAACAATATATACCATTGCAACGAAATACATGATAATAATGCAAGCATCACATACATGCATTTTAATTGAAATTAAACACATAATGATACTTATCTTTGAAACTATAGTAACTCCACCAACTACGTGCCGACCTTCCACGAACCTCCCAGACTTAGACCACGCTTCTCATCATGCTCAACAGTGGGTCACCCTCGAGCTGGGACTAAGCTCCACCCAAGGTAAGAGATTCCTAGACTAGGCTGAGGTTACAAGTAAACTGCATAGAGCAACCAGAAGGATTCTCTCCAAGAGCCTTATTACGTCCACTACTCATGGAAACTCATTCCCCACATGCTTGTTCCACCTGGGAGTATGCACCTTCACAAGAACTGTTCATCGATGCTTCACGTCCCTCTCTGGGTCTCGACAATAGGCCGGATCAGGAATTCTCAAAGCTCCGTAGCTGGTGTTGGACTCTCTCTCTCTGGGAGAAAACCACTTCCCAACAAACTCTCTCACCTGGAGAGAGCTTCTCATAGGCCTGACAACCTGCCTCTTCTACCACGAGCCTGACAAGATGGTTCTTCAACCACTTTCGACTCAATTCCAACAAGGTATGGGTGACAACAATGGTAATTAGTCAACACCACTCAGGAAAACAGAAGGCTGCAATCCAAGAATGGTTCTGGTACGGACTCAGCTCTGCAAGGGTGGATAAGCTAGGTTCACATGACACATAGGAGACACGGATCATTCCACAGGTTTGCCATTGGTTTTCAGGGTGCGTGACAAGGAATCAACGTAGAGTTCGAGCGCAGACTCTAACGGTTCAAATGAAGGATGAGTCAGCTTCTCAAAAAAACATCACAGGTTGGCCTCACGATTTCGGGTTTCTGAGCTACATGAGGTGTGAAGAGATCAGATGCAGAGGCCACACGGTTCAGAAAACGGACGCAAGAATGGAGGACGAACCGCCATCACGGTTCAATTCTTGGGTTAAATTTGCATGTGCCCTGGCCAACACATGTCGCCTAGGAAGTTGCATGCACTCCATCAAGTATGTGTTCCCTTTCACCAAGAACTTAGGATAAAAGTATACCTTTCACACCACTTTGGAATAATAATAAATTATTATTCCCAAGGACTTAAGCCCCTAAGCTTAGCCCCTCTTTCCAACCTTTCAGCCCCTTTTCCCTTACCCACCCTGTGGAAGCTTAGTCCCCCATCACTCTTTCTTCGTGGTCGGTCTACACACAACAATGTTTATATATTATATTAATGATCTGCATAATTACATATACAAAATCAGGCTCTTAGCCTTTAACTCCTAGGCTCTCCAGCCTAATAAACACATAATCGCACCAACTTATATACACTTGGCTCACCAGCCTATAAAACACATTTGCAATACATAGACATAATTGGGGCTCATCCTTGGGGTATTACACTATCCCAATAGGATGTTGCACGATCAAATCTCATGGAGTCCAAAAACTTTTGCAACCAACAAACCAATAGATGGGTGCCACGTGGCAACCCATGTTTGGGCCACGTGGCACCTCACCATTTGCCAAAACCTATGCCACGTGTCAAATGTTGAATGGTACACCTATCTGTCGAGTGTTTGCCACTGTACCTACCACATGTTGTACGACCCTGCCACTGTACCTACCACATGTTGTAGGCTCTGCCACATCATCAGTATAGATGTGCCACGTGTCACCCTTGCAGTGGTGACACGTGTCACTCCCTGATTGGTCCATGTATAATTGTTAGGTCAGCAACCTCTGTCCACATTAGCACCAACTGTACCCTACCACACCAGTTATATGGTTGTACGTTCTGTACAGTCAGCTTCCACATGGCACTATACGGACTGTACAATCATCATTTTTTTGCTTGTTTGGCCAAATAAACAGATCATGATATCTAGAGCATACGACGTTCGTTTGATCCCGTTCAAGTTGTGTTGGGTTCGTATCGACGAGGCCTACGCATGCGTCTGTTTTGAAGCCATTCTGATGAAAAAAACATTTAGGCCTTTTCGAGCCCCATCAAGCTCCTAGATCCAATTCTAGATCAAAGATCTTTCCAAGGACTATAAACTTGTCCAAAAATGAGTTATGAGTCGAAAGTTACAGCTCCCTTAAATTCTCAACGTATCATTGGTCAAACGTCATGCGGCACCCACGTGGCTCCACCTCATTTGTATCATCCTACATGGCATTGACACGACCTTGGTTGCGATCCTCTAGCGATGACATGGACACTGGAGGGGAAGTTGTAGGGGATATCCCCTAGGCCTTCATGGGTAACAGGCCTTCAGCCTCTTCGGTATTCTTGTATAGTTCTACAAACTTCCTCGGAGTTCTGAAGTCCAAAGGAATCTTTCCACTCTGGAATCTATGGTGGAGATTCTATCCACCCTTGGATTTAATGGTTGAGATTCATTCGTGCTTAACACATAGCTTAAACTTGACAAGGGGAGGGGGGTCCCACACTTAATTCGCGACCAATCCCATGACTCCACATGGAACTACCTAGACAAGTCACATTATCATGGTGTACGTGCCATGTCCAACGGAGGTTGGACACCACACAAAGGGATTTTGGAACTTCGACATTTAACATACCATCCTATATCCTCGTATCTCCCAGAGTTCTGGAGTCTGGGGTTTCCAAATTTCCAGACTCCCAAAGTAAGACTTCGGCGGAGTGTCTACGTTGTCTCCCACTAGTTGATCGGACGATCAAGAAAGGTTCCCAATAGACCCTTGATCAACGGTCCACAATGTCTCTAAATTCCTCCCCTCGATCTGAGGATTGGCGGTATTTTGTCACTTCAAAATTTCGTGACCTCGCGTCCCTTAAAGGTCTTAGCCCATTTAAGTCCCGAAGAGTTACCTACCGGAAAGGTCATAAGGGGGATATGACTTCTTGTTGTCAGTCACATTATCGCTTACCCTATCCTTCCACTAGACTCGATCTAACGATTGAGAGAGATCATGAAGGATCCTTATGTCTACAACTCGCATTACTTCATAACTTCGGCATTCGGTAGTTCCGGTCATTTAACTCCTTTTCACTCCTTGAGTGAGTCAATGCCAAATTTGACCATAATATATATCCAACGACCAGGAAAGATCTGAAGATCCTTAGATCTATGGCTTGCGTTACTTCGTGACTGAAAATTTGGTCAGGGTTTAACGATAAAGCGGATCCCACGAAAACGGATAGGGAACCGCTAGTTGCCTGTCAAACCGCTCGGTTACTGTTTCAACATGTTAGTTTCGACAGGATCTTAATGTTGTGAGGTTTAAACATCCTAGAGCTTCGGACCTCTGAAGTCCCAAAGCCCAAAAGGCTTAGCTCCCTTGGAGCGTAGTGCAGGGTTCCAAGGTCTTGGTCATATGGGACTTTAGCAAGCCCCGAGAGCTACACTCTTAAATATTATCCAAGATTTGGTTAAGGATGCAGACTTGAGCCTGTGGTCACTAGGGAGAATGGTCTGAAGGAAGTTCCTTTCACTTCAGAATCCAAATCATGTAATAGGACAACGGTAATTTTAAGGGATTGACAAGTTCAGAGTTATCCCATAGAGTCTGTCTCGACTCTATATTTCTAGGTTTGGTCCCTAAATAGTCCCTTGAGGACTTTCTGACCAACATAGGGGTCAAAGTCTTATGCTCCCAAATTCATTTAAAACTCATTACTAACAATTCTCCTTCTCTAAACAGAGGTAGGAAGAAAGACCATTTACAAAATATGATATTTAAGCTTTTCTTCCAATTTCCCAGACTGCTAGGCAACCAGAGCCATAAATTCTACCATTCAAACAAGGTAAAAGAGTTTTCCATCATCTAGCACAACACAAAAAAATCTATATTACAACAAAACAACCAAGACAACATAAAAAATCAGAGTCACACTTATCTGAAATTGGAAATTAGTTGGAAATTGTTGAAAGGGGTGATCTTTTCCACCCAACCATAGGCACAGTTTTCTCTTTGAGTATTCTTCAACTGACCACCCCCTAGCTAGACCATGATTCCATGAGATAGATGATTTTTTCCTTTTTTCTCAGCTACAATAAGGGACAAAGGTTACTCCCCTTTTCCCACAGGGCCCTGGCAGTTCAGTTTTCTATCCCCCAAGCAAGGGAGCCAACTTTGTTTGTCTAATCAAGCTGATTTCTATCTCCGTTTGTCAACTTGACTAGACAAACAATGTCCAAGCGCTCATGTACCCACAATAGTATATATCTTTCAGTTCTCCTCAGAACCAGAGAGCCTCACATGCTCTGCTTCCTCTCCCATGGTCTTTCGACCTACTCGTGTGTATCCTCCTCCTCTGCCCACGATTTTCCTAGCTTTTCTTACCTTTTTCTAGCAATATTTCGTGGTTCATATCAAGAATTTTCCAAACGGGTACTCTGCCCATCTCCTCGTTTACTCTTGAGGAAGACTTCCCAACTACCAACTTGAGTAGTAATTAAATTTTCTGAGCTAGAAGATTTTTCTGGGTCTAAGCAATTTATATCCAACAACATACTGGTTTGGCAGGGTCATCTCAATCATCACTGGTTCCCCTTACCATCCCCTCTCATGCATCATCATCCATACTAGCCACCTCCTTTCAGCAGTTATGCCACAATTTTCCATTTTTATTTAATAACAGAAAATATATATATATGTATAATACCAGTAATAACAAGGTTCATTGTCTTTTCCAAAATTCTCATGAAGGGTCTGTCCACAATATTTTATCCAAATATAATTATATTTACAAGCTGGGGGAAATAGGGGTATTACACTGATGCACCCATCAATGGCTCATCTCTTGGACAGTCGCGCCCCACACCCCATTCTTGCGCAGGCGACCCTTGCCTTGTGTGCTCTCTCATGCCAATTTTTGTGACTCCTCATGGGTGTACCGATGGGGTCGTCCAACCTCTCTGGTGTGCCCATGTTGTCGAGGGCAGACGAGTTCACTCCTTGGTCGTGTTCCCAAGTTGCCCCGCCCTTGCCTAAATGCAAACCAACTCTCCGTCAATCATTCTAAGGAAAGCAAGATGTGTGCCCCCTTGGTACTGCTCTCACACAAATGTCATCGTTCACCCAACCGATCACTTCTTCCTTATGCTCTTCGTTTGTTCCATCGCCAAATCTACCTAATAAACACACATGCTCAAGGGATGGATGTTGTGAGAAACCTTATACTCACTATATTAAAATCATATTTAAAGTGTATGATAAAAAAATAATAACTTATATTAAAATCTCCATCCATGAAGCCTACCAATAACAACTCTTCCACTAACATCGCATGCTTGACACTCTTAAACATTATAACAACAATGTGCGTCTCATGCACATGTATATATGATGTTTTTAATAATAATTTAAAAAACGGAGACACTGATCGAATGGAGTACTTCCCCATGAATGTTTTTAATAATAATTTTAAAATAGATATGAGCTTTTTACACAAAACGGAGACATAGATCGAATGGATTACTTCCTGGCTTTTAATACTGGGAAGGACGTTGTCCGTCTAACTATTTGACAGGCCAGTGTCATACACTAGAGATTCACGGGCGAACGTTGTCCTTTGAACTATTTGATATGCTATTTGAGATTAGTCCATTCATCTCTCTTATTATACACGGTATTATTATAAAATTTAGTATGATTTGGACTTTTTTACAATGTCTCCCGAATTTGGTTATAAAACAATGGTTGACTGAAATTGAAAAATAAATTCAACAGTCAAAAACTTTTATTCCATCCAAATTATGTAATTTCAACCATTAAAATCAGCAATTATGAGCCATTGTGATTAAATTTTCTAAAAAATATATATAAAATAAAAAATTACTTAAAAATTCTTAAACATTAAATTTATTTGCAAAGTTGGACAGCTTGGATACTCACAAGGTGTTATGTATAATTAGTATATACTTGGTTAAGGTTATCATGATTTCAAAAAGTTCATGATCTAAAAATTCTATTTAATCTTTAAATGTTGTTTAAACTTGTTTTAAGTTTTGGAATCAGATGATATAAATTTGGACAAAATATCAATTTTATGTTGTTTAAATCGAAAACATTTGAATGAAACCAAGATAAAATACTTATAAGCACAAAGTCAGTACCCTAGGTCAAGGGTGGATAGAAGTGGAACCAGTGATGGATAAAATAAGTTAATAGGAAAGACTCTCTATCCAACCAGCTATGCAAAGCTGGTTGGATATGAGAGATGCGCAGATATCACGACTCGGCAGAATTGGCAGATTCATGGAGTTGTGCTAGATGACGTGCCTGCCATATTGAAAGGGCTGAAGGAGGTTGGATTGTCAAGCTTGCAGAGTGGAATGGAATGTGGCTGATTGATGAGTTGGTAATTACAATTTCCATCATTGATAAGGTTTCATCATCGTTGTATTTTTTCATATTACCTTTCATTTCAAAATAGTTGCAAAATTTGTTTAGTACATCAATATGCTTTTGGAGATTATTTTTGTGCTTTGTTAACAACATCATATGCTTCGTTGTATTTTTTCATATTACCTTTCATTTCAAAATAGTTGCAAAATTTGTTTAGTACATCAATATGCTTTTGGAGATTATTTTTGTGCTTTGTTAACAACATCATATGCTTGTGATAAAACATAGCATCCCCAGTTTATTTTTCTACTCAGTACTTTCTCATCTGATCTAATAGTTTAAAGATAAATTATAAATAAGCTGAATAATGTTGTTTAGAGGGTACATCAATGTTTCATTCCAATATTATTATTGACTTTGATTTTCAATCTCCACTCAATTGAAATTCTTATTATTTTTATTCTTTTCCAAAGTTTTAATCTTTAGAGGGTACGTCCATGTTTCATTTCAATATTATTATTAATTTTGATTTTCAATCTACACTCAATTGGAATTTGTATTCTTTGTTTTAATCTCAAAGAGTAAGTTCATGTTTTATTTCAATATTATTATTGACTTTGATTTTCAATCTCCACTCAATGAGTGGAATTCTTATTCTTTTCCATAGTTTTAATCCAATGATTGTATCAAAGATTCGAGGAAAATCAACAAAACAAAAAGAATTGATGTTAACTTTTCCTAGTGCTCTCTCAATGACAACTATGGTCAAATGGTTGAATGCATTTAAGGTCGAAAACCAGTTTGAGATAGTGCCATTATATTGTTTTTTGGGGGTTTATATCCTTATTTTCCTCTCTATAATAGTGCCAAATAGTTTGGCAATGAGGCTAATGACTGGATACTTTATGACATTATGGTTTATTTTTATGTTTTTAAATATGTTTCTAAATAAGTAGGTTTTATAGTTTCTTATATTATTTATATTTTTATCTTAATAAATTATGTTTCTAAATAAATAAGCTTTATAACATTATTTTTATTTTTATTTTTTTTAAATATGTTTTTAAATAAATAATCTTTATAATATTATTTTTATTTTTATTTTTTTTAAATATGTTTCTAAATAAATAAGCTTTATAGTTTTTCATATTATTTATATCTTTATATTAAGATAAATATGTTTTTAAATAAATAGGCTTTATAATTTCTCATATTATTTATACTTTCATCTTTTTTAAAATAAGTTTCTAAATAAGTAGATGAAACTTTCTATTTGACTATTTCAACCATATCAACATATCACTTGGTAGTAACATATATTTGAGAAATGCATTAAAGATGGACCTCCTTATTTGCCCATTTCAACTATTAAACCATGTGAATTAGGTGCCTTTCCTTTGGGCAGGTGCTTAATGCTCACCTCTATTCCTTTTTCTGAAACAACTTCTATATTCTTTTTCCTGAGAAAGTCATGTTGGAATAATTAAGAATGCTTTTGTCATAGAGTTAATGTCTTTGTCACAAAGTTGAGTACATATACTATCATATCTTCCTCATCTATGTCACCTAGCTGAGATCTTCATAAATGTCACCGTTTCTGGAGTGTCAGTCATTTATGAATCCATGCGGCTATATGTGTAGATACATTGTTTTGAATTTCGTTGTTAATATTATGGAAGTACAGAGTGAACAATTACAATAAAATTTGTTGAAATTTTTATTTACCTTATCTACCATTTCATCTCAGTTGAAAGTTGTCTCTAAATTGATGGTTCTTTTAACATTGATAAGTTGATCATTTATAACTGGCTTGTTAGCACATATTTATATTAATCTCGATCTGTTATTACGCAGAAAGACTTATACCTATTGAAGATGGGCACAATTAATCATCTTTTAATCTAAAATTCTAACAGTTGAAGATGCTGGCATATTCTTAGTCGTCCTCCCAAATCAATGAATGTGATTTACTCTTCATAACTTCTTTGTATTTTTGAATGCATCCGTTAATCTGTTTACTTTTTAACATTTACCTAATCATATTAAAAAATTACTGTAATACCACATGATTACCACGTTTAGGATTACCACATTTAAATTATTGGTGTCCGCCTTTCACCTTCTGAAAACTAGTGTAACACGTTGGGAAAACAAAAACGAAATATTGTGCCAAGTCATGCAACTGAAAACTGTCTCTTCCATAGAGTAGACTGCATATACCACAGCAAAGAATACCGTTGTGCGCACGAGAGAAAACAACCGTTTCTTCCATAGAGTAGACGGCATATACCACAACAAAGAATACCGTTGTGCGCACGAGAGAAAAAAGTGGTGCATATTACAGTTGTGCATATTATTTTAATGCCAGGTAAATGTTATTTAGAAAAGCATTGTGCCACAAGCAGAAGAGAAAACCGTGGCAGACGCAGGAGAGAAATAGTTACAGTTAGGGTTTTCCGTGGAGGACACAGAAGAGAAATAGTTACAGTTAGTTTTTTTGTTACTGTTTTGCCGTTTCGATGTTAGGGTTATATGTAAAGTTTACAATTTAAAACAAGTTTTAAAGTTGTTATAGTTTTCAGAATCTTTCTTTATCAATTATAATCTTTCGGCATTTATCAGTCATAAATTATATACGACTGTGCTAGTCATATTAATACTGAAGAATTTGATACCCCTTATTTCATAACAAATTGGGGGTGAATGATGAAGATGGAACCTCATATTTGTTTTCATAAAATTTGATACAATACTTTTCATTGTATCACAAAATTGGGGTTTGTTAAATAATAATGACTAAATGTCATAGTTAGAAAATAGAAAATAGTTAAAACAAATTCCAAGTGATTTTCAGATCCATCAATTTAGGAGTTTGTTAGAATAGCCCCTGACCTATAAATATGTACTCAATTTATCAAATTGATAATAAATTGTGTGAGCATAGACTCACTTGTGATGTTCCCTCAATTTATCAAATTGATAATAAATTGTGTGAGCATAGACTCACTTGTGATGTTCCCTTGTGGACTCACTGATCTTTCTCAGTTTTTAGTTTGGTATCAGAGTGGGTGTGAGGGTGTGAATTGGAGTTGTGGCTTTGTTTGATGCGTGAGATCCCTTTTCACGCGATTTGGTCGTGAGATCCTTCCTTTCACCTTTTATCAGAGATCCCTCATCGGCTTGATTTCTCGTGGAGTTGCACACGATTTCTAGCTGCGTGTTGTGTGAATTATGGAGAGACTGGCTGCGTGCCCTCTCTTGCTGCGCGCTGTGGAGAGACTTTTATATGCGTGATGTGTGTGCTGTTGGTGTTGGTATATACAGTTGCGTACTCCTCTTCTGCTGTGATATGCCTGGAGCTGGAGCTGGAGCTGGAGCTGTTTAATATTGTATTCGCACCCTATGATTGGTATTCACGACCTGCGATTGGTGACGTCCACTGATAGCATGCAGTAGTCGACTAATTTGCTACCTGAATCAAATTACACCAAGTTTTAGTGCACCGATTGTTGTTGATAGCGTGGAGTCGTCGACGATCTGAGTGCGCGTATAGGAGCTCCGTATTCTGCTCGTCAAACATGGATTCTTCAGCTGGAACACATCATATTGATTCTTCGCTGGTAAAAGGGATCTTACAGGAGCTGTTAGCTGATCCCTCCATTCAAATTGATATCTGCATTACCTATTTCGCACCTGTTGTGTGCGATTTGTGGAGTGTGGAGCGTGGAACATTATTGTTGCAGCGTGCTGCTGTGTAATCGTGGTCCAACCTGCCGGATTCGAATTGCTGCGTATAATCTTGTATGTTGCATCCGATCTACGACTGTTGTTGCCTGCCTCATGATATTTGTTGTTAGTGCAAATCCGTTGTGCACTGGAGATCGTTGCTGGAGCGTTGTGACTGCACCGAGTTATGTGTTGAGACCGCTATAGTGCGCTTGCATCATTATTCCTTGTGTGGAGATGTGCTAACGTGTTCTCACTACAAGTGGAGCCACATAGCTCACGATCTGGTATTTTTTATCGTTGTTTTTCAGTCTCTTTCGAAGGAGCGTTCGATCCCTGCATTGATCCCAGTAGTGTTCACTTCGTGTATCGATCACCGGGAGCTGAGATCTGCATGTATATCTGTGCAGAGAATCCTCCACGGGAGGAGGAAAGTCATTGTTACTCCGCAGAAGAAAGTCGTCATTGCAGTTTGTGTTGAAGCAGAAAGTCGTCTTGTAAACAGAGCAAAGAAGGCATCACTAAGGGCTAGACATATGAGCAGAGGTAGTTTGCAGCCACTGGGACATGCACAGAGAGTAAGCCTCCATTTGGAGCGTGGAGCCACCAAAATATCGTTGTTGCAGATTTATTTGAAGAGGGATTGTTCCCTGTGCATTTTTTTCAATTTTAAGTAATTGCCAGCGGGAGTGATATGGTGTAATTGTTGCGATATCTCCTACAGAATCCCGGTCAAGCTCATGTGTGCTATAAGGATTATGATACTCATCCTCAGAGAGTTTCTGTTCATCATATCAATGCTTCTGATATTCTAAACAAAGTACTCTGGTGTCACCTTCCATTGAATTAGCCTCGTCTTGAATTCGTTCCCTATCCGACATCATCCTTCTCTTGAAATCTTCTTTGGTTTCGCCCAGTATTAATGCGCATCATGCATCATTTTCTGAAATTAGCGTGCAGGAGGAGAAATCAAAATCGAAGGTTGTTCGCTGTTGTTGTCAATATTATTCAATTTGGACACAATTTTGATGTTGAAACTTGTAAGTGTTTTTGGTGAGGTGGAGATCGTTGTTTAATTTCTCTAAATTGAAGGGTAGAGGTGGAGATCCCTGCTCTTAGGTGACTTCTTGTATCCTGCTCGTGGAGTTGAAATTGTGGCATGAGAGAAGCACCATTTCCAATTAAATTGTTGCTCAGCTCAGAATCGCTGAGGTAGAGGTGTGAAACAAATCTTTGATGGAGGCAGAGCCATGAATGAATCCAGTGGAAGATGAAGTTGTAATGGTAAGAAAAGGAGAATTAAACAACTCGAGAGAGATGAAACACATGTGGAGGAATAATCAACATGAATATTTATTATATTCTGAATATCAGTATGATGTGTTTCTAGCTGAAGAATCCATGTTTGACGAGCAGAATGCAGAGCTAGATGAAATCAATGAAGATGATAAAGAGATTGGTGAAATATTGAAAAGACTAATGCCGTTATTGCCATCCTTTTCAGGTAAAAATTTTAAGCTTTGGGCATTTAAAATGGAAGGATTACTTGGTTTAGTAGATTTATGGCAATTTGTTCAAGATGGTTTGATCAATTCCCATGATAAGAGAAAAGATAAAGTAGCCTTATATCTTATCAGTTCAGCACTGAATACAAGTATTTTGTCTCCTATTTTATATGAATTTGGTCATATAGACAATGCAAAAATGTTATGGGATATTCTCGAAATGAAATATAGTGAAAAGAGTGCATCTACTTATGGGGAAACTTCTGAAATTGATGGTGAACCTGTAGAAGATGTTGAAACCCAATGTGGTCAGTCACATGTAGATAATGATGATTATAATGAAGAAAGTGTCATTGAGGTAATGTATGATGAGGAGAACATGTCAAATGAAGATTGGTTGAAGATCAAGTAGGAAAAAAAATATATTGATAATTTGCTAAATGTAAGAGGACACCTGCTTGAAATAATAAATGATGAGGAATCTGCAGCAATAGTGAATGTTGTAGAGGAAATTGAAAATCATGTATTAGATGATTTTGTAGACAACATCAATACTGAAAATGCAACAACAGAGCTGGGAGCACTTACAGAAGCAGACAACAATGAACAAAAGCACCTAGATGCAGTGCGAAAAGATTTTGAAGAAGATTTGAAGTTTCTTAAAGAATGGCTTGAAAAGACACAATTTACTGAAGACTGCATGATCATTGAAGAAGAAGAAGACTGCATTACAAATACAAAAATTCAGTCAATTTATGATGAAAACTCAATGGACATTGGAGAAGAAGATGTTGAAATTGAAGAAATCTTTATGAAGTGGAGCCTTGAAGAAATCAAATTCTATTATGAACTCATGTTGCAACAAATTGATGATCAAAAGCTCAATAGTGAAGAGCAAACAACAAAGAATGATATGTGGCAGAAGTTCACATACAAACAGTTTTTTGAAGAAAAAGTTGAAGAGGACAAACATGGACAATCTGAAATAATTTTCAGATTAATGACACACTCCAACAAAAAGATTAAGCATAAAAAGTTGAAACATGGAATTTTCAGCAAAAGAGAAAGACTGAAATTGAAAATGCATAGAGGGTTCAGAATTTGGAAAAGGAGGAAAAGAAAAACTCACTCATACATGGAGTTGAAACAAATTTTAAGGTTTTGTTTGAATTGTCCTTTGTAATGTTTGTAAGCCTAGTTGAGACTAAGACCAACATGCATGTTATGTATTGACATTGTATTAAATTCATTTCTCCATTAAAGGGGAGTGTTAGATAATAATGACGAAATGTCATAGTTAGGAAATAGTTAAAACATATTCCTATTTTAGCTAATGAGTGGTTTTCAAATCCATCAATTTAGGAGTTTGTTAGGGGATATCGTAACCTATAAATATGTAATCAATTTATCAAATTGATAATAGATTGTGTGAGCATAGACTCACTTGTGATGTGCCCTTGTGGCTTCACTGTTATTGAGATTGATCTTTCTCAGTTTTTAATTGGGTTAATAATCAAGATGCATATGTGCTTGATGCTTCATTCCCCTTTGTAATAAAAAAATTATTACTTTGTTATCCATCATGCCCATTGCCTGGATTGATGAATTGATCTTTACAAAGCAATTGAATTTGATTGTGGATGAATTGGTATACCATATTTCTACAGAGGATTCTAATTTGCTTCATTTGTTTTTGTTTGGTATATTTACTCGATGAAATGATGGTTGAAAGCATTCGTGCATAGAAGAATTTGTTTTTGATTTGTTTTGATATATCTATGGATGAAACAAAGATTGAGAACCCTGATTTGATTGATTGCAGGGAATAGAGGGCTTCCATTCAGAAGTGGTGAAAAGAATGCCAAGAGAGAAATTAGAAAGAGCAGAAACAAAAGACATGTTAGAGAAATCATGGGAGTGCAGGAGTTACCTTGGTGTGCACCCACAAAAACAGGCAAGCTTGAATTTCGTAGGTCTCCATGTGCCCGTGGGTCGACTTCAGGAAGACGATATGTTAGAATTGGCTCATCTTGCAGAACAATATGGTACGCTTCATCATTCCAAACGTACCCACAAAAAATATAGATGCACTTTTACAGGAACCCCTCCTCCAAAAATTCTCCCCTTCCCCTCCTTTTCTTATCAACACATTAGTGGCTTGTACATGTAACCAACTTTGTGGTGAGGCAATCATTGAAACAAAAGATCCTTGAAAATCATAGAGGAATTGGATAGAACAATGGAATTTCCCAAGCCTATGTGAATTCACTAGACAAGATGCCCTAATACATGTGCACAAGTGCAAGTTGCATAAATTGGCTTCATGGGTTGCATCACTAGGGATGAAAACAAGAAGGTTATTGAGGGAGTAGACATATTCATTGGAGGCAGGGTGGGAGAAAATTCACATCTAGGGGGTTTGATCCACCAAGGAATACCTTGCAAGAACATGGTACATGTGGTTCAAGAAATACTCATTAAACACTTCGGAGCTGCCAGGAAAACAGACACTTGAAACACCGGGAAAGGTGAGAATGCAGGTAAGAATATCATAGGTAAGTTTCTTATAGGAACTGATATAATAAGAAAGGGATTCTTGAAAGAGGAATCCCAAGAGATTATCAAAACTACATCGGAAGATGGGGATAAAAATGTTCATACAGTAAAAGAGATTTGATCAACTCCCTGAACATACAGAAATGATAAGGGATGAAAGGAACAGAAAGACAGTGCATTAACAGTGAATTGCAATGATATCAATGGATGGGACTCAGGTGAAAGATTCATCCATAAGATATCAGACAGGATATGGGCAACAAAGGAAGCTCAACTTATAATAAACATTGCAAATGAATATTTGAGGTTGATGGTTGCGAGATACGACACTGCATTAGAGACTAATCCAACCATCAAGTGAATAAAAGCGGAAATGAATTTACAGGAACAATCAGGGGACGATATGGGTACTATATTTGATATGAAGAAACATAATAGGAAGAGATACCCGAATTAGGAGGACGAGAAAAAAAAGCGCTAGAAGGGTACCGAAGAGCGGTAGCCAACAACCGAAGTTGCAGTTGCAGACTAAAATAAGTACATATTTATATTGGAAATTTATATATATGTTACTATTTTATAAACACGACACTTGTTTAATTTATTTGTGTTCTTTGTTTTAGGAGATAGATAGTTTTTTTTAATGGAAATTTGATACAGACTTTTTGTTTTCTGTAAATGTGGTTTTATTCATTATTTTTATTTTTAAAAAAATAAGTTACTCGAAATAATTTGTTAATGGTTTGTAGTATCAAAAAAGTTAATAATTTTTTTATGCCATCACTCAACGTTATTTTTCTTTCTAATAACATTCAACTTTAATCCCAAAAAAAACAAATAATATACTAAAATATAATTTGATCTTATTTAATAAGTATTATATTATTTTGAATTATATTATTTTTTATTTGAGTTAATTATTACTATAATATTTATATAATTTTATATTATTATAAATATATTTAATTTTTTAATTTTTAATTTAAAAAATTATATATTTATATTAAACTAAAATATATATTACTATTTTATAAATTTTGTCATTGTTTTATTTTATTTTATTTTTTCAAGTTTATATAGACCTTGAGTGGGCCTAATGGTTAAGAACATGTGTTTCCTCTTAAAAAGTCACAAGTTCAAATTCAGAGGGGATATGGTATGTATACCTCCATAAACTTTACCAGTAAAATCGTTGGGCGAAAAAAAACTCATATACCTATTATATGTATATAATTTTAATCCTTTTTTTATTTAATTAATTTTTTTTTTTTAAATATCATATAAAATTTAAAATTTTCAAAACATTAAAAAATATATATATTTATATAAATAAATAAAATAAAATAAATAAATTTTACTATACATAAATAAAATTTAAATTATTTTTAATATAATATATTAAAATATTCAATAAATTTATAAATTCAAATCTTTATATATTCTTTCAATTACACTCAAGAAGTGTAGTTTCTGATATTGTATTTATTTGTATTTATTTACCTAGAAAGCTTGTGTAGTTTTTGATATTGTATTTATTCACATAGAAATTTGTGATATTGTATTTATTTTGTGATTAGTTAAATTAATATGGACATTTGAGATGTGTAAATTTGGACTAATTCATATGTTGCATAATATTATTTTTATTGTTATATGTTTATGATGATAATAATTATGTGATTTGTTTAAACAAGTTTATTTAAATGTGAAATTTCAGTGTATGGATACTAGTTCAAATTATGTTGTCAATGTAAAACATATGTGAGGCATGGTGTAAATAAGTATACATTTCTTAATTGAATGTCAATACAAATATGTTTATTTATATGAAATTTGTGATGTATCTACATGGATATGAGTATTGGAGACTTAATCTATAGGTTGATGAGATATGACTATAGTGTTGAGGTAACTTGGATGTCATAGACATCTCAAAGATATCATATGCTACAAGTTTTACTGATGATATAATTTATGCTTTCAAATATTGGTATGATATGTGGTAAATGTGGTTTTGATAGCACACAAAACTTGCCCATAGTGATTGCTCGATGACATGATTCTAAGAACATTAGTTGCATAGTATGGCTTGATATAGGGTGTTGACCTTAGTTCTATTAGGAAGGGTGGAGGTATCACCCACCTAGTATCTTATTGACCCTGTATCAGGAGGGGTGGAGGTATTTCCCACCGATTATCCTCTTAAATTTGGAGTTTTGGGAGGATTGTGTTAATCCACACTCCCATAGACATGTGATAGGATGTGGAAGAGAGAAGTAGGGTAGGGAGGAGGGATGATTCGACGTTAGCTGAGAATACTGCTTAAGGATTAGATGTGCCACTCTTTTTTTCTCACTTGGTTCCTAACATATTTAGAACCCTCATTTTGAATCCCTTTTGATATTTTAAAGGTGATAATCAATTATTGATCAATTATTGTAATTTTTTTCATTAATATTACTGAATGGTGCATTTAATTGGGTCTTTTGTCCTGCATGTCTTTGTGTGATCATACAGGAACTATGCACTAGAGGCAATGATTTTTTATCATTAGAACATGTGCATGCTATGTGTCTGCTAGCTACACATATATACCCTATATATGTACTCTAGTACAATTAATAGTTGATGTATTAATTATTAAATAAGTTATTACTTATTTAATTGATTTTTTAATGATGGTGATGTAAATTGTATTGCATAAATAAATATCCAATGGAATTAAATAACTTCATTGACTTGATTGTTGGTTGGTATGATGAATTAAATGACTATGGTGGGTTTTCATAAAATTTGAGGAAAATTGTCAAGTTGCATTTAGAAGCTAGCATGAGAAGAAAGCTTTTGCATTTTAGTTTTTTTTATTTTATGTAAGTCATTTAATATTTTAGGGTTTTCTTTTTAACTCCCCCCCCCCCCGAAAAAAAAAAAAAAAAATCTAGATGAAGGATGTTGATGGATATTAATGAGGGTGGTGGATGAGACTTGGAGAAGGGTGCATGGAAACTTGATAAATAGAAAGAGGAAGTGGTGTTGAGGGAGAGAGAAAAAAAATGGAGGTTGAAAGGTTGGAGCATGTTGAGAAGTTGGATTATCCTTGGAAAAAGTATTCTTGTGACTATATTCTTAAAGCATATGTGAATTGCTATTATTGGAGTCATGGGCACAAAGGGCCAAGAGACTAAAATATTTCTTAGAGCTAGGAAGCTAGCTTGGGAGGATAATTATGTTCCACTCTATGAAAGTGCAAAATTACACTTGAAGGCATCGGCATCTTCCTACTACTCGTTGGACTACCCTGCAATTGATAAACTTCAACAAACCAAAGTTGATGTAGGTTGGAAACCTTAACCATGGTACTTTCAGAAAAATACCATATCACTTCAGCTTACTCCAACTTGCGAAGGAGCAGACTCTTCAAAATACTATGAAACTGGTTTCAGAACTAGTACCAACATTTTCATAATTGAATCTACTTTCATTTAATACAATTTGAATTCAATTTAATTGATTTTTAGTAATTTTAGTTAATTTTACAAAAAACATGTCCGCATACTTTTTTTAGATGACATAATGATTTAATAAAATGAAAAATCAATATCTGCAATAATACATTGTCTAAAATTTTGGAAAATTTATATTATAGAACTTTTCATTATCTTCTTCAAAAATGTATTTTTAAATTTTACTTTTAAATAAAAATTAAAGAAGATACATGGTGTCAATCTAAATGTGTTTAACATTTGCACAACTTTTTCAGATTGATCAAATTCAAAAAATTGTAGTAACTATAATATTCATTTGTTGTTTTCAAAACTATAGTCATACTTTAATAGAGTTTGTTTAGATTGTTGCAACATATTTCGTTTTTCATAAAAAAAAATGTTTAATAATGAGTGAATTGTTGTTGATAAACATAACTCATTATCATGCTTTCTTTTTTAAGGAACATATTGTCAAACAATTTATAAGTATAAACATAATATTGTTAAATAATATAATTTTGTAATATTTTTTTATATATATAATATTGTATAAGCGTTTATAGAAATAAACATTTAAATTAACATGTAATATTAGATTTATTTTTATTTGTTTTTTGGAAAAAAATAATAATTTTAGTTTTAAAAAAATAGATGTTCACAACATTTGAAAAATGGTTTTACAAGTCTATAGTTTTAGTAAAAAAAAAATGTTCTTTATACACTAAGAGAGTTCAAAAGGAGTTCATTCTATCTTTGAGCCCAATACCTAATAGTATGGAAAGCAAAATAAGAACCAAGGAAAATTAACATATTCAAAGGAGTGTACAAGGGTGTTTTCAATGATCTTCCACATTCCATTTTCTAGTGCTATTCCATCCTTAGATAACCTAGCTTCATTGTTCCTCTCTTTGTAAACATGTATGAAAGAAATGTAAGATAAGGCTCATTTCATAAGTATAAGATCATGGAAAAAAAGTTGTAAAGTAAAATTGCATAAATTGGATTCTTTTTTCATCCACTGAATCACAAGCATAGAGACTCCAGAAATTTGAATTTGAAAAATGCTTTGTTAATGAATTAATGTTAAGATCAACTTTAAAACCATAAATTCATAAACATTATTTGTGTGGCTCTTCAATCTAACCTTAAAAAAAATATTGTAAATTAAAAACAAATATAATTAAACTTTTTTTATTTACTATAAACTCACAATTTATTTTGCATTAAAAAAACATAGGCTAAAATATATTATATAGTAATTTCTATGAATACATTTTAAACACATTTATCCTCTCTATTATATCTGTTACACATCAACCTCCGACCTATTTGGAGTATTAAACTTAAAATATAATTAAGTTGTTATATAAATAACTTAAGATCTTTATATATATGTAGTATTAAACTTAAAATATAATTAAGTTGTTATATAAATAACTTAAGATCTTTATATATATGTATGGGAAATCTTTTAATTTTCAAATCTTTATTTTTATAATATTGATTAAAATATAATTAAGTTGTTATATAAATAACTTAAGATATTTATATATATATGTATGGGAAATCTTTTAATTTTCAGATCTTCATTTTTACAATATTGATTATATTAAAATTAAGAAAAATTTCTTTATATTTTTACAATTTAATATAATGTACAATCTATTATAATGTTTTTTTAGCTTGTATCCTTAAAACAAAGTAAAAAAAAATTAGCATATGTTTAACAATTCTAGCATATGAGGGGGGTTTGAGGGTGTGTGTTTTAGGTTTGCGGAGGTTTTCTAGACATACTTGCTTTTTCTCCACATTCATTACATATTTTCTATCGTTCATTTCTATTTCCTCTTCTTTGGAAATAGGGAAAGAGTTTTAGACTTATGTGGCTTTGTTTATTGTCTTCGTCATTTTATTGAGTATTTTCATTCTGAAGTAAGGAATTGGGGTGTTGGTGGCTTTGTTTATTGTCTTGCTTCATTTTATTTAGTATTTACATTTTTAAACCAGGAATTTGGAGTGTTGGCTTTTTTTTTTGCAATCCTATCAATGTAGATGTAGGTATACTTAGAGTAAATGTTACATTTAAATATAAGTATATACACAAAATTACCAAACCAATAAAATAAATGTTACATTTAAATATAAATACATGCACAAAATATCAAACCAATAAGTGATGCTTTCAATCCTATAAATAAGTTAGGCAAATGTCATTGAAAGATGGTAGAAAAAATATATCTCTCGTATAGGGAAGGGAAGCATCGAGCCTTCAATTATAGCATGAAAACTTGAAACACTTTTCTGGATCCATCTGAAATCTATCGACACTAATAAATATCAAATTTATTGATATTTTTTAAATCAATTTAATAATTAAATCCAAAACTTATCAATATGAATATGATGTGGCAGATATAACTTAAAGAAAAAATAGAATCAGCAACCATAGATCTAGATTCCTACGAATGCCCTGTAAAAATCTCTTATCAAACTCTACTTCATCGTATATACACACAAAGATAATACTTCTCTTTGATTTTTACATTTTTTATCTAATACTTCTCTTTGATTTTTACATTTTTTCTCTTCTTTTCAATATGAGCACTCCACCACCTATTCCAAAAGCTCAGCATAACAAGAGGAGGCCCCCCAAAATCACCCTAGAAATCCTTTAAGATTATATGAAATCCGTAGAAAAAAAGAAGAGAAGAGAGACATGCCAAAATCCAAATAGAATTAGAAACATTAGAAAAAATGAGTGAAGAAAGAGACTTGAAACTCCAAATAGAGCTAGAGGCAATGATTGATAAAAAAATTAAAGATATCATTCAAACTCAAATAGAGGATAGATTCTTAGGGTTCAAGAGTGAATTCCATACAATGAAGGATAGAATTCAAGAAATGGAAAAACATAAACAATCAACCCAAGAAGGATGGGTTGAAATCACAACTTGAGAGATATGATTAAAGAGCTAGAAGAAAAACTAACCAACAATTTGACCCTCAGTAATATGGAAAACAAATTGGATATCAAACCCATCAAAGAGGAAATGGATAAGCTAATCAAACTGACCATGAGTGTAACAAATGAGCCTTGAACCTCATACTTTTTGGTATAAAAGAACTACAAGAGGAGGATACTCTAGCAATAGTAAAAGAAGAATTAAGAAATAAATCACAAATTGATACAACTTACATCATAGAAGCAAAGAGGCTAGGAAAAATAATTGATCATAAAGATAGGTTGATCCGTGTCAAAGTAAGTTGTAATGACCATAAATATACCATACTTAGTAAATATCCAAGCTTAAAATGGTCAGGAATATTTATAAATGAAAACCTCATTCCCAAAGACCAAACTAAATTAAGGAAGGAAGTTCAAAAGGTAAAAGAAGCCAGGAAAGAAAGAAAATGGGCAATAATTAGAAATCGAAAAGCTATTGTTAGGGATAGAGACTAGAAGGATAATAAAAATAGGAATTTGAGACTCTCGGGATCCTTTTTTGAAATTGTGGTGGCTTTCCATTGGGCAAAGTCCTATGATTAATATATTTTGAAATCCATTTTGAATTATTTTGAATTTTGATAAAACTTTAGAGTTTAAATATTAATATTGTATAATCTATTTCAATTTTTTGGGTGATCTAAATATTAGTTTTATTGTTGTACATAAAGAATCACAAGTAAAATTCTAAAGAATCACAAGTAATCACTTACCCTCTTAGTGAACATTAATCATCATCATCATCAAAATCAATTTAAAGATTTTCATTTAACTTAAATCTACAATGAATTTTAAAGATATTCATTTTATATTTTTAAACTTTTTTTTATAATTTTTTAAAGATATTCATTTTATATTTTTAATTTTTTTTTTTTTTTAATTCTTTGTATTTTTATATATAATCAATTTAAAGATTTTCATTTAACTTAAAACTACAGTGAATTTTAAAAATATTCATTTTATATTTTTAAACTTTTATTTTTTATTTTTTTATATATTTATTTTTTAAAGATATTTATTTTATATTTTTAATTTTTTTTTATAATTCTTTATATTTTTAGTTTTTTTTTTTTTTATATAATTTTATATAATAAATTCATTTTATATTTTTAAACTTTTTTTATAATTTTTTATATTTTTATTTTTTAAAGAGATTTATTTTATATTTTTAATTTTTTTTTATAATTCTTTATATTTTTATATTTATATTTTTATAATTCTATATAGTAGTATAATTTATTTTTAAATTCGAATTTGAATTTAGATATAAATTTAATTTATAATATATAAATTATTTTCCATTATAACCTATTAATAATTTTTTTACATCTATATCAATCTTAACTTTAACTTAAATATAAAAAAAAAAAAATTATTTAATTCATATTTATATACCCATCAAAAAGATTTCAAAAGTTATAGCTCTTCTTTTCAAAAGTCATAGCTTTTCATAATAGTGTTGCCTTTTATTCCTACAAAATCGCTTAAACTTTGGAAAGCTACCTTATATGATTATAAGAATTTATGAATATATAATAATTTTTTTATATCATTAAAATTTTAAAAGCTTTTTAATATTGAAGTAAGCTAAATAAATTTATTTTTTTAATCTTTTTAATTTAATAAAAAAATTACTTTCATTAATTAATAAAAAAATTTAACCTTAAATTTTATTATCTATTTAAAACAGCTAATCGTCAAATTTTCAAAAAATTGAGTTTTGCCTCAATCTTTTAGTTACACTCGTCATCGTCACCGTCGCCGGATTAGCAGCTGTGGCATCTTTCTCCAGGCTAAGTTAATGAAGGCATCAATCAACCGCCTTCGCTGCACCGTGTTAAATCGGAGACACTAGTAGTTTGTGACTGACTATGGTGAGGGTTAGAGGAAAAATAGATGAAATCAGTTGGCTCATATCCATACTTGTCATGCCACTTTTGCTTATGAAGACTCCTTCTCAAATGTTATTTTTGATCAAGTTTTCCATGTTCATTCTGCTCATGTTTGGATGGTGTTGATGGATGGTTTTATTCCGGTTAATTTTCATCTTCAAAATGTTCATAATCTTCTTGTTCTACAAAAGAAAAACTATTACCATGATCTACACCATAATCAGAATGGAAATGTGTGAGAGGAGAAGGAGACAATGTGGGGTTGGAGTGCTCATCAAAATGGAAAACCCTTCAAAACAAGACATCCTATGAAATATGATCAAATAACATATATTCCTTCATATCCTCACAATAACCAACAAATATCAGTGCTTGTCTCTTCTTCTCCATGGATTTGTGCTTTTCATCTAGAATTAAGGTCCATGTTGGACTTCCCAATACTCTAAAAGTAGAGACATCAGGCTTAACATGGCTAAAAGCTTCCTTTGGAGTCATATGAAGCACTTTCCTATGAGGCGTCCAATTCYGAATGTAATTGGCACARYRCATTGCTTCAACSAAGAAAGAAGGTGTCATGCTCTTGGACCGAATCATGTATTTTTCCATCTCTTTCAGTATTTGTTTCATTCAAGTTTCAACAACGCCACTTTGTTGAGGGGTGTAGGGAAAAAAATACTAATGTCCAATGCCATGTTCTCTGTAAAAATCCTTGAATTCTTGATTGACATACTCGCCCCATTATCTATGCATAGTTCCTTGAAGGAAAGATATGAATACATCTCAACAAAATCATTGAAGGTCTTAAAAGTATCAAAGACCTCACTCTTGTACTTAATAAAGTACACCCAAGAGCGACATGAGAAGTCATCAATAAAGGTGAGTGCATACTTAGTCCCTAAAAATGAGTGAGTCATAAATGACATGATATCACTATGTACTAACTCAAGAGGTGTGATAGCATGCACGGCCTTTGTTTTAGGAAACGTATCATGTGATGTTGTTTGCCAAGAACACAACCTAGACAAAATCCATCAGTGCAAAAAACTTTAGGAAAACCAAGCACCAAATTTTGTGTTCTCAATTGTTGCAAACACCTCTAGTTGAGATGTCCAAATATTCCATGCCAAAGTCTACTCAAAGAATCAGCATGTGAAATGAAAGAGGAACTATAGGGAGGCTAAAGAAAATCAAACTTGTATAATAAATAACTATGATCAAATCTTCCAGAGGAAACAACGATCTTTGAATTATGTAGTTCTCTAATGACTACAACATTTGGAGAAAACTCTATTGTTTTCCCATCACTAGAAAGACGGATATGATAAATAGAGAGTAGATTAGCAGAGATGTTAGGAACAAGAAAATCATCATTGATGCACCCATTATCTAACTGCAAAGTGTGTGATCCTAAAACATCAAGTTGTGTAGAGTCTCCAACTACAATCCGTGAAACACTACAATCAGATGTCGAAGACAACAGATCATGAGAATGATTCACATGATGTGATGCACCAGAATCACGTATATATCTATTTGAATATGCATATAAAGTTTGAGTAGATAAAGCATGCCCTTTACCAGATGAAGAAGGTTTGGGCACTGGAATTGTGCGTTGTTGTGTGGCTTCATTCAAAGCTTCTATATTCAACCAACATTTGTATTTGGCATGACCTATTTTACCACAAAATATGTAGGTTTCACTTGACTTTTTCTTCCTTATCTTGGAGGAAGACTCACCAGACTTGGAATATGGGGGAAAAAATTTTGTTTTCTCTTGAGGCTTGGAGGTAGATTCGCCATCTTGAGCAGAATATTTCTCCTATTTATACCATGATTTGTGCATACCTTTGGAGGTATGATTCAAAAGATATTGATTATTAGAGATAGAAAGAGCATCTAATTACCTAATCCTATACTTTTGGGTGAGTGCAAGCTAATGATGATCTCTCATGACGCGTTAGTGGCAATGCAAACCTGTAAAAACTGCAATCTGTTAACTTGGAGGGATTATTCAAGGTACTTTTACAATGAATTTGAATATGGTGTAAGAAGATGAAACGTAGGAAATTGAATTATATTTTTGAATATATAACTTTTATTCATATAAATTGTGAATAACTATGTCAAATTTTATTTTTGCTAATTCTGGTATCTTATTTTTCCAACAAAATATAAGGTATATGTTTTTGTTTGTGCAGGTGTTGAGTACCTTAATGATGGAATTTCGCTACAAAAACTTGTATACTTGTAGAGAACCCATTTTTCTTGTTCTGTGTATTTTTTGGAAATTTATAATATTAATTTTATATTTTTTTTAAATTTTCAAAGTCAACATATCGTTGAAATTACGACATCTTTTGTTTGTGCCGGCTAAGAGGGTCTTAACATGATCCAAAAAACTTTTTTTCTTTAGATCGTAGGTATCGGTCTCCTCTAGTGCTTCATATAACTCATTCGAGAAATGGTTAAGCCGAAAAAAAATTATAGTAGAAATAAGAGATGTATGTATTCTAGGATTTTTATATATGTGAAGACAAAAATAGATTACAAATAGTAAACAATATTAATTAAATTTTTTTTTTTATATATTTGGAATTTGCATAGCTGACTCTATCTATGTCTATAGTTTCGGCAACGACTGAATTGTTTATCCTATAGAAAAATAACATCAAAGACAGAGATATAGAAAGGTATTCACAAAAAAGGAGGGTTTTATCAATTTGTAGACCAAACCACTAGGTTTGTCATCTCGAACCTAAATCCGAGCCAAGCAAGTCAACATACATGTTCTCAATCCTGTCCAAAAAAAAATTGAATTCAAAAGAACGTGCACATGTTCTTAAGAGCATGCACGTGCTCTAGGAACGCACACATGTTCCTAATAGCGCACACACACTATAGGAATGTCCATGCGTTCTTAAGAGCACACACATGCTCTTATAAGTTATTTTCTCTTTTTCATTCCCCCCCCTCTCTCTCTCACCCC
>JZKD02S1674687.1:363429-374783 GCA_000966675.3 Picea glauca
TAATAGGATTATACATCCTGTACGCTTTAGATTGTTCACTATATCCAACAAATATGCATTTTTCACTTCTATCATCAAGCTTTCTCCTCAGCTCTTTAGGAACATGTGCATAAGCCACACAACCAAAAAATTTAAAATGAGAAACACTTGATTTCATACCACCCCATGCTTCTTGAGGAACTTGATTTTACAAACTGTTAATTGGTGACAAATTCAAAATATACATTGAGCATGCCACTATTTCCCTCCAGTATTCATTTGACAAATTCTTGGCCTTCAACATGATTTTGGCCATATTCATTATTGTCTGATTCTTCCTTTTAGCTACTCCATTCTGTTGTGGAGCGTATCTTGTGGTAAGCTATCTCTTGATCCCACGTTTCCTGCAATATGCTACAAATTATTTGGATTCATCCTCACCTCCTCGATCTGATCGGAGTACTTTGATGTATTTTCCACTCTGTTTCTCTGTCAAAGATTTAAATTCTCTGATTTTTTCAAATGTCTTTGATTTGTGCTTGAGAAAATAAACCCAAGCTTTCCTGCTAAAATCATCAATGAATGTTAGAAAATAAAATATGTCTCCTATTGACTAAGTTTGCATTGGACCACAAAGGTATGTATGCACTAACTTGAGGTGTTCTTTTACTCTGTAGGAAGCATTGGGAAAACTATCCTTTGGTGTTTGGCCAAAATACAACTCTCACAGAAGTTTTTATGTTCATTTATGATAGGCAAACCTTTGACCATAGATTTCTTCTATAAAAGTTTGAGACTTCTAAATGGTAAATGACCATATCGAAGATGCCACAACGAAGTCTCATCTGAGCTTGACATGTTTTGGGTATATGACTATAACAAATTTACATTTCTCAATATCAAAGGAAACATCCTATTTTTGGTCATTTGTATCGTAGCTATGATTTTCTTACTAGGTGGTTTGTCCAAGATTGTACACTTGGAACCTTCAAAAATGACTCTATAGCCATGTTCATTCATCTGGCCTACACTCATTAGATTATGTCTAAGACTAGATACATAATAAACATCATGAATATCTTTTTTTTCATCTTGCTTGGTCAATACAGAAATTACACCCTTGCCTAAAACTTTCTTTTGATAATCATCTCCCAATTTAAATTTCAATGTAACAGAGCTATCTAAACTAGTAAACAAATCTTTGTTACCTGTCATATGATTATTGCGGCCACTGTCTCGCAACCAGAGATCATGAGTGTTGCTTTCTTCTTCTGTGACTTGACATGAGAAGGACATTGATTCTAATGTTGCTTCTTCAGTGTTGGTAACATTTTCTCTGCCCCTATTTAGATCTTATTGCGTCTTTCTGCATTCACTTTCATAGTGACCAAATTTCTTGCAATAATAACATTGAATCCTTGATTTTTCAGTCCATCTTGATTGATTAAAATTTATGCCTCTCCCCCTTTGGTTTTGAGAGTGCCTCTATTTGATTGTTCACTATGTTCTAAAAATTTTGAAGTTGACCTCTCTCATGTTTGAGAGTGTCCTATGCCTCATATTCCTCGACTTATATTCCCTCGACCTCTGCCTCTGCTTATGGAGGCCTGAGACTAAAATGTGTTCTCCAAAGATTCAATATTTCGACTGAACCTATTTTCATGGGTTAACAGAGATCCCATGAGTTCTTCAACTGTGAGTGTTTATAGGTATTTCGACTCTTCTATGGAAACTACGACCATATTAACCTTATCAGGAAGGCTACGGAGTACCTTCTCAACGGATTTCTTCTCTTGAATGTCTTCTCCATGCGTGCACAGCTGATTCATGATGCTCATGATGTGGGTTTTGAAATGATCCACATAATCAGAATCCTTCAACTGTAGAGTCTCAAAACTCTTTATGAGTGTCTGGAACTTTGCATTTTTTACTTTGTTTATGACCTAATAGGATATTTTGAGAATATCCCATGCATGTTTGGCATGACTTTGGGGAAAACGTATTCCTCTAACCCTTGTTGAATGAACCATAGGGCTTTGTTTTCCTTCTTCGAGTTCTTAAGAACATTTCTTTGCGCGTTCATCATGGCTTGTAGATATGTCAGATCTAGTTCCTTGAACCCATTAAATACTCTTCCCAATAATCTTAAGACCAGAAAAAAAAATTCATTTTTATGGACCATACATCATAATTCTTACCCGTTAAAATTAGTCCTTGTGCGAGCGTTGGATTGTTGCTAGTCGCCATGAATTTGATTTTGACAGTTGGCTCCCCCTTAATGGCTTAAAACTTGACGAAGATATCCTTTTCTCTTTCAAAATAGAAAAACCCAAAACATTTTCTTTCTTGGTCGACTTTTTTCTTCAATCTGGGCGCCACCAGAGAAAACCGTGTTAGTTTACTTTTCATTTGCGGTTTCTGTGTGTTCTAAGGGTGACCATGTGACCGAAAACACTTGTTCATGGATCCTAAACTAGCTAGGGGTGACCAAAAGAGTTCAGTCCCACTCTATACAAAGGCAGGGGCGACCGAGCTCTAAAACACGATTTTTCAAAGTGTTTTTCCTTAGATTTTTGCACCAGAATGCCTTGAAACACTTCTCCTCATGTTGTGGGTTGATCAAACTTCAAATTTCTCTGTAGTAACTTGCAAATTGCTCTCGAATCTTCGAAGGGTCTTAATTTTTATGTTCAAGTAGAGGCATGTATTCACAAAACAGAGTATGAACACACACAACAAAGAAGCTATTGAGCTTACCTTCACATTCACATAGAAAAATGAAATCAAAATACATAAGATGAGATATTTCTCTAGAATTCTCCATCCTTCACCTACCTAATAAATGCAACTTCACCTATCTTATATATGCAATTAATATGCCTATCCATCTATTTGTTTTAGTCAAACAAACAATGAGGGAGAAGTTACATCATTCAACAGTATGTCACCTAAGCACTAGCAAACTTTGTTCTTCATGCGAAGAAGAATCATTCTTAATAAGGGTGTTGGATTTTTAGGACTGTGCTCAATCAACCTCAAAAAGAATGTTTAGTTGTACACATTAAGTAGTTGATGGTCATTGTTTTTCTGCTTCATTTTGAAATATTGAAATCAAAGTTGCAAGATTTCAAGAACTCCAACAACCGATAAGATATGTTGGGTTAATCTGACAAAGTTTCCAAAGGTATGCGGAGGAGAAGTGGTGATCGGTCAGTTGGGCTGGACTAGAATGAGAGAGTAGAATACCTACTCTCGCATATTCAATTTACAGAATCTATGAGATGGTCATAATGTTTTTATTCATAACATTATGCACCCATTTCAAACTTAATATCCAAACATTTATATCCATATTTGCGTCTGTATATATGCAACTGGGATTAGGACATGCAACTAGGATTAGGACGCTTGTTCAAATTCAAGGATAGTGAAATGCATATATTATTTCCATATTTTGACACTTCATGCGATTTGTATAGAGGGACTATAATTGATCGCAATAAAACACATCACAGCATAAACAAGTTTAAAGCACAACATATACCATTAGTAACAAATGGAGGCGTATATGACTTGCAGAGGCCAAAAATGGATTTATAACTTGCATAGGCAATGAACATGGTACAGGTAAGGGTGAGGGAAGGATGAATCCATAATAAAGATAGAACATTTATTGATCTTGATAATGAAGTTAAATAAAATAAATTTGTATTGATTCACTTATCAGAATTAAAATATAATTAGCTAATGGTTATATGGTTATACAGTTTGAGTGGGTTAATTGTTAAGAACATGTTTTTCAGATAAAAAGGTTACAAGTCACAATTAATCAAGAGGAGGTAGGGTATGTATATCTCCTTAGAACTCTTCAAACTTTGAACTCTCCAAAAATAGTTAGGAAAAATTAATTAGGAATTGTAAAAAAAATATCGTGCATCATAATATAAAATCATTAATGTTCAGGGAATTCTCAAACACTTCATTTTGATATAAATTGTGGTTGATGACGAATGGGATTTCTATGGAGCTATCGGTACCTGTATATTATTTTAATACAAAAGCATTGACATTGATAAAACTGTTGATACTCGCGGATTTTAATAATGTAGTGTTTGCATTCAACTTGTAATAATTTTAGAGCAAAGTTTATCTGAAGGAATCATTTGTACATGTTTCGCATTTTTCTCTACTTCTGCATCCAACCATGCAATGAATCTTTGAAGTCATAAATCTTATTCACATAAAATACCAAATTCAGAGTTGGTGCTCAATGAATGTATCTCTTTAAACTACACTTTTGTAAAGCTCTGATGCTAAAGCACGGTAAGAAATAAAATAAAATGTAGTTTAATCAAACTCCACTTGGAATATATCTAATAATTAACATTAAGAAGTATATTTTTTTTCTACTTTTGTAAAGGTATGAATAGAATTCTAAAGGGCGTCTACTAGGGTTCCTTGACGGGAGGTCAAAATGCTTGTCGTTTGCAAGTTTTCTTTGGGTTGATTAATGGGTAGGCGAGGTTTGTAATGGATGGTTTAGTTTATTTTATTTTCTGGTTAGAATTGGTGGGGTCTACTTAGTCAGGAGATGATACTGCCCCTGGGTCTCTAGCAGAAGTCTTCTTCTTTGGATTCAGGTTTCCCGGGATCTTCTGTTTTTAGCGGAGAGTTTTTCCAGGGCTTTTTATGACTAGGCTTATATGCTCACTGACGGGTTTCTGGAACTCTCTCTTTCCTCTGGAATATAAGACTGTCTTTATGATTAGTTTTTGTTTTCTTCGTGGAACTCTGTGATTGATGATTTAACCGAAAGTTTGGTGGAGCCCTTTGATTTTTCTTGAGTATCCTCCATTATGGAGAGTGAGATCAACACTCTGCTTAGCACGGTTGACGAGGAGCAATGGGCTAGGAATGGCTTCTTTGAAAAGATTGATTCATTAAGTGCTTTAAATAAGAAAAACGATCGAATTTTAAATGTTCTTAATGACTCTTGGGGATTGGGAAGCACATCACAAATATCAATTAACCCTCCTCATAACTGGCAGGCAGAGGCACTGGATCCATATAACAAATGCTTTAATCAAGACAGAAGTCAACCTCCTTCACCAAAGTTTATCCAGAGTTGTTACAGAGCGGAGTCCGCTCAGTTGAAAAGTGGAGACCAGTGTAACAATACCCTTGAGACCCTCTCAGCTGCCCCTAAGGTGAGTTCTTTTAAGTCGAATATTGCAAAAGTTTGGAAACCAAAGAGGCATAGGAGAAGACTTGTGATGGAGGCAGCCGTAGGTCTGGAGGAATCCTGCAACTTGGCGCTTTGCATTGTAGTTGATAGGATGGCCTACCGCTCTCGTATTCGGATACAGTTGGAAGATTGGATACAGAAGAACTAGCCTCCTATTTTAGGATACTCTCCAGTCTTCATTTCCTTATCCCGGGGATGGTTCAGCTTTGTTTTTCGAAGTCTAGAAGATACAACTCACATTCTGGAGGTATTTTGGAAAATGGATGGTGGAAGTTTAATGTTAAAACGTTGGAGATTTGGTTTTAATTTGAATACTAAATATTTTAGTTTTCGGCACCTATGGGTGCTTCTTCCAAATCTTCCTTTACAGTTGTGGAATCTTAATGCTTTAAAAGTGATTGGAGACTGCTTGGGTCGTTCCATTGGGGTAGATGAAGCAAGGATGTTATCAAATGATAAAAGAATGGCAAAAGTTTTAGTTGAGATAGATACCCATGTGGGTCTATCTAAAGTGCTAGAAATAGAGTGGAGAGACTTCTTGTTCACGTAGAGGCTGGACTATTTAGGTCTGCCATTTAGATGTTCCAAATGTAGACGGACATGAGAGATAGTTGTACTTTTAAACGGGGTTTTAGAGAGGAGAAAGAAACAACTGAGGAAGAATCTGAAGATATAGATTCAATATTAATGGATGAAGATGGTAAACCGGAGACCCCGCCATTCAACTCGGAGGACATCTCTGAGGAACTGGACACTTTGGCTGGTAAGTTAAAAACTCACTGCCCGAGTGTTTTTTACTCTTTAAGTTTATGGGAAAGAGATATTTTAAGTAAGCATTCAGGATCTGTTAAAACTTTTGGGGAAGTTTTTTACGGAGGTAGGTTGCCTGGGCTAGCAACTACTGATCCGGTTGAATTAGGAAAAAAATCCCTTTCGTAGTTCTCCTCTAAAGCTTCGCCTCCTACTACTTTACCTTTTCCTTCATTTTGAAGTGATGTTCTGCATTCTTCTCCTTTATCCAGAGAGATAGATAGACCACCAGACTATTCGAGTAATGGTAATGACCTTTTGCCTCCGGGCTATACTGAATCGCCCCCTAGTGACTCATTATTGGATAGAACTCTGTCTGAGTTGACCTTTCCTTTATCAAAGACATTGGCTCATATCCCTTTGGCAACTTATAAAGGTAATCTCCCTGTGAATTCCTTGATTGAGACAGGTTTAGAACCCTTTTTTACAAATTCTCCCTCCTGTTCTGAATCTGCATGGTCTCGTGGATTGGGCTTTGAGATTTCTCCTCTTAAAACGAGGAGTGGCCAGCGATTGGTAGGAGCTGGTAACACTTCGTTAACTCCTGCTTCTTCTTCAAAACAATGGGCACTTAGAGGCATAAAGGCCCAAACCAGGGCTAAACCATGATTATGCTCTCCTCTAATATAAGAGGGGTTGGAGGACCCCTTAAACTGGCCTCCTTCCATAGATTAATGAGTAACACTTCTCTGAATATTATGTTTTTACAGGAGACGATGGTATTGGTTGATAAAGCCAGATCTTTCATGTATAAAATCAGACCTGATTGGTGTGTCTGTGCGGTCAGTGAATTTGGAACTTCTGGGGGACTATTGGTGTCTTGGGATCCTTCCTTTTTTGACTTAGTGCCTTTTTTATGTCTTGTTGGCATCTTTTTGTCGGGTTTCTCAAAAGTGGACAAGAGAAATCTTTCTTTTCTTAATATGTATGGCCCCTGCCAGGACCGCAAAATTTTCTAGGAAGCTTTGGAGAATGATGGTATTCTAAGCCACAAGGATTTAATTCTAGCAGGTGATCTAAAATTAATTACTTCCTCTAATGAGTTATGGGGTTTGTTTGCACATTTGGACTCTTTAGCGAGCTTCTTCAACACACTGTTTCAGAGGAATGGTCTTGTGGATGTAGCTCCACCGAAAAAGGTGGCGACTTGGTGAAATGGTAGATTAGGGGATGCATGTATCTAAAAAAGACTTGATCATTTTTTAGTTGTTGAATCTTTGATCTCAATAGTGAAGAAGTTTTGAACCTAGGTGGAGTATCCCTTCCTATCTGATCATGCTCCTGTTTTGATGGAATTCGGTTCAGGTTATGGAACAGTTGCTTCCGATTTCAAACTAAATCTGTAGTGGTTGAAGGATGTTTCTTTCGAGAATATTGTAAATCAGGTCTGGAATGATCCTCGACATCTAACTATAGATAGAGCACAAAAGAGACTGGTAAATAAGTTATCGATGCTGAAAGTTAGAATAAAGGACTAGGGTAAAAGAAAAAGAAAAAAGAATCAGGAAGAACTATCTAAAATTGAGGAATATATTGCAGAAGTCTATAACAATATAAATTTGGGTATCACATCTTTGGAGGACTCCTTAAATCTATCAAAGCTTGAAGCTATTAGAAACTGACTCTTATTGGCAGAAGAGGAGAGATGGCGACCAAAAAGTAGGGCGATTTGGGTCAAGAGTGGCGATAGAAATACAAAGTTTTTCCATTTGTATGCTAGCCATAGAAGAAATAAGAAGTTTATATGGGAAATTAGATATGAGATCGGGAATACTCACTCTAGTCAGCAGGCTATAAAAGAGGAAGCAGTCAAACATTTTAGTGCCTTTTATAATGATATTGATCAGTCTTACATGGAGGAAAGAACGAAAATTGTCAGACTATATCCTACCTTTGTTACTGCTCTAGAGGTACAAGACTTAGAAAAAAGAGTAACCAATGAAGAAGTCTTTGAAGTTATTAAAGGTTTCGCCAGGGACAAAAGCACTGGACCGGATGGTTGGACCGTTGAATTCTACTCACTTTTTCGAGTTGGTTGGGCAGGACGTGGTGGATATGATCGAAGAAACAAGGTTGAAAGGGGAGATCATTCCGGTGATCAATTCCACTTTTGTGGCTCTGATACCAAAAGTCAATAAACCTTCAGTTTTTAATGATTTTAGACCAATTTCTCTTTGTAACCTCTATTACAAGATTGTTTCAAAAATTATTGCTAAAAGACTTCGACCTATTCTATCCAGGTTTCTTTTGGAAGAACAACTTGGTTTTCTCAAGGGACGACAAATATTAGATGATGTTGGAACAACTAAGGAATGTCTTCACAGCATTAGTGCAAAGAAGATGAAAGCAATGATTCTTAAAATTGACTTGAGGAAGGCTTATGACTGTACTAATTAGGATTTTTTAAGGCTGGTACTTCATCAAAGTGGCTTTGGTTATAAGACTAGGAGTTGGATTATGGCCTATGTAGTTTCTATGACTTATGCTACCTTAATTAATGAAGAGGCAACTAATTTCTATAAAAGTTGCAAGGGACTGACACAGGGATGCCCGCTATCTCCTTTATTATTTATCTTAGTAATGGAGGGGCTTAGTATGGCTTTAAAGAAAGCAAAATCGGAGGGACAGATAACAGGGATTAAAGCCCCTAGTATGATCAGGATCCTCCATTTACTATTTGTGGACAACATTCTAATTATGACTAAAGCTTCTCTAACTAAATGGAAAATTATTTAGAATATATTACAGGTGTTCTGTCGGGCATCGGGATTGATCATAAACAATCAAAAATACACTGTGATGCATGATGATGTCAACTTTGAAACCCTTAAGAGGATTGAAGATGTCCTTGGTTATCCGGTCAATGACCTTCACTATGGTTTTAAATATTTGGGTTATCTGATGAAACCAAGAAGCTATACAATCAAGGACTAGCAGTGGTTAGTTGATAGGTTTGAAGCGAGGATTAACCATTGGTGTAATAAATGGCTCAGTTAGGGAGGCCAACTAATCCTTATTAAAGCTGTGCTTGAGACTTTACCGGTCTACTGGATGACCCTTTCTCATTTTTTGTATCAATGCTATCTAAATTACGCAGAATTAGTTTTGAATATCTGTGGGCGGGAAATAAATCCAAGAAATGCTATCATCTTTGTAATTGGCAATTTATAGCAAAACCCAAGCAGCTAGGAGGATGGGGTTTACGTAATATTTTTATCTTCTATAGAGTGTTGGCTACCAATACTTTTTGGTGGGCATTAATGAAGACAGGGATTTGGGAAAGGGTAATTCATGGAAAATATTTACCACAGGTACCTGTAAGTACTTGGTTGAGATCAGATGTGAACTTTACTTCCTTTGGATCACAAACATGGAAGAATATTCTAAATACATTGCCGATAATTCTGGACATAATAGCTTGGACTCCTGGCTCCGGAAAAGCAATAATTATTGGTAGAGATTGCATTTGTGGCTTGAATGATGCTTCATTGTTGTCGGAGGACCTGATTCAGGAAATTAACAAAAAACAAATATACTTTCTTTTTCAAGCGAGTCGACCATCTCAAAATAGTATGTTGGGACAGAATTGGGCAACGAGCTATGAGTTGGATCTGGATGGAAACTTGGGTCAAGAATGGGATATTTACAGGAATCTTCTATTACATGCCGACATTGTCCTAAAGGATCATCCTGATGAACTAAAGTGGATTGGAGATGTGGAATCATAGCCCCTCATCATTATTGTTCCTCTCGTATCCTAGCCAATGATTATTGCAAATATTCATTATTTTGATGTACATAATATACAACTCGACCCCCAACCACATTAATCAATATGGGCTCTTCTCCCTAAGCATATTGGCTTACTAGCCTAAATCACAATTATACAATTACATTATAATTTGTGGGGATTTAAAATGGGGATGTTATACATTGATCCAAAAGGATCTATGGAATGCTCACATAGGTCCAGGAGGATCCAAAACACTCATAGAGGCCCCAGGGGATCCATAAATGCTCAAAATTTGGCTATCTCAAATTGTCCTAAAGATGGCATCAATGTGTAGATCTCATCATCATCTTTCCAACGATGAAAACGAAAAGTCAAACAAAGTTTGTATGAAAACGTTATGAGCAGACAAATTTCTAGTCAAACCTGGAAAAAAGTCAAAGGTCAAAGTACTTGGGAAAATAAAGAGCTAACACGTGTCACCATTGCAAGGGTGACACGTGGCACATACTTGGAAATTGACTAGAAAAGGTACAAGTGGATCGAGCCTCGGTTGACTAGTGACAGATAATTGGTTCAATCCCAATTTGATGTGGCATTGAAGATCCAATGAGAGGCTTCCATGCGGCAACCTCCCATTGGCCAATATTGACTACTGAATATAGAAATTTATGGAGTCAACAAGGTTCGACCCCATGAACTCCATAGCCACCAAATTCTTCACAAATACCACTCTAACAATGCATCACCACATATTACTTTATAACTATATGGCATTTGAGTATGCAGGTTTCCACAGTTATTCATAATGCTAGGAAACTTCTGGATCAAAATTGTGTGGAGTATTTGAAACGTCCAATGTTTCTAGTAGACACTCCACCCATCATTAGGGACATAGAAAGATGATAATGTTTAAAAGAGTGCTAGGGTTAACAAATAAAAAAGGGGGGATAGATAATCAATAATCCAATTGTTGAGAGAACGGATATAAATAATTAAAAATATTAAATTAATTGATTAGGTTTAAATAATGATGTTTATTTTTCATCACTATTTAAACCTAATCAATTAATTTAATATTTTTAATTATTTTCATCCATTCTCTCAATGGATGGATTAACGGTTATCTCTCCTCCCATTTTTATTTATTAACCCCAACATTCTTGTAAATCATATCAACTTTATATTTTCCTCATGATGGGTGGAGTGTCCACTCAAAACATTGGAAGTTTAAAATACTCCACACAGTTTTGATCCAGAAGTTTCCTAGCAAAACTATATGGAAAAATATATATAAAATTTTATGCAAAGTTTCATTTTGGTGGCTAAAGGGCCGAGGGCCTGAGCCCTCGACCCTTAGCCCTGGTCCATTACCATACCACATGACCCACACCATTCTCATCGAGGGCTAAAACAAACATTTCACATTCATATATAACCATATAACCTATGGTTATATGTGTTACTACAATCTTCGCACATGAGTTATATGTGTGTGTGTGTGTGTGTGTGTGTGTGTGTGTGTCTGTGTGTGTGCCACGTCCATGGGAAATCTCGACGGATATGATATATATATATATATATATATAT
>JZKD02S1674687.1:374833-422463 GCA_000966675.3 Picea glauca
TATATATATATATATATATATATATATATATATATATATATATATATATGGTTTAACCATATGTGAAACCAAATAACAAAATCTTGAGGTATGTGGTGATCAGTGGGGCTCGAACCCCCAACCTACCATATATAAAACTAAGTTTTAACCAATTTCTCTATAGTTCGGGTTTGGTTACAAAAACCCAACAACTTGTAATTAAAGGCTATCCACAAGTTTTGGAATTAGGTTAGAAGGGGTGCCCTATTTAATGGTGTGCAACCCAAGGCTTTGGACACATAATTTTATGCAAATTTTTTCCTCGTAATGCATGTCGAAGGTATAAGGCACTTGAGGTAACACCGTAAAGCATGTTTAGGGGTACCTTGACAAAATTTCAAGTATTTTATATCAATTTTGCACAATTTTTCACCAGGAATTCAACGGTGCACTCTGTTTCTAAATTTGAGTAGAAAATTTTCAGAGTGTCTTTAAAATTGTGTTTTTGTGAGCCTATATTGTAATGTAATTTGGAATTTTGAGATGATGAAGAATAGTCATTCTATTTAAAGGGACTTTGAAGATGTAGTGATGTATGTCATTTACATCTGTAATTTGAGTTCTTTTATTTTCTGTTGCATCATCTCATTTACAGTTCAAATTAATCATCAGTTTATGGGTTTATGGACAAGGAAGACATTCACATGATATTTTGCAAATATTTAAGTGATCTTCAATTTCGTGAATCTAGTCAGATTTTTATGTGTATTTAATAATTAATTGGAATCTAAGGGTTTTCGGTTTGAATTGGTATGAGAGTTTTATTGATATTTCGAATCAAGTCGGTATCATAAATTGTTTTTTATTTTCAGATCATGTGGTATCATAGTTGGTTTTGACATTTATTTGCAAGTGAATGGTTATGAGGTCTAAACTCAGGCTTAGTGAAGGATCATTTGAAGAGTACATTCCTGAGATTGGTTCGAGGCGTGCATTTCGAAAGCAAGAAATGGCTTCAAAAAAAGACAGGGATTATTCTAATCAAAATCCTTTTGGTACTAAAGAGGAACTATTTTATGCATTCATGGCAATGAAGGCCATGGTGGAAGAAATGTATGAGGATCGAAAGAACGCCAAGAGAACTGTTGGTATAGGAAAAGGGAATGCACATAACTTCGAGAAGCAATTGAAGGGTAAAGAAAGGAAGAAGCATACATGTTCTCATTGTGAGAAGAAAGGGCATGATGAGAATCATTATTGGAAGTTGCATCCAGAATTGAAGTCAAAGTGGACTCAACCTAGAAAGGGTAAAAAGAATATTGTGACCATAGTTCAGGATCTTGGATTAGATTCTGAGGATGAAGTTAATATCACAACTATGGGCATCAAAGGTAAATATACTATTGCAAGTTTTAGTTCACGTACTTCTTTTGCAAAGTCTAAAGTGATCCCTGATGGAAGGAAAAGAAATGAACCGTTTCATTTACACGTTATCTCGAAGAACACTAAGATTGATACACTTGTTGATGGTGGATTCCAAGTGAATCTCTTTCAAATAAAGGTGTTTGGAAGTTGGGATTGGAAACCAAGCCTTATTCGAGACCATATCCTTTGGGTTGGATTTTTTATAATTCTCAGGTACAGGTAACTAAACATTGCAATTTACGATTCACGATCACATCCAGTTTCATTGATGAGGTAGAGTTAGACATGGTTCCACTCGACATCTACAGGTTGTCTTTGGGAATTCCATACTTGTATGAAAGGAATGTCATTTTCTACATGGAACATAATAAGCATCATCTCTTCCAGGATGGGATTGATTTCATTGTGAGATCTCATCGAATGAATACAAATTTCACAATTGTCACTATAGGGCACCTATTGGCTAATGCTAGTATCCATGATCCATATATAAAGCCTACGGTTGAAGGAAGAATAGGTCCTTTGGTTGATGTTGTTCCTGTTACAAAGGGCATATATGTTGATGGTTCATTCTCTTTCACATCTATATATTCATTTTTGTTTATCAGTTTATTACTAATCAGTGGAATATGGGTGGCTATTGCAACAATGGATGGTGGAGTTTGTGAATTCAGAGGAATGGTTAACTTGATCAACAATATTTTTTTAGTCTTCATTATGGTTGTGATGATTCAAGTGCTCATTATCTAGTCAATATGGATGGATTATACTGGACAAGTGAGGTGATAGTGTCCCCACTTCATTTATGAATAATCCACTCCTTGTAGATTATAAAAGTGAGAGGAACTTTGTAAATTTCTATATTTCTGCCCTGTATGAGTGAGAGGAATTGTGTAAAGAGAGTTTCTATATTGCCACCTTATATGACGTAAAGAGTGAGAGGAACCTCGTTAAATAGATTCCTAGATAGCCACCTTTCACTTTGTTATAGAGTGGGAGGAATCACGTTAAGGAGATTTTTATATAACCACCTATACTTATTGTTTTTCAGCAGAGAGGAATCCCGTTAAGAAGATTTCTAAGATTTTAGACAACAATATGGAAAAATGTATTGTCTTGTAATCACCTAAAGGGATACATATGGATCGAATTGTCTTAGACAACATTATTGATTCTGAAGAACTAGAAGAGAAGGAACATAAGGATGCAGGCAGTTGGAACATGTAGTTCAGGAGCGGAAAGAGCATCGAAGTAATGCAAAAATTTCTAAAGCTAGTGAAGGAGAAAGTAATCCTCTTATAAGAGGCACATAAAGGTGCATGCTATAAGCATATTTTAAATACTATGTCATGTTCATGAAGATGTATACCTTGAACATAAGAAAATTAAGTACAAATGATAACAATACAAGCAAAATTGTTTTTGAAGGAAGAAGCAACAATGAACAAAGTATTCATTCAGGGACTTCTACAGATACACCAGTAAGTCCAAATGGGAAAGGCATAGATCCGCATTCGAATTGGTTTCGTATTGGACAATATGGGATATCTTCAATAATAGGAGATGAGAGTGGATGTTGAAATACAGGATACATGTATTGCAAAGATTCAATGAACATGACTTTTTGTAATTTGGAAATTTATGAGATATAACCATAGTTATATATCATATTAGCTACAGTTCTAGAGACCAGATTCAAAGATATATTCCATAGAAGAAAAAAAAAATGCACTAATCCAGTACCTAAGATCGAAGACCCAAGATGAAGACTTAATTCCAAAAGAATCAACAAGATGGAAGAGTGAATTATCATGACTAAGTTGTTGAATATATATACTTTTGGAGGTCCAAAAGTTCTTTAGTGGGAATATGTGACCCAAGAGGATTTAGGAAACTATCACATAGGTCCAGGAGCATATAGAACACTCACAGAGGTCCTAGGGGATCCATAAATGCTCAAAATTTAACCCTCTCAAATCCTCCTAAAAATGGCACCAATGCATAGAGATCGTTGTCATATTTCCAATAGTGCAAGTGGTAACTAAAACAAAGTTCGTATGAAAAAGTTATGAGCAGTCAAAGTTTGAGTCAAGCCTGACAAAAAGTCGAAGGTCAAAGTACTTGGGCGAATAAAGAGGTGAAACATGTCACCACTGCAAGGGTGAAGTGTGGCACATAATTGGTAGTTGATTGGGAAAGGTACAGATGGACCAATCATCGATTGACAAGTGGCAGATAATTGGTTCAATCCTAATTTGACATGTCACATTGAAGAGCCAATGGGAGGTTGCCACACGACAGCCTCCCATTGGCCAATATTGGCTAGTGAATATAAAAAGTTATGGAGTGAACATGATTCGACCCCATGACCTCCACAGCCACCAAAGTCTTCACAAAGCCCACTCTACCAACCTGCCATCACATGTTACTTTATAGCTATATGGAAAACAATATATAAAAGTTAATGCAAAGTTTCATTTTGGTGGATAAAGGGTTGAGGTTCTGAGCCCTCGACCCTTAGCCCTAATCTATTTCCATACCACATGACCCACACCATTCGCGTCAGGGGCTATAATAAACATTTTGCATGAATCTATAACCATATAACCTATGGTTATATATGTTACCACAAACTTTGCACGGGAGTTATATATATATATATATGCTATGTCTATGGGAAAGTTCGACAATTATGATATATATATATCATATGGTTTAACCATATGTCAAACCAAATAACAAAATGCCAAGGTATGTGGTGTTCGGTGGGGCTCGAATCCTCGGCCTACCACATATAAAAACTAAGTTTTAACCAATTCCCCTATAGTTTGGGTTTGGTTACAAGAACCCAACAAATTGTAATTAAAGGCTATCCACAAGTTTCAGAATTAGGTTAGAAGGGGTGCTCATGTTTGGATGGTGTTGATGTGATGCAGAAGCATTGACCCCACCCGAAATCAAATTGATTTTCATCCTTCCAGAAGAGAACGTGGCTATGAGAGAGAGATTTCCTAGGATTGGATTAAGTGGTTAAATTTTTGTTATGATTTTCATGGATCGAAAACAATATTATGGATTAGATCAAATCCTTTCAGTGATCTAATCACTATTTTGTTTACTAGTTATAAATGTAGCCTGCGAGCTTATGAAAGAGAGGCCTACAAAATGCAAATTCCATGCCAGGCCCTTAGTGGCCATACACGATGTAATCGAGCTCAATTATTCAATGGATCCAAAGATAATACGATATTACAGAGGTTATATCTGGTTCAAATAGCTATCGAGATATCCAATCATAATGTGGAATGGGAATCGGTTAGCCTTTTTTTTATTCTAGCCAAGGGTCTGATCACCAATCAAAAGTATGGATTCAATGTTTAATGGGGTTGATCAAAACCCTACGGTGTTATAAAATCCTAGGATTAGAAGGAATTTGATTATATTGAGTAGTACGATATTCAAACATTAAGTTGGCTTGTGTATATGTGACCAGATCAGAGAATAATCATTGTGCAAGTGTGGGAGAAACATTGATTTAGTGCCAAGGTGATGGATTAGTTAAGAGGGACCTACAACTGATAATTGAGTGCCCGTGGTTTGAGCATTCAGTCACATGAAGAAAAGGTAAGAGTCTTGGATCTGGCACGAGAATAATGAGACTTTGTGGAAGGAGAATGAGATTGAGGAATGAGATTTCCATGAAGTTCCTATGAAATTCATAGGGTTTACGAGAATGTTCCAGGAACAGATGAGATCAATGGAGTAAGTTGTTGCATGCACTTTTTACAGTCCATTAAGTGGGCCCATAATCCATAGGTTTTAGAATCTAAACCCTCAGAAAAATGAATTTGACAGACCATGGTTTTCACTATCATCAAGTGGTATCAGAGTAGGGAATGATTTTCCTGCATGAAGAGTGGGTAGGTGTAGAAATGGAGATGAGAAAAGAGTGCTCAAGGGATTCCAGTGGAGGTAATCTGAGTACCAAAATATTGAGCTCGGGAGAGGAAGCTTGGTGACGTATGGTAGCAGACATAGAGGTTTACTATAGAGGCTTCATGTAGCTCACTAACTGAGCACTTGGAGAAGCTCAGCATGATACCTGAGGGAAGAATACCATGGGAGATGAAGAAGATGCAACAACACATGATCATGAGATCATGAAACTTCTGAACCCTAGGAGTCTGATGCAGGAGCATCGAACTCACCCAAAATCAAATTGATTTCCATCCTTCAAGAAGACGGCATGGCTATGCGAGTGAGATTTCCTAAGATTGGATTGAGTGGTTAACTATTTGTAAATAAGTTGCACTAAGGACAGTGCAAAAATAAGGGGAGGGGATTGTAATACCCCGAGGTTGATCCCCTGTTGAATTGTAATGATGTTTATAGGCTGGTGAGCCAAGTGTTTATAAGTTGGGATACTTATGTGTTTATTAGGCCAGAGAGCCTAGATGTTGAAGGCCAGGGAGTCTGATTTTGCATGTGTAAATACTCACATCATTAATATAATTACATCGTTGCGTGTAGACCAACCATGAAGAAAGAGTTATGGGGGACTAAGCTCCACTAGGTAGGGAAAGGGATGGGGCTGAGAGGCTGGGAAAAAGGGCTAAGCTAGAGGACCTATTTCGAAGGGAATATTATAATATGTTTTCCTAAAATACTAAGTTTTGGGGAAATAAACCGTGTTATCCTAAGTTCCTTTGGGGAAAGGAACGAACTCCAAGTGGAGAGGGATGAGTTCCCAAGAGATCCATGTGTCAACTTCGGCGCATGCAATTTTATGGGGGAAAATTCGTTGTTGTGGGGATTCTCAGAGCATTCTTGCCATAATCCCCACTCACGCATGCACTCAGACTAAGAATTCATGCAGCCAACCATTTCCTCCATCTTTGACCTCTACAACCTCTGAAACCTATGAACACATGAAGCTAACCCATTTTTCTTGATCCATATCGCACCCTAGCCATTTTTTTGTTGCTAACCATGTTTTTCTCTAGACTGGTGTGGCTTGTTGTAATTACCAAAACCCATACTCGATTTTTCTATTGTGGTTACTGTTTGACTTAGGAGCTAGAAAAAAGAAGCAGGTTATCAGGCCTGTGGTTTGAAGAGGCAGGCTATTAGGCTCGTGGATTGAAGAAGCAGGATATTAGGACTGTGAGCAACTATCTCCAGGTGAGAGAGATTGTTGGGGAAGTGATTTCTCTTGGAGCAAGTCTAGCAGAAGCTATAAAGCTTTGAGAATTTTTGATCTGGCCTATTGTTAAAGTCCTGGAAGGGAAGTGGAGTAGCCAATGGATTGTGGAACAATGAAGGTGTATATTCCTGGGTTGGGATAGGGATGTGGGGAATGAGAGTATGTGAGCGGTGGGAATAAGTAGGCTCCTTGGAGGGAGTCCTTCCTATTGCATTGTACAACTTTCCATAGTCTCAACCTAGCCTAGGATTCCCTTTACACTGGGTGGAGTTTGGTCCCATCTTGGGGGTAACCCACTGCTGAGAGTGATGAGCAGCATGGTCTAAGGCTGGGAGGTTCGTGGAAGGAATATGCATGCAGTTAGTGGTATTCTCATAAAAATATAAGAACCATTTCTATGTTAATGTGTATGTTGTGTATATTGTACATGTCTTTATATTTATAAGAATGGAATTTGTTGTTGCATGTATGTTTTATTTTGATTACCGTATTTAATTTTTGTAATAGTAGGATGCATAATATTTGTTTAAGTTATATGTATGATGTTCCACAAAGAGCTATGTCTTCCATATCGTAGTAGGTCTATGCCTAGGTATGGACATCATGATTATTGGAAAATAGTGAGAAGTTATGTTTTGTATCTCTTTTTAAGTGGAATTCCCAATTGAAGGCTGGGGGTGTTACAAATTAGTATCAGAGTTTGAACAGAGAAGTTTCTTTTGTAGTTGTGCTTCTCGTCTTGGTTGTTCGGGAACATTATAGTTGGACACCCTTGTAACCCCTGATGGTACCCCTTCGAGTGGTAGCGCATCAGACAACGCCTGTATACTGATCGACCTAGATATTCTAAATCCATACATAGATAAATAAATCATTCACCTGACTGTTAAAGTTCCACCGAGAACATCACTCAGGAAGATACTCTCTAGTACGTATGTAGTCGGGTAGTACGACTAATGGCATGTTCTAGCCTCCTTAGTTGGTGCCCTAAGATATTGGGATGAGTGATACTGTTGGACCCCACACATATATCAGAGAGATATAGCACAGGGAAACCCCTTGTCTGTAGAAACCCTAAATACCATACCCATTGGAATATAAACAAAAATAGAACAAACAAGATCTATTGTTGCACAACTGTGCCTTCTGCATTCTGGTTGTGAAATTACTACACATTTCTTCTTGTTAAGCATTTGGGCATTTCGTAACTACAATATTATTCAGGGCGGAGTATAACTCTGCAAGAGTTAAAAAAAATTATAGTGGTCCCGTCGGCACAATTATTTGGGACCTATCCCACTGGGTTCCTCTCTTCACCCCGATTCCAGTGATACCTATCATTTTTAACATAAGTTTTTTGTGGACCCGCTTCTTCTCTGGAACCCTTATTTGGCCCCTATCCCATTGGATCTCCCTTTTCTCCCTGATTGTAGTGGTACCTATCATTTTACACCTTTCTTCTCAGAGGTCCCACCCACCCCTTCAGACCCCTTATGCTTTCCCTTATACCATTTTCCTTCCCATTGTTATGAAAGGCCACGACCCGAGCCCAAGAACTCAATACCTTGATTGTTGACAACCAATAGAACAATGAAGACATCAAGAATATCAATGACAACCTTAGCTCAATCAATTCGGATATTCAGACCCTCCAAGACCAATGTGCCCACATCAAAGACCTCAAAGGCACCTTTGAACACTTCATGGGTCGTTCCCAGAACCCTTCCTCTTTTGAACAACCATCTTATCAGGATGACCATGAATCTTCCCATTACCAAGGTCCTCATACTACCCAATTTTCTCGAGACCTATGCCCTCCCAGAATTGAGGTGAACAAATTTGATGGATTAGATCCCACAAGTTGGGTCACCCAAATGGAACATTATTTCTCTTTGCATGGAATTACTAATGATTTATCCAAGTTTAGTTATGGTGTCCTACATCTGGATCCAAAACGATGTCAATGGTGGCAATGGAGAAAAAATGCACACCAAGGGTATGTTTCTTGGACATAGTTTGTGGTAGAACTTTATGACCACTTTGACTCTTAAACCCATCATTTAGGTCATTTGACCAAGTTGAAGAAATTTGGGACAGTGGAAGACTTTATTGCCGCATTTGAGCACTTGGATTTCATAACGGAGGGCATGCCGGATGCTTTCTTTAGGGAATGCTTTATCAGTTGCCTCAAAGATTAAATTCATGCCCATAATCTCATGGCACGCTCCCAAAATTGGTTGGAATCTACTCAACCAGCCAAGGAAGCACAATAGATTATATCCTCCCAGATCAACAACCCATCCTTTCCTCCTCGCCCTAAACCCACCAATAATTCCCCTCTCGCAACTCCCCTCAAGATCCATAAATTAACCAGGGCTGAAATGGATGAACGTCAACTCAAGGGTCTTTGTTATGATTGTGATGACAAATATTTTCCCGGGCACAAGTGTAAGGAACATAATATTTTTTATGGTTGCGACTGAGGATATTTCTCAAGAAGATGTTGTTGTTCTACCTGTGGAGGAACTACCACCGCTATCTAATCTGACCTCACCCTTTGATCCACCATAATTTGACCCGATGATTTCACTTAATTACCTCACTGGCTTCTATGCTCCCCAGACTCTCAAATTAATTGGTTACATTAAAAATAGGAAAGTCATCATCCTTGTGGACAATGGTAGCACCCATAATTTTATTCATCACCGCATTTCCCAAGAAGTCAATTGTTACATCCATGGTGCCAATAACTTTCAAATAATGATTGCTAATGGAGGTTCCATGAAATGTGGGGGATGATGTGAAAATGTGTGACTCCAAATTGGTCAGTATCACCTAAAATTCCATATGTTTTCTATAGACATGGGTGGTTGTGACTAATGGTTACGCACTCTAGGTCCCATTCGCATTGATTTTAAGGACTTAACCATGCAATTCCAATAGGAGGGACAACAATAGAATTTCCAAGGCATCACAGTCAGCTCCCTTGAGATCATCAGTTCTCATCGCATGGAAAAGATCCTCAAAAAATGTCATTTAGGCATTATATCCCAATTCCACTCCATTCATGTTGTTGAGACACCTTTCGTGCATCCCGACCTCCAATCTATCCTCTCCCGCCACCAAGTTGTTTTTACCACTCCGAAATACCTTCCCCCTTCCCATGGAGTCCATGATCATTCCATCCCTCTCATCCTAAAATTCCCCATTCATGTACTCATTGATGACCTCTTCGATGAATTGAGTGGTGCTCAGTACTTCACCAAACTGGATCTACGTTATATCTACCACCAGATCCGTATGAAAGAAGAAGACATGCCCAAGACTGCATTTTGAAATCATGAGGGTCACTATGAATTCTTGGTAATGCCCTTTGGCTTGCGTAATGCTCCCTCCACTTTCCAAAGTCTTATGAATCATGTCTTCCATCCTTTTGTCTTAGTTTTCTTTGATCACATTCTCATCTATAGTAAAACTTGGCCATCCCATCTCTCTCATGTGAATCAAGTTCTCCATATACTCTCTAAGCACCACCTTTTCCTCAAACAATCTAAATGTGCCTTTTGTGCCTTAGAAGTGGAATACCTGGGTCATATTGTCAACAAAGATGGTTTCTGAGTGGATCCTATGAAAATTAAATCTATGCAGGATTGGCCTCGCCCTAAAACTCTTAAGAGATTACATGGTTTTCTAGGTTTAAAGGGTTATTATAGGAAGTTTGTTCAGAATTATGGAAAAATTGCAGATCCTCTCACTTCTCTCCTTAAAAATAATGCTTTCACTTGGACTTCAGCTGCAGATCATGCCTTCCAAGCCTTGAAATATTTTACGTGTTCGACCCCTATCTTAGCACTTCCATATTTCACAAAGACATTCGTATAGGAATGTGATGCTTCCGGGAAAGGAATTGGGACCATTCTCATCCAAGATGGCAGGCCTTTGGCCTTCACTAGCAAAAAACATTTAGAGCGACATTTGGGCCAATCCATTTATGAAAAGGAAATGTTATATATTATGCATGATGTGGATCTCTGGCATCCTTTATTGAGTCATCGCTTCCAAAACAAAACTAATCATCAAAGTTTCAAGTATTTTCTGGAACAACGAATTTCATCATCAACGCGACAAAAATGGGTGACCAATCTATTTGGCTATGATTATGAGATAATTTACAAGAAGGGAAAGTAAAATGTAGTGGACAATGCTCTTTCACGAAAATATGAAGAAGACGGGTCCCTTTTCTTCCTCTCCTTCATTGTACCATCTTGGCTCCAAGTTGTTCATCAAGAATGGCTGCAACACCCCAAAATTTCTAACATGCTCCACCAATTGCAACACAATTATTTAGTTTCTCCAATGTACTCTTGGCATAATGAAGAGCTTCGCTACAAGGGTCGTTTGTATTTATGCAAACAATTACAACTTAAATCTACAGTGCTTTCTAAACTTCATGCCTCACCCACAGTCGAGCATTTAGGGTTTACCAAAACCTATGAACGGTTCAAATGTTATTTTTTCTGGGATGGTATGAAACTGGAAATAGACACCTTTGTGGTTGAATGTGAGGTCTGTCAATGCAAAAAAGGAGAAAATTTCAAAGCTCTGGGCACACTCCAACCGCTTCCAATTCCCCCTGTTATTTGGAGAGACATTTATATGGATTTCATTGTGGGCTTACCTAAATAGAGAAATAACTCAATCATCATGGTAGTCGTAGATTTTCTCTCCAAATATGCTCATTTTTGTGCTCCGCAACACCCATTCACCGCTTCTATAGTGGCTCAAATATTCATGGATAATATATTCAAGCTTCATAGCATGCCTAATTCTATTATCTCTGATAGAGATCCCACTTTCACTAGCAATTTTTGGCAAGAATTGTTCAAGCTACAGGGAACCCAATTGCATATGAGCACCACCTATCACCCCTAGGTAGATGGCCAGACTGAAGTTGTCAACAAGTGTTTGGAAACATATTTGAGGTGTTTTTCATCTGAGAGGAAAAATCGATGGGATCAATGGTTACCCCTGGTTGAATGGTGGTACAAAATGTCGTGAGGTTCAAGAGGTTGAAAAAACTCTTACAGTTCGACAAGATATTCTTCGTTCCCTCAAAGAAAATTTGGTCATGCCTCAGAATCGCATGAAGAAAAAAGTAGATCAAGGTCATTCCAAATGACAATTTGTTGAAGGGGACCAGGTGTTTCTTCAACTACAACCTTATAAGCAAACTTTACTCAAAGTTGAACATTGTCAAAAACTTGCTCCCAAATTTTATGGTCCTTATGTAGTGCTCAAGTGTGTGGGATCGGTTTCCTATCAGTTATCTCTACCCAGCCAGTCAAATATTCGTCATGTTTTTCATGTTTCCTTCTTAAATAAGGTGATTAGAACTAACTGCCAAAATCAAACTAGTCTCCCTGATTTGAATGAAGAAGGTTCCATATGGTTGCAACCACAAGACGTCTTGGCCCAGTGAGAGCGTCGTCTCCGTCAACACACAATAAAAGAAGTGTTAGTCCAATGGAAAGATACAACTCTAGAATATGCCACCTGGGAGTCGTCCACCATTCTACAACAATTTCCTCATATCAAGCCTTGAGGACAAGGTTGTTCTTCAAGGGGGATGGCATGTTACAGACCCAACCTCCCTAACCCCTCACGTAGGTAGAATAATATAATTCCATGTAATAAAGGCCAATATTAATAAGGCCTAGCAATAAGGAAGAATAATTCAAATGGAAGAATACTTAATAGATGCTTTCCCTTCTAGAAAGATCTTCCTCTAGATTGTTCCTTTAGATAGATATATTTAATTTAAATAGGAGTAGAGGGTATGATAAATGTTGTCTTGGAGATTATTGGAATAGATCTCTTCTCTGCTGGAGGTTGCACCCTTGAATAGGCAAGTGAACATTGCTATCATTAATCAAGGTGCTCTTTTTGGTGTTATTCTGGTATTATTCTGGTATTGTTCTAGTTATATCATTGTTGTTCTGCCATTTCTATCTAAAATGTTTATTTTTTTCATATTATTTTATATATGTAATACTAGATTAGGCAATAGGATCATAGCCAAGACAATAGACAAAGTTAGATGTGGACTTTCAATCATCAACTAAATCATCACAATCAGAGTCCATGAAGCCCACGAAAAGAGAAACACCAAAGGTATGAGTCAAATACAATAGACTCCCAATGAAGGATTAACGCATGGTGAAGAGAAATTGGAAGGGTAACACTTAATTGAAATGGAGTAGGAGTAAGCTTACAATTATCCATGTCAAAGCGTTAAAGTAAATCAAGTGCATACCTCTGTTGAAAAATGGAGATCCCTTATGAAGACTAGAACCTCTAGACCAAGAAAATAATGTAGAAGTCTTAGATATGTCATATCAAATTGTCCACTCAATGCTTCTGAACTCTCTAAAGGATAGATGAAGAACTCCATGTGAGAATTAAATCATTCACACACAAAACCAGAATTAAAAGATCAATTCCCCACCTTTGAGTGTAAACTATAGGATCATAATGACCACGATTGTACCCTGAATAAATAAAAAAATATCCACCTTCTCATACCAATATTGAGGATTTTTTTTGAGACCATATACTCAATGTCAATCCCTGCAAACAAGAGAAAAATCCTCCACAAAATTAAGAGGTTTCTCCTTGTACATTTCCTCATACAAATCACCATACAAAAAGGCTCTCCTCACATCCATCTAGTAGACCGACCATCATTGGGAGGTAGCAAGAGAAAGCTCAAGGCCTATATAATTCATCTTAGAAATAGGAGAAAAGGTCTCAGAATAATCAATCCCTTCAAATAGAGACACATGTTTCATATTTGGTTTTGTATATACATTTACAGTGAACCCACTTCCATCCCTTAGGTAGAGGAACGATATCCTAGGTGTGATTTTTCATCAGAGAAGAATACTCTTCTATCATGGCAGCATCCCATTTAGGTACCGCAACAACGTCATAAAATTCTTGTGGGCCATTCAAATGGCATGAGTAAAAAAGGAGACACTATTGGTTTATGTCTGAGTTTGCTCATATCCATACTTGTCAGGCCTCTTTTTCTTATGAAGAGTCCTTCTCAAATGTTATTCTTGATCGAGTTGTTCATGTCCATTCTGGTCATGTTTGGTTGGTGTTGATGTGATGTAGGAGCATTGACCCCACCCGAAATCAAATTGATTTTCATCCTTCCAGAAGAGAACATGGCTACGAGAGAGATATTTCCTAGGATTGGATTAAGTGGTTAACTTTTTGTTACGATTTTCATGGATCGAAAACAATATTATGGATTGGATTAGATCCTTTCAGTGATCTAATCGCTATTGTATTTACTGGGTATAAATGTAGCCTGCGGGCTTATGAAAGAGAGGCCTACAAATTGTAAATTCCATGTCAGGCCCTTAGTGGCCATACACGATGTAATCGAGCTTGAATATTCAATGGATCCAAAGATAGTACGATATTGCAGAGGTTATATCTGGTTCAAATAGCTATCGAGACATCCAATCATAATGTTGAATGGGAATCTGTTAGCCATTTTTTAATTCTAGCCAAGGGTCTGATCACCAATCAAAGATATGGAGTCAATATTTAATGGGGTTTATCAAAACCCTATGGTGCTATAAAATCCTATGATTAGAAGGAATTTGATTATATTGAGTTGTATGATATCGAAACATTAAAGTGGCTTGTGTATATGTGATCATATCAGAGAATAATCATTGTGCAAGTGTGGGAGGAACCTAAGGTGATGGATTAGTTAATAGGGACCTACAACTAATAATATAGTGCCTGTGGTTCGAGCATTCAGTCACATGAAGAAAAGGTAAGAGTCTTGGATCTGGCATGAGAATAATGAGACTTTGTGGAAGGAGAATGAGATTGAGGAATGATATTTCCATGAAGTTCCTATGAAATTCATAGGGTTTACGAGAATGTTCCAGGGACAGATGAGATCAAAGGAGTAAGTTGTTGCATGGACTTGTTACAGTCCATTAAGTGGGCCCATAAACCATAGGTTTTAGAATCTAAACCTTTAGAAAATTGAATTTGACAGACCATGGTTTGCTCTATCATCAAGTGGTATCAGAGTAGGGAATGATTTTCTTTCATGAAGAGTGGGTAGGTGCAGAAGCCGAGATGAGAAAAGAGTGTTGAAGGGATTCCAATGGAGGGAATCTGAGTACCAAAATATTGAGCTCCAAAGAGGAAGCTTGGTGAGTTATGGTAGAAAACGCAAAGGTTTACTACAGAGGCTTCATGTATCTCACTAAATGAACACTTGGAGAAGCTCAGCATGATACCTGAGGGAAGAAGACCATGGGAGATGAAGAATATGTAGCAACACATGATGAGGAGATCATGAAAATTATGAACCCTAGGAGTCTAATGTAGGAGCATCGACCCCACCCAAAATCAAATTGAGTTCCATCCTTCAAGAAGATGACGTGGCTATGAGAGTGAGATTTCCTAAGATTGGATTGAGTGGTTAACTATTTGTTATGATTTTCATGGATCGAAAACAATCTTATGGATTGGATCAGATCCTTTCATTGATCTGATCACTATTTTGTTTATTGGTTATAAATGTAGCCTACGGGCTTATAAAAGAGAGGCCTACAAAATGTAAATTCCAGGTCAGGCCCTTAGCGGCCATACATGATGTAGTCAAGCTTGAATAGTAAATGGATCCAATGATGATATAATATCACATAGGTTATATCTGGTTCAAATAGATATCGAGACATCCAATCATAATGTTGAATGGGAATCTGTTAGCCTTTTTTAATTCCAGCCAAGGGTCCAATCACCAGTCAAAGTTATGGTGTTAATATTTAATGGGGTCGATCAAAACCCTACAGTGTTATAAAATCCCAGGATTAGAAGGAATTTAATTATATTGAGCGGTACAATATCGAAACATTAAGTTGTCTTGTGTATATGTGATCAGATCAAAGAATAATCATTGTGCAAGTGTGGGAGGACCAATGATTTAGTGCCAAGTTGTTGGACTAGTTAAGAAGGACCTACAACTGATAATTGAGTGCCTTTGGTTCGATCATTCAGTCACATGAAGAAAAGGTAAGAGTCTTGGAGCCGACACGAGAATAATGAGACTTTGTGGAAGGAGAATGAGACTGAGGAATGATATTGCCATGAAGTTCCTATGAACTTCATAGGGTTTACGAGAATGTTCCAGGGACAGATGAGATTGCAGGAGAAATTTGTTGCATGTACTTGTTACATTCCATTAAGTGGGTCCATAACCCACAAGTTTCAGAATCAAAACCTTCATAGAATTGAATTTGATGGATCATGGTTTGCTCCGTCATCATGATGGATGGTTTTCTTCTGGTTAATTTTCATCTTCAAAATGTTCATCATATTCTTGTTCTACATAAGAAAAACTATTAGCATGCTCTACACCATCATCGGCATAAAAATGTGTGAGAGGAGAAGGAGACAATGTGGGGTTGGAGTGCTCATCAAAATGGAAAACCCTTCAAAACAAGACATTTTGAAATATGATCAAATAACCTATATTCCTTCATATTCTCACAGTAACCAACAAATAACAGTGGTTGTCTCTTCTTCTCCATGGATTTGTTCTTTTCATCTAGAATTAAGGTCCATGTTGGACTGCCAATTACTCTAAAAGTAGAGACATCAAGCTTAACATGGATAAAATCTTCCTCTTGAATCATATGAAGCACTTCCCTGCGAGTAATCCAATTCTAAATGTAATTGGCACAATTCATTGCTTCAACCCAGAAATAAGGTGTCATACTCTTGGAATAAATCATTTATTTTTCCATGTCTTTTAGTATTTTTTCTCTCTTTCAACAATGCCACTTTGTTGAGGGGTGTATGGACCACACTACTAATGTCGAATGTCATGTTCTCTGCAAAAATCTTTGAATTCCTGATTAACTTACTCGCCCCATTATCTGTGCATAGTTCCTTGATAGAAAGATATGAATACTTCTCAACAAAAGACTTGAAGTTCTTAAGAGTAGCAAAGACCTCACTCTTGTACTTAAGAAAATACACACAAGAGCGACCTAAGAAGTCATCAATAAAGGTGAGTGCATACTTAGCCCCTGTAAATGAGCGAATCATAAATGAAACTTAGAACCAAGGAGCATTAACATATTCAAATGAGTGCACAAGGGTGTTGTCAATGATCTTCCGGATTCTGTTTTCTAGTGCCACTCTGATGCAGGAGCATCACCAACTCAGCAAGCGTGGAGCCAGTGCATGTGTTTTTAAACACATGACATATAAGTTTGATAACTCTTTTTGAATTTTCATTTAAGATGAAGCACCGTATCCTTCAATGAAATATTTATGAAGGAGCGTCCGTTGTATTGTAGCAGACCTCGAGCCTTACGCTCTTGTCTGAAGTAGATAGGAAGGCATTTAATAGATTTAAGGCAGATAGATAGGATTTTAATTCCATATTAGACAGTTTTAGAGTTTGAGAGGGAAACGGAATATAGAGACCCTCCTTTGTATCATTGTATTATTATTCATTCAGGAGCAAGAAGAGAAGAGTAAGCAGAGAACTTGTGGAGAACACCCATGTACAGATTGGATTAATAGAAGAGAGTCTTTGATTCGATTTCATGACTGGTGTTGTGTCTCTGTGTATGTTGCTTATGTGCTCATGAATGTTTGGTTTCCTGTGCATACATTTGCTTTGACTATGCTGTGCATGTGATTTCAAGGTTCTTAATTGAAGCCTTAGAGAGAGGAGAATAAGTTTCAATTGTTTCTTTGTCTGAGCCAGGAGATTCCTGCATAGAGTGCAGTCGAATTCATCCACATAGAGTGCGTTGATGAGGCTAGACAATTAAACTTTTATTCCCATCTGCCCAGAAGTTTATTTGGGTTGGTAGAGCCGTGTAGGAGAAGTGCAGGCTGAGTTTGAAGTCTCAGTAGCTAGTCTAAGCACAGGAAGACAGGGATCACTGTGGCTGCAAGTGCACAGGATTTGAAGGACTCAACACTTTGAGAGCTGTTGGAGGTCGAGTGCAAGAAGCGTGTGCAAAGTCTCTGAGGGAGTCAGAGTTGAAAATATCAGAAGGGATAGTTCCTTCTTGATTCCTGGGAGAAGGACTCAGGAGAAGGTTCGAGCCGGAAGGAGCTTTGGAGCGGAAGCAATCCTTCAGGAAGAAGGAGCCAATGGCCAGGATACGTAGGAGAGATTCACGAAGTCCTGCCGACTGTCGGATCTGGGAGAGATCAAGGCTGACTTAACCATTAGGCCCAAAGAGAACCGAGGGCCATCAGGATTCGGTCTTCGGAGTTTGTGGAGGTAAGAGTTTTATACTCGTTGAAATTGTGATTAGCGATTTATTGATTTAAATCGGAGTCGTTGATCGCCACGGGACAGGTGGCACGAGATCCCGGGAAGTCGGGATTCGGCATTCGGGGTTTTCCCATATAAAGAAATTACGACCGGTGAAATCGCGATCCCACGATTCCCGATAGAGTGGAGAGAGGAGGTGACGTGGCGAGGAGATAGCGCACGTGCATATCGGAGTTCGGGGTTCGGGGATTAGTGAAGGCAGTGACGCACGACAACACAAATGTCGATTTCCCGATAGGGAAATCCCCGACAGAATGGAAGTGTTGACTGTTGACCATCGGGTTTCGGGGTTTGGTTAGCACAAGAACCTCGTACACAGGTTTCACGATAATGCGAAACCCAATTTCCCGACAAAGCGAAGGGGAGATCGCCGAAAGGGAGATTTCTGTGGGTATTGAGTACTCCTGTAAGGAGTTGGAAGAGTCTTTGACTCTTCGGGCCTGAGTGGAAGAAGGTCCTAGTGGAAGCGGGGCGTGCGAGTGGCGCGTACTACACCAAGTGGTATCAGAGCGGGAATTATGTTTGCTTTCTGTAGCAGAGAAAAGAATTCATAATGCCACCCAGGAGAGAAAGGCAGTCACCTGATCAGGAGGACAGAGATGCACGAAGAAGAGGAAGGCCGGCAGGAAATCCAGAAATGGAGCGCCAAATGAGGGATCTCCGAGCAAGGCTTGAGGAGATGCAGATAGCGCAGAGATGCGGAGTTGGCGCAGGAGATCTTAGCAATTTCGAAGTAGAAGAAGAAGCTGGACACGAAGAAGAGGTCACAGCAGAGGACGCATCAACAGAGCGGTTGATTAAAGCCATCTCCAGGATGAGTTCTAAGACCAAAATGGACATTCCAGCTTATGAAGGAAGTCTGGATGCAGAAGAGTTGTTGGACTGGATCAGAGCTCTTGACACTTACTTCGACTACGAAGATATCGAAGAGGATAAGAAGGTAAGGCATGTTGTTACGAAGCTAAAAGGACATGCAGCCTTATGGTGGGACAAGCTACAGGCAGATAGACATTCCAAGGGAAAACAGAAGATAAAAAGATGGGATAAGATGATCGTGAAGATGAAAGCGAAATTCATCCCGAGAGACTATCAAATCACTCTGTTCAGGCGAATGCAGAACCTGAGACAGAAGTTGATGATGGTGAAAGAATACACCGAAGAATTTTACAGACTCAATATCATAGCAGGTCATCGGGAGAGTGATGATGAGAAGGTGGTGAGATACCTGAATGGTCTGAGATACGACATTCATGATGAATTAAGCATGGAAACTATTAAAATGGTTAAGGATGCTTACCAGATGGCTCTGAAAGTTGAGGAGAAGCTGAGCCATAAGCAAGGACAGCAAGGGAAAGGCAGAAGTCAGCCCCGAGGCAAGGCAGTTGCCCAGGAGAAATTTCAGAAGCCCAAGGAGGAATAGAAGAAACCTCAGGGTAAGATTGAGAGAGGGAGAACCTCACAGCAAAGACAACAATATGCTGAGCCGAGGAGGCAGCATACAGAGCAGGGAGGCGGATATGCTGACGTGAACACTTTTCCTCATGCCAGAGGTAGGGGAAGAGGCCGAGGAGGAATCATCACATGTTTCACATGTGGAAAATATGGACACAAAACCATTGATTGTCCAGATAGGAAAACAGATAGAGGAGAAGCTCACATCACTGAGGCGCAGAGGCATGATGATGAGGATGAGGAAACCGAAAGTGGGAAGTCACTGACGGTGCACAAAGTTCTTTTAAAACCTGAGAAGGAAGTGGAAGACATAGCTCAGAGAACCAGACTGTTCAGAACCACGTGCAAGACCAAGGGTTGGAAATGCAAGGTCATTATGGACAACGGAAGCACCGACAATCTCGTTTCGACCGAGATGGTGGAAAATTTGGAGCTGGAGACGACCAATCACCCGAGTCCATACAAGGTTTCATGGCTGCAGAAGGGACATCAGGTGAGTGCCACTAAACAATGTTTAGTTGATTTCAAGATGGGTGAATATAGGGATAAGGTCCTATGTGATGTCATTCCCATGGATTTCTGTCATGTATTATTGGGAAGACCATGGCAGTATGATAGAAATGTGGTTCATGATGGTAGGATGAACACATACACCTTAGAGAAGGATGGGAGGACACGCCGATTGCTTCCGATAAAAGATAAAGAAATGAAGCCGGAAGTAAGAAGTACCATACTTCTCATGAGTGGGAAGGAGCTTCTCATAGAGATGGAGAAAAAGGAAGATCCACAATTCTTTGTGGTCAGGAAACCAAGAATTGTCCTGACTAGAAAAAGAGTGGATGACTTACCAGAAGAGATTCAGGAACTGCTGGGAGAGTTTGCTGACATCATCATGGATGAATTACCTCGTTCGTTGCCACTGATGAGGAGTGTGATTCATCACATCGACCTCATACTAGGAGAAAGTTTACCGAACAAGGATGCGTACAGGTTGATGCCTCAGGAGAACGAGGAAGTCAAGAGGCAGGTGCAGGAGTTGCTGGATAAAGGACTGGTCAGGGAAAGTCTTAGTCTATGTGTTGTTCCGATAGTACTAAGTCCAAAGAAGGATGGAGGCTGGAGAATGTGTACGGACTCCAGAGTGACCAATAAAATTACCATCAGGTATAGATTTCCACTGTTGAGAATGGATGATCTGATGGATTGCCTGAGTGGGGCAAATTATTTTTCGAAAATCGATCTGAAAAGTGGATATCATCAGATTCGCATGAGAGAGGGTGATGAATGGAAGACAGCATTCAAGACAAACGAAGGTTTGTACGAATGGTTGGTCATGTCATTTGGCTTGACAAACGCGTCGAGCACATTCATGAGACTGGTGAATGAAGTCCTGAGGGAGTTCATTGGGAAGTTTGTAGTCGTATATCTGGATGATATATTGATCTACAGTAAAACGAAGACTGAACATTTGAAGCATTTGGCCATTGTGATGAGAAGACTGCAACAGGAGAAGTTGTTGGTCAACATGAAGAAGTGTTCCTTCATGAAGACATAACTCATTTATTTGGGTTTTGTTATTTCGGCTAATGAGTTGAAAATGGATCCTCAGAAAGTGGAAGTGATCAGGAATTGGCCATCACCCAGAAATGTTTTTGAGGTGAGGAGTTTCCATGGTTTGGCTAGTTTCTACCGAAAATTCATTAGAAATTTCAGTGGAATTAGCGCAGCAATGATGGACACCGTGAAAAAATGACATAAAGTTTTTCATTGGACAGCAGAGGATGAAAGAAGCTTCAACCTGTTGAAGCAGAAGATAACAGAGCAACCAATTCTGGTGTTGCCTGACTTTCAGAAGACATTTCAAGTGAAGTGTGATGCAAGTGGATATGCCATAGGAGCGGTCTTGAGTCAGGATGACAAGCCAGTTGCATACTTCAATGAGAAGCTAGATGACGCAAAGCTGAAATACTCACGTATGATAAAGAGTTTTACGCTATCATACAGGCATTAAAGAAGTGGAGGCATTACTTGATACCCAAGGAATTTGTATTGTACAGCGATAATCATGCATTGCAGTTTGTGAGTCAACAAGAGAAGTTGAACCAGAAGCATGCAAAATGGGTAGAATATATGCAGAATTTTACATTTGTGATTAAACACATTTCAGGGACTGCTAACAAAGTGGCTAATGCTTTGAGCAGGAAATGTTTGTTGTTGCAGGAGTTCAGAGTCAAAACATTGGGTTTTGAAAATCTGAAGGACATGTATGCAGGAGATGCAGATTTTGGAGAGGCATACAAGGCAGCTGAGAATCCAGTTCTCAGAGATCGGAGTCCGTGGATAGACTATATGATCTAGGATGGATTGTTGTTCAGAGGCAATCAACTGTGCATTCCAAATTGCTCCATGAGGGAGAACTTGTTGAAAGAGAAGCATAATGGAGGATTAGCAGGTCATTTTGGACATGACAAAACATTCGCAAAGCTGAGCGAATCGTATTTTTGGCTGGGCATGCGAGCATATGTCCAGAGGTTTGTTGACAGATGTCGAATTTGTTAGCATTCGAAGGGGCGAAAGAAAAATGCAGGGTTTTATCAGCCATTGCCCATACCTGAGAGACCATGGGAGGCAATTAGTATGGATTTTGTTCTGGGTTTGCTGAGAACACAGACAGGGGTTGATTCCATCTTTGTGGTGGTAGATAGGTTCTCTAATATGGCCCATTTTATTCTGTGTCAGAAGACCAGCGATGTGACCCACATCGCGAAATTGTTTTTCAAAGAGGTTTTTAGACTGCATGGATTGCCGAGAAGCATAGTCTCGGACAGGGATACCAAATTTATAGGTCATTTTTGGAGGATGCTATGGAAGAAGCTGGGAACTAATTTGACATTTAGTTCATCTTATCATCCGTAGACGGAAGTGGTCAATAGAAGTCTTGGAGACTTGCTGAGAAGCTTGGTGACAGAGCACCATAGCAGTTGGGACCAGATATTACCACAGGCAGAGTTCGCGTACAACGATTCTATGAATCGGAGTACAGGGAAAATCCCATTCCAGATTTTGTATGGGACATATCCGAGAGGATTTTCCGAACTCAGGGAGTCAGAATAGGCTGTAACTAGCAGTGCTAGCGCTGAAGAGTTCGCTGAGGCAATGAGAGAACTTCACAATAAGGTGAAGTAGCGACTGATGGATGCAAATCAAGAGTACAAGCACAGAGTCGATCAATGGAAGAGACAACTTCAGTTCGAAGTTGGTGATTTGGTTTTAGCACACTTAAGGAAGGAAAGATTCCCAAGGGGAACATATAACAAGCTCAAGATGAAGAAAATTGGGCCATGCAGAGTCCTGAAGAAATTCGGGGAGAACGCCTATGAGATTGAGTTGCCAGAGGGCATCGGGATATCTCCGATATTTAATGTTTCGGATTTATACGCATACAGGGCTGAAGAAACAGGGACTGGAACTGAGGAACCAGTGATCCAGTGGCAGAAGCAATTACCAGTTGCAGAGAAGTCGCAGATGTAGTGCATATTGGACAAGCGAGTGGTAAAGAAGACCAGGCGAAAGCAGTATTTTGAGTATCTGGTGAAATGGAAGAATCACCCAGTGGAGGATGCCAGCTGGAAAAATGAAGCAGTCATACAGAGGCATGGACAGACCGTGCAGGAGCTCATGGACAGGATCCCATGAAAGTTTTCAAGCCGAGGAGTATGATGCAGGAGCATCACCAACTCAGCAAGCGTGGAGCCAGTGCATGTGTTTTTAAACACATGACATATAAGCTTGATAACTCTTTTTGAATTTTCATTTAAGATGAAGCGCCATATCCTTCAATGAAATATTTATGAAGGAGCACCTGTTGTATTGTAGCAGACCTCGAGCCTTACGCTCTTGTCTGAAGTAGATAGGAAGGCATTTAATAGATTTAAGGCAGATAGATAGGATTTTAATTCCAGATTAGACAGTTTTAGAGTTTGAGAGGGAAACGGAATATAGACACCCTCCTTTGTATCATTGTATTATTATTCATTCAGGAGCAAGAAGAGAAGAGTAAGTAGAGAACTTGTGGAGAACACCCATGTACAAATTGGATTAATAGAAGAGAGTCTTTGATTCGATTTCATGACTGGTGTTGTGTCTATGTGTATGTTTCTTATGTGCTCATGAATGTTTGGTTTCCTGTGCATACATTTGCTTTGACTATGTTGTGCATGTGATTTCAAGGTTCTTAATTGAATCCTGAGAGAGAGGAGAATAAGTTTCAATTGTTTCTCTGTCTAAGCCAGGAGATTCCTGCATAGAGTGCAGTCGAATTCATCCACATAGAGTGCGTTGATGAGGCTAGACAATTAAACTCTTATTCCCATCTGCCCACAAGTTGATTTGGGTTGGTAGAGCCGTGCAGGAGAAGTGAAGGCTGAGTTTGAAGTCTCAGTAGCTAGTCTAAGCACAGGAAGACATGGATCACTGTGGCTGCAAGTGCACAGGATCTGAAGGACTCAACACTTTGAGAGCTGTTGGAGGTCGAGTGCGAGAAGCATGTGCAAAATCTCTGAGGGAGTCAGAGTTGACAAGCTCAGGAGGGATAGTTCCTTCTTGATTCCTGGGAGAAGGACTCAGGAGAAGGTTCAAGCCAGAAGGAGCTTTGGAGCAGAAGCAATCCTTCAAGAAGAAGGAGCCAACGGCCAGGATTCGCAGGAGAGATTTGTGAAGTCCGGTCGACTGTCGAATCTGGGAGAGATCAAGGGTGACTTAACCATCAGGCACAAAGAGAACCGAGGGCCATCAGGATTCGGTCTTCAAAGTTTGTGGAGGTAAGAGTTTTATACTCGTTGAAATCGCGATTAGCAATTTCTCGATTTAAATCGGAGCCATTGATCGCCACGGGACAGGTGGCACGAGATCCCGGGAAGTCGGGATTCAGCATTCGGGGTTTTCCCATATAAAGAAATTGCGACCGGTGAAATCGTGATCCCGCGATTCCCGATAGAGCGGAGAGAGGAGGTGACGTGGAGAGGAGATAGCGCACGTGCATATCAGAGTTCAGGGTTCGGGGATTAGTGAAGGCAGTGACGCACAACAACACAAATGTCGATTTCCTGATAGGGAAAACCCCGACAGAACAGAAGTGTTGACTGTTGACCATCGGGTTTCAGGGTTTGGTTAGTACAAGAACCTCGTACACAAGTTTCGAGATAACGCGAAACCCAATTTCCTAACAAAGCAAAGGGGATATCGTCGAAAGGGAGATTTCTGTGGGTATTGAGTACTCCTGTAAGGAGTTGGAAGAGTCTTCGACTCTTCGGGCCTGAGTGGAAAAAGGTCCTGGTGGAAGCGGGGCGTGTGAGTGGCGCGTACTGCACCACACTCCATCCTTAGATATCCTAGCTTCATTGTTTGTGTCGCTCTAAACATGCTTGAAAAAAATGTGAGATCTAAGGTTGATTTGATAAGCAGAATATCATGGAAAAAAGGTTGTAGAATGAAGTTCTACAAATTTAATTAAAGAGATGTGAGAGAAGGCTAATTTCCCAAAGTTTTAATCCAGTGATTGTATCAAAGATTTGAGTAAAATCAACAAAACAAAGAAAAAAAAGAAAAAGATGTTAACTTTTCATAGTACTCTCTCAATGACAACTATGGTCAAATAGTTGAATGTATATAAGGTTGAAAACCAGTTTGAGATCGTGCCATTATATTGTTTTTTGGGGTCTATATGCTTATTTTCCTCTCTATAATGGTGACAAATAGTTTGACAATGAGGTTACTAATTGGCGACTTTATGGTTTCACATTATTTTTATTTTTATTTTTTTAAATATGTTTTTAAATAAATAGTCTTTATAGTTCTCATATTATTTATATCTTCGTATTAAGATAAATATGTTTCTAAATAAATAGGATTTATAGTTTCTCATATTATTTATATCTTCATCTTTTTTTAAATAGGTTTCTAAATAAATATTAGATGGACCTTCCTATTTGACCATTTCAACCATATCACTTGATAGGAACATATATTTGAGAAATGCAATAAAGATGGACCTCCTTATTTTCCCATTTCAACTATTAAACCATGTGAATCAATTGCCTTTCCATCGTGCAGATGCTTAATGATCACCTCTATCCCTTTTTTTTGAAACAACTTCTATATTCTTTTTCCTGAGAAAGTCATGTTGGAATCATTAAGAATGTCTTTGTCATAGAGTTGATTACATATACTATCATATCTTCCTCATCTATGTCACCCAACTAAGATATTCATAAATGTCATTGTTTCTAGAGTGTAATACATTTATGAATCCATGCGGATATATGTCTAGATACATTTTTTTGAATTTCGTTGTTCATATTATGGAAGTACAAAGTGAAAAATTACAATAAAATTTGTTGAAAATTTTTTTTACCTTATCTACCATTTTAGCTAAGTTGAAAGTTGTCTCTAAATCGATGGTTCTTTTAACATTGATAAGTTGATAATTCATAACTACCTTGTTATCACATATCCATATTAATCCCGATATGTTAGCATATTAATACTAAAGAATTTGATACCCCTTATTTCATAACAAATTGGGGGTGAATGATGAAGATGGAACCCCATATCTGTTTTCATAAAATTTGATACCTCTCATTGTATGACAAAATTGGGGTTAATAATCAAGATGAATATGTTCATGATGCTTCATTCCCCTTTGTAATAAGCAAATTATTACTTTGTTATCCATCATGCCCATCGCCTGGATTTGATGAACTGATCTTTAAAAAGAAACCAAATTTGATTGAGGATGAATTAGTATACCATATTTCTATAGAGGATTCTAATTTTCTTCATTTGTTTCTACTTGGTAAATTTACTCGATGAGATGATGGTTGAAAGAATTCGAGCATAGAAGAACGTGTTCTCGATTTTTTTTTATATTTATGGATGAAACAAAGATTGAGAACCATGATTTGATTGATTGCAGGGAATAGAGGGCTTCTATTCAGAAGTGGTGAAGAGAATTCCAGGAGAGAAATTAGAAATAGCAGCAACAAAAGACATGTTGGATCAATCATGGAAGCGTAGGAGTTACCTTTGTGTGCACCCACAGAAGCAGGAAGGCTTGAATTTCATAGATCTCCATGTGTTCATGAGCCGACTTCAGGAAGACCATATGTTAGAATTGGCTTGTCTTCCAGAACATTATGGTACGCTTCATCATTCCAAACGTACCCACAAATAATATAGATTCACTTTTATAGGAAACCCTCCTCTAAAAATTCTCCCCTTCCCCTTTTCTTATCGGCACATTTTTGGCTTGTACAGGTAACCAACTTTGTGGTCGGGAAATCATTGAAACAAAAGATCCTTGAAAATCACAGAGGAATTGGATAGAATAATGGAAGTTCCCAAGCATGTGTGAATGCACTGTACATGATGCCCTAATACATGTGTACAAGTGCATGCTGCAGACATTGGCTTCATGGGTTGCATGATTAGGGATGAAAACAATAAGGTTATTGAGGGAGTAGACATATTCATTGGAGGGAGGGTGGGAGACGATTTTCATTTAGGGGATTTGATCCACCAGGGAATACCTTGCAAGAACGTGGTGCTTGTGGTTCAAGATTAATACTCATTAAACACTTAGGAGCCGCTAGGAAAATAGACACATGAAACATCAGGAAAGATGAGAATGCAGGTAAGAATATCAAAGGTAAGTTTCTTATAGGAACTGATATAATAAGAAATGGATTTTGGCAAGAGGAATCCCAAGAGATTATCAAAACTACAATAGAAGATTTGGATAAAAATTTTCATACAGTAAAAGAGATATGATCAACTCCCTAAACATACATAAATTATAGGGGATGAAAGTAACAAAAAGACAATTCACTAACAATGAACTACAATGGTATCAATGACCGAGACTCGGGTGAAAGATTCACCCATAAGATATCAAACAAGATATCGACAACAAAGGAAGCTCAACTTAGAATAAACATTGAAAAGGAATACTTGAGGCTGATGGTTGCGATATATGGCACTACATTAGAGACTAATCTAACCATAAAGTGAATAAAAGCTAAAATGAATTTATAGGAACAATCAGGGGATGATGTGGGTACTAGGATATGCATACCAGATTTGATACAAAGAAACATAATTGAAAGAGATACCCAAATTAGGAGGACGAGGAAAAAAAGTGCTAAAAGGGGGGAAGAACCTGCCCCCCTATCCGGAGAGCAGTAACCAACAACTGAAGTTGCAGTTGCAAACTAAAAGAAGTCCATATTTATATTGGAAATTTATATATATGCTACTATTTTATAAACATGGCACTTGTTTAATTTATTTGTACTCTTTATTTTAGGAGATAGATAGTTTTGTTTTATGACAATTTGATAGAAACTTATTGTTTTCTGTAAATGTGGTTTCATTCATTATTTTTATTTAAAAAAATAAGTTATTTGAAATAATTTGTTAATGATTTGTAGTATCAAAAAAATTAATATTTTTTTATTTCTTCACTCAAAGTTATTTTTAATGGAATCATGTGCTTTCTAATAGCATTCAACTTTAATAAAAAAAACAAATACTATACTAAAATATAATTTAATCTTTGATTTAAGAAATACCATCCTAAAATATAATTTAATCTTTGATGTAAGAAGTATTATATTATTTTGAGTTATATTATTTTTAATTTGAATTAATTATTATTATTATATTTATATAATTTTACACTCATGGATATGGGTCATAGATTAATGACTTACACTATGTAGTTAATCCCGAAAATAATATCTAATATATTTAATTTGTAAATTTTTAATTAAAATAAATGTATATATTTATATTAAACTAAAATATGTATCATTATTTTATAAACTTCATTATTTTATAAACTTGATCATTATTTAAAAAAAAAATTTTTTTTTTTTTTTTTTTATATTTCTTGTAAATTAAAAACAAATTTTTAAATTTTCTTTTAAATTTAAAATTTTTAATCAAAATAATTAAAATTTTTATATTTTTATATATATAAATAAAATTTAAATTATTTTTAATATAATATATTAAAATATTCAATAAATTTCTAAATTCAAATATTTATATATTCTTTCAAGAAGTGTAGTTTATGATACTGTATTTATTTGTATTTATTCATATAGAAGCTTGTGTAGTTTTTGATATTGTATTTATTCACATAGAAATTTGTGATAAATTTGTGATATTTATTTATTTTGTATTAAGTTAAACTAATATAGACATTTGAGATCTCTAAATTTGGAATAATTCATATGTTGCATAATATTTTTTTTATTGTTATATGTTCATGATGATAATAGTTATGTGATTTGTTTAAACATGTCAATTTAAATGTGGAATTTTAGTACATGGATACTAGTTCAAATTATGTTGTCAATGTAAAACATATGCAAAGCATGTTGTAAATAATTATACATTTCTTAATTAAATGTCAATACAAATATGGATATTTATATGAAAATTGTGATGTATATGCATGGATATGAGTATTGGAGAGCTAACCTGGATGTGGTAACATGGATGTGGTAATGAGCTATGAATGTAGTTTTGAGATAACATGGATGTGGTAGACATCACAAAGGTATCATATGCTATAAGTTTTACTGATGATATAATTTATTCTTTCAAATATTGCTATAATATGTGGTAAGTGTGGTTTTGACAAAATACACAACTTGCCCAGAGTGGTTGCTTAATGATGTGACTCTAAGAACATTAGTTGTATAGTATGGCTCGATATAGGGTGTTGACCTTAGTTCTTTTAGGAAGGGTGGAGGTATCACCCACCTAGTATTCTATTGGCCCTAGTTGTATCAAGATGGGTGGAGGTATTTCCCACCAACTATCCTCAGAAACTTGGAGTCTTGGGAGGGTTGTGTTAAGCCAGACTCCCATAGATGTGTGATGGTGACTATCAATTTATTTCTAGGGAAGCTTGGTCAAGAGAGTGATACTCCCGCTTATAGGTTCTATTTGGAGTTAGGTCAATATAGTTGATGCTCCATCTTAGTCTAGCAGAGGAAAGGATATGATGTGGAAGATAGAAGTAGGGTAGGGAGAATGGATGATTCGACGCTAGTTGAGAATATTGCTTGAGGCTTAGATGTGTCACTCTTGTTTTCTCACTTGGTTCCTAACATATTTAGAACCCTCATTTTGAATCCCTTTTGATATTTTAAAGGTGGTGATCAATTATTGTAATTTTGTTCATTAAAATTATTGAATGATGCATTTACTTGATTTGTTGTCCTACATGTCTTGGTGTGATCATACAGGAACTATGCACTAGAGGAAATGATTGTTTATAGTTAGAACATGTGCATGTTATGTGTCTACTAGCTACACATATATACCATGTACATGTACACTAGTACAATTAATAGTTGATGTATTAATTATTAAATAAGTTATTACTTATTTAATTGATGGTTTCATGATGATGATGTAAATTGTATTGCATAAATAAATATCCAGTGCCATTAAATAACCACATTGACTTGATTGTTGGTTGGTATGATGAATTAAATGACTATTGTGGTTGTCATAAAATTTGAGGAAAATTGTCAAGTTGCATTTAGAAGTTAGGATGAGAAGAAAGTCTTTGCATTCTATTTGTTTTTATTTTATGTAAGACATTTAATATTTTAGTGTTTTTTTTTTAACGTTTCCCCTCAAAAAAAATCTAGATGAAGAATGTTGATGGATATTAATGAGGGTAGTTGAGGAGACTTGGAGAAGGGGGCATGGAAACTTGATAAATAGAAAGAGGAAGTGGTGTTGAGGGAGAGAAAAAAAAAAGTGGAGGTTGAGAGGTTGGAGCATGTTGAGAAGTTGGATTATTCTTGGAAGAAATATTCTTGTGACTATCTTCTTAGAGCATATGTGCATTGCTATTATTGGAGTCATGGGCAAAGAGGGAAAAAGAGACCGAAATATTTCTTAGAGCTAGGAAGCTGGCTTGGGAGGATAATTATGTTCCACTCTAAGAAAGTGGAAAAAGACACTTGAAGGCATCGACATCTTCCTACTATTCATTGGACTACCCTGCAATTGATCAACTTTAACAAACCAAAGTGGATGTAGGCCAAAAACCTGTAACCATGTTACTTTCATAAAAATACCATATCACTTCAGCTTACTCCAAATTGTGGAGCAGACTCGTTAAAATACTGTGAATTTGGTTTCAGAACTAGTACCAACATTTTCATAATTGAATCTACTTTCATTTAATACAATTTGAATTCAATTTAATTGATTTTTAGTAATTTTAGTTATTTTTATAAAAAAACATATCCACATATTTTTTTAGATGACATAATGATTCAATGAAATGAAAAATCAATATCTGCAATAATATACTGTCAAAAATTTTGGAAAATTTATATTACGAAAACTTTCACTGTCATCTTCAAAAGGGTATTTTTAGATTTTACTTTTAAATAAAAATTAAGGAAGATACATGGTGTCAATCTAAATGTGTTTAAAATATGTACAACTTTTTCAGATTGGTCAAATTCAAAAGATTGTAGTAGTCATAATATTCATTTTTTTGTTTTCAAAACTATAGTCATAGTTTAATAGAGTCTTTTTAGATTGTTGCAACATATTCCATTTTTCATAAAAAAAAATTTTTAATAATGAGTGAATTGTTGTCAATAAACATAACTCATTATTAGTGCCTTGGTTTTTAAAGAACATATTGTCAAATAATGGCTAAGTTGACATATCAAATGTCAATAAAACAAATTCAAAAAATAATCAATAAAAATCTAACAAAATTCATGACAAGTTTTGTTTTTACTGTAATTGAAATTATAAATAAAATAAAAAATAGTTTTATTTCCGAGAAGTGAAAAAACTTATAAAATTATATTTTGTTTTCTCATAAAAACGAAAAAAATAAACACCCATTCATCATTTTATCCTCACATAATATTTATTATATTATATGACATTAATATATTGAACAAAATACCATTAAATATGTCCATATCTCCTTGTATCGAGAAATTATTAGCATTATACCTAAAAATTACGTAACAGAGTGTTACATCAACTCCATGTTTTTAACAAATGCACGTTCACACTCAAACTTGTGTGTGCATAATTGTTGTCTCTTTCTTCATGTCATGCTTTGATCTCTATTAGTTTGATAAACTTAATAATGGTTTGTATGGAAACATAATATTGATGGACAAGTGATGCAATGTCAAGCATAAATGGTAAATCCATCGAATTGTTTTTTCTCATCACTGAACCTTGTTTTGGGAATCACGAAAGTCGAACTTATGATTAACAACAAATTCAAATTTGGCTCGAGACGAATTGAAGTAACCCTTGAGAACAAATTATAAAAAGCACTTTACTTCTTTCGGTGTTATGTTTTATTATAAACTTAATAAATTGTCAAAAACACTTAACCTCTTTGGAGGTTATGTTTTACTATAAACTTGAATGCATAGAGATGTTGTGATTTATTTATTAGTCTATGTCATAGGCATTGGACTATTGTTATAAGCATAGAAGTGTTAAAAAATATAATTTTATCTAAACATAGTATTGTTAAATAATATAATTTTATAAGATATCTTATTATATATAATATTGTGTAAGTGTTTATAAAACTAAAAATTTACATTAACATGTAATATTAGATTTATTTTTATTTATTTTTGAAAAAAAATTATTAATTTTATTTATAAAAAAAAATTGATGTTGAAAACATTCAAAAAATGCTTTTACAATTGTATAGTTTTAGTAAAAAAAAAAAATGGTCACATGCAATTCTAAAATCTTTTTCAAAATAAAACTAGAGTAGGATATAAACTACTTAAACATCATATACAATTCTCTTCAAATTTTCCAAAAACTTATAATCATCTTTATACTCTAAAAATTCAAAAGGAGTTCATTATATCTTGGAGTTCATTATATCTTTGAGCCCTAATAGTACACAAAGGAAAATAAGAACAAAGGAGAATTAACATATTCAAAGGAGTGCATAAGGGTGTAATCTTCCAGATTCCATTTTCTAGTGCCACTCCATCCTTAGATAGCCTAACTTCATTGCTTCTTGCCCTGTAAACATGCTTGGAAGAGATGTGAGATAAGGTTCATTTCAGAAGTATAACATCATGGAAAAAAATATGTAGAGTGAAGTTGCACAAATTGAATTCTCATTTCATCCATTGAATCACAAACATAGGGGCTCAAAAATTTGAATTTGAAAAATGCCTTATTAATGAGTTAGTGTTAAAATCGACTTTAAAACCATAAATTCATAAACATTAAAAAATATATTATAAGTAAAACAAATATAGTTGAACTTTTTTATATTTACCATAAATTCACAATTTATTTAGTTAAAAAAACACAAGCTAAAATATATTATTTAGTAATTTTTGATGAACACATTTTAGACACATTTCCTCTCTCTATTATATCTATTACACATCAACCTCCAACCTTCTATTTGGAGTATTCAACTTAAAATATAATGGATATAGAATCTTTATATATATATATATATGAAATCTTTTAATTTTCAAATCCTCAATTTTACAATATTGATTATATTGAAATTAAGAAAAATTGCCTTATATTTTTACAATTTAATACAATGTACAATCTAATACAATATTTTATTTTCTTTAGCTTCTAACCTTAAAACAAAATAAGAAAATTTAGCATATGTTTAACCATTCTTTTAATCTTCAATTTTACAATATTGATTATATTAAAATTAAGAAAATTTGCCTTATATTTTTACAATTTAAGGCAATGTACAATCTAATACAATGTTTTTTTTGTTTAGCTTCTAATCTTAAAACAAAATGAAGAAAATTTAACATCTGTTTAAGAATTCTAGCATATGAGGGAGGTTTGAGGGTGTGTTTTTGTAATACCCATGTTTCCCCCAACTTGTAATTAATCATTGATTATGATTACCATGTTATGGCATGGGAACAATGTAAATGGATTATTGTTTGAATAGCCAAAAAACTGACTGCGGGGGTGAAGCCTTGAAAGTACAAGACATGATATCATTAGAGGAAAGAATGTGAAAACTATGGAGAAGATTCATTATGGGTATGACCCCAAATTTCCCTTGGTGGGAATAACAAACCCTCTCCAGATCCCAAGGAGAGAAATTAGTTAATGAAGAAAGGACCGATGGTTGAACCATCAACCATCCCCATGAATGTAAGCATGGTATGACTGAAGAACGTCAGCCCGAAGTACCACAGGGTCTTGCAAACCCAGACTGACCTGAGTCTTCCTTCTGACAGAAGGAACATGATAGGAGGGATGTGTGTGCAAGGCACATAAAGGAATGAGGAGAAGAGGGGAGAAGCTCTCCAGCAGAAAACAAGCAGCAGAAGGTCGCGAGCTTGATGTTGAGAAAGCATCTGATAAACCTTGTTGAGGCCATGACAGAGAAAGAGATCTCTGAGATTTTGCAAAGAACGGAACCTAAGCAGAAGCTGAGATAGAGAAAGAATCCCTAAGAAACTACGAGAGTTCCCTGGTGATATCATGTCTTGGCACGGGGGTGGCCAGAGTGCTAAGAATGAATGTCTTTGAGCCTATGGTTGGGCAGAAAGGAGAACACCCACAGTCGGTTAGTTGGCTGCAACCTATAATAAATAAGTATTCTCATATCCTGTGTAATTGGACTATAACTGTAGATTAAATTTGGATATCCTATGAATGTTTCAAGGATGTGCATGTCTGTTTAATGGTTATATTGTATCCCTTTTGTTTATGCTTGATTGTGTATTTAGGAAAGTAAGAGATTATATGGTTCAGATATGACTTGTACTCGTAAATGCTTGAGCCATGTGGTGGCTTAAGTTAGAGCAATGGACTATGAGTTCGTTGACCTTGGGCACAGTTTCACGTGTGCATGTCGACGCTCCTAGTCGTTCTGAGTCTCATGGAGGAAGGAGTCTATTGAGCTTAGGAGAGGTAGAGCATGTATGCACTGAGTCTCTGCGAGGCGGGCAGAGACTGAGAACCTCTTAAGTTATAGAGTTGGTGAAAATCCCAAGGGTTATGCGGAAGGATCCCTCTAAGAGAAGTTTAGGAAGGATAACGAGATTCAAGTCTTGAAAGGGAAGATCCTTTCATTTGGAAGATGAATGGATGAGATTAGTTCGGGAGGAGCCAAATCTCTTCACGATCATCGGATCTAGAGAAGGTACGTGGATGTTGATCCTTCGAGTCCTTCGAACTTCGCGGGTCTAGCGAATTGGGCATATCTGTCGTATATGGAGTAAATTCCCTGAAGCAGCAGAGTAGATCTCAATCGTCCATCAATCAGAGACATGTGGCAGGAGATCTCGCATTCCAGAGGAGCGAGAGAAGAAGGGTGGAAGGACTCCTAAAGTCATAGGGAGCTAGAGCAGATCTGAGCCGTCCGTTGGTAAGGACAGGTGTCTTCAAATCCCTCCCTCCAGAGCAGAAGTATTGCGGAAGAGTTGTAGAATAGAGGTGCGAGGACTCCTGAAGGTCGGATTCACAAAGCCATCTCAGTCGTCCGTGAAGGAGGACGCGTGGCAGAAGATCTGCCACTTCGGAAAAAAGTCACTTCAGAAGAATTGGCGAGTGGTGAAGTGAAAACGCCCAAATCCTGAAGTTCTGAAGCGCCCTTTGAGTAGGCACCAAGTCACAGTCCGAGGTCATATGAAGGAAGGGGCCTAGCATGGAGAGCTAGCGCCTATTGCTCGAATCCTTCAAATGGGCCAGGAAAGAGCCCACGGGTTTGGAAGAACCTACACTTTGGAGATAGGGGAACTTAGCGAAAGTTAAGGAAAACAAATTTATGATGCCCCACCCCTTAAAGGAGCACTTAAGGGTCGACTTTGTTACAGGTTTTTAGGTGTAGGGAGGTTTTCTAGTCCTACTTGCTCTTTCTCCACATTCATCACATGCTTTCTATCATTCATTTCTAATTCCTCTTCTTTGGAGATAGGGATTTAGAGCTTTAGCCTTATTTGAGTATTTGCATTCCTAAGTAAGAAATTGGGGGTGTTGAGTCTTTTTTGCAATCTTATCATCTACATTGATGTAGATATACTCATAATAAATATTGCATTTAAATATAAGTACATAAATAAAATTACCAAACCAGTAAGTAATACCTTCAATCCTATAAATAAGTTAGGCAAATGTCTTTGAAATGGAAGAAAAAAGAATATATCTCTCATAAGGAAGCTAAACATCAAGCCTTAAAGCCTTAAATTGTAGCATGAAAACTTGAAACAATTTTCTTGATCATCTGAAATCTATAACACTAATAGATATCAAATTTTTTGATATTTTTTAAATCAACTTAATACTTAAATCCAAAGCTTATCAATATGATGAGATAGATTTAACTTGAAAAAAAAAATTAGAATTAGCAAAAGATTCCAATGAATGCCCTGTAAATATCCCTTGTCAAACTCTACTTCATCATAGCGCTCTATATATATAGACACAAAAATACAAACGTACCCTATATGTATCCTACTGAAATAGCTCTCTCCCGCTCAGAATTGATATTAAAGACGAGAACAACGTGCGTAGCATCATACGTAATATCTTTAACCATAATTTTGAAATGGAAATGAGAAAGATCGCACAATGAATACCGACACTGGGAAAGTAGCCATGATCGAATGGAATACTTGAATACGGTGTTTTTGTTTTTAAGTATTTAAAAGGACATTATCGTTCGAACTAATTAAAAAATCCATAATGGAATGGAAATAACATAAATCGTACAATGAATACCGACAGCACTGAAAGTAGCCATGATCGAATGGAATACTCAAATTGCGTGTTGTTTTTTTAAAATATTTGAAAGGACGTTATCGTTCGAACTAATTGATAGGTCGATGAGTTTGTCATCGATAGGTGGAGTAATAGTTGAATTGGGTGCTTTTGTATTTAAATATTTGAAAGGATATTGTTTTTCGAATCATTTAGCAAACACTATCTACTTTGTTAAGTAGTATTGAATGTTATAGTTTGTGGTTTATAGGTTGTTGGATCTGAATTGCAATGTTGCAGATGGTAGATTATAGGTAGTTGGATCTGATGACTTATAATATATAACAGACTGGATATTGGCCACAGGTTTCGATGTAGGTGGGTTCATGGATCTGATGACTTATAATATATAAAAGACTGGATATTGGCCACAGGTTTCGATGTAGGTGGGTTCCTTGTTCTTTAGACTCTGTATTTTGTGTGAGCTTGTCACAAGATTATCCAACTGACTCAGATTAATCTTTTTTGGATATTTTACAGATTAGTTTTGTAGAAAATACTATTTAAAATTTAGAAAATTTTATATTTTAGTGATTGAAATTATATATTTAAGCGGTTTTCTTGTTTCTATTGTTTCTAAGGAAGTTGAATTTATTGGAGTTGGCTTAACGTTTTATCTTTTGAGTTTTTTGGCCCTATTCAGGGGATGTAAATCTGGACAAAATCACTATATTTTGTTGTTTAAATTGCATTTTTGAATGCATAAATGGATTCAGCATGCTGAATAATCACTACTGTGTTCTGATTATACAAACTTAGTCACTCAAATCTGCAGATCCAACCATTCCTCACCCAATTTCTGGAAAAATCAAATGAAAAAAGTAACAGGAAAACAGCCAAAAATAAAACATTTAGACTACCTCTAATATATTTAGAGATTTAAAAATAAGATTTAAACAATGTAAAATTGTAATTTTGGGTAAACATTTAGACTACCTCTAATATATTTAGGGATTCAAAAATAAGATTTAAACAATGTAAAATTGTGATTTCACCCAAAATTACATTGTCCAATTCTAATAATAATTACCGCAAAGTCAAATTAATTAGATTATCAAATCTGTCCAACACGGGAGGCCCTGGAGGCTTTGGCAACCTTGGATACTTCACAGGGCCAGACAATCACACTAAATTCCGTTTCTGTATTTTGTCAACGCAGCATCCTATGCACGTGTAAGACTGCAGCTGCCTTGTCCTGACTTTATAGCACGCGACGTAAAAGCGATAGCGATCTCAATTTTAAAGAAGAAAGTTGCCCCACGCGATGTAAAAGCGATAATCGATATCCATCTTTAGGAACTTAGTAACTTGTCCCTTGGAGCTTCACAGGGACGTTGAAACACAAACATGACTCCTGCCACTTCCAAGAGACTATTCCACCTCTCCAGAGCTTTTGGAAGTCAAACAATATTAATAAAAGTAGCAGATTAGAACCAACTCTGTATAGATATTTCTATATTGTCCTCCCAGCCCAAGGATATTAGACGAGACGGGCATTGATCATAGATTTTGACTGATTCTTGCAGCTTTGATTTGTACTCGGATTAGTCAGGATGAATGTCTCTAGTCATGTCAGATTGGATGAGATTTGTCCATTATACAATCCTGTTTGCAGTGGGTATAAGCCGAATCGGCTCAGGCTGATGAGAGCAATCAAGGTTCGAGCTGGTAAGCACGGTGGACAGAATTTTGAGGTCAGTGACGATGGGAATAACAAAGGGACAACAGCCAAGACTGTAGTCGGTCCTGCTGGATCTCAACTGGCTGTGGATGCCTCAAGGTTGGAGCCTAGAGTTGAGGAGAGGGATGGATACTGGGTTCTCAAAGAGAAGTTCAGGGCTGGAATCAATCCTCAGGAGAAGGTGAGATTCCCAATTGAGCCCTCTGTTGTTTTATCAATAAATTGTATCTGTTGTTTTGTCAATAAATTGTATGCTAGCTTATTTATTTGAATTGATTGAAAAGCATGTTAATAACTTGCAGAGGTAATTGGAATTTAATGATGGTTTGTTTGGCTTTGGCAACTCCGTAAGGCAACATTGGAAGCAAATTCCAATCCATTTTTTCTAATATTACTCCACTTCTATCTAATATGTTTTTTTTAATATTATTCCACCTTCATAATATGTTTTCTCTAATATTACCCCATCTCATCCTCATATCTTCATATAGGATGAAGAGTAATATTAGAGAAAACATAACTCTAATATTACCCCATCTCATCATTATATATATATATATATGAGGATGAGGAAAATATTAGAGAAAACATAATATTTTTCTCTAATCTATACAAAAATTCTTTCCTTCTTCCTTTAGAATTTGTTTCCATCAGGATAAACTTGTTTTTCTCTTAGTTTAAACAAAGGGCATTTAATTTCAAAGCCCCAAGATTGGATATAAGGCATTGGAAATTATGAAAGATTGCAGCAATGGCTGATTGGATAGACTTTCACCAGTGATGTATAATTGGAGTGTCTTTATTCATTTGAGATGATGATTATGTGCAGATTAAGTTGGGGAAGGAGCCCATGAAACTATTCATGGAGAATGGGATTGAAGAGCTTGCAAATAAGCCCTGGGCTGAAATCGAGAGTGAGAAGGTTAACAAGGACGATGTGGATGTACGCCTCAAGTGGCTGGGTCTCTTCCACCGAAGAAAGCACCACTGTAGGTGCCTAATTCGAATTTTCGAGGCTTTCCCTTTGCTTGGAATTTTAGTTTTCTTTATTATTTGATCAGTTTGGGGTTAATTTTTGTTCTTTGTTGATTTTTAAGATGGGAGATTCATGATGAGGCTTAAGCTTCCCAATGGAGTGGCTACCAGTCTTCAAACTCGATATTTGGCCAGCGTGATTGAGAAATATGGAACAGAGGGCTGTGCAGATATCACGACTCGGCAGAATTGGCAGATTCGTGGAGTTGTGCTAGATGACGTGCCTGCCATATTGAAAGGGCTGAAGGAGGTTGGATTGTCAAGCTTGCAGAGTGGAATGGATAACGTGAGAAACCCTGTGGGCAGTCCTTTAGCAGGAATTGATCCGGATGAAATCACTGACACAAGGCCATATACAAAGCTTCTCACCGATTACATCGTCAACAATGGCAAGGGGAATCCATCAATAACCAACCTGTGAGTGCTAAAGTAGTTTTTCCTGATGGCATCTATTTTGTGTGGGAAATATGAAGTGCAAAGGTCAATTCTTTTTTCGGGGGGGGGGGAAACAAACAGATCTTTTCCTGAGAAATAGGTTTTCTTCATCATTCACAAGAGATATATAGGGTTCTATTTTTCCAAAATATGTTTGGGGATTCTCACAGATTCTAAATTCAGGAGGTCTTTTTTGTTCATGTAGGCCACGAAAATGGAATGTCTGTGTTGTGGGTACACATGACTTGTTTGAGCATCCCCACATCAATGACCTCGCCTACGTTCCTGCAATGAAAAGTGGGAGATTTGGTTTCAACCTGCTCGTTGGTGGATTCTTTAGTCCAAAGCGCTGTGAAGAGGCAGTTCCACTTGATGCCTGGGTTGCTGGAGACGACGTTGTTCCAGTATGCAAAGCCATATTGGAGGCTTATAGAGATTTGGGTACCCGGGGAAATCGCCAGAAGACTCGAATGATGTGGCTGATTGATGAGTTGGTAATGCTACAATTTTCAGCGCTGCTGAGGTTTCATTACTTTTGTTTTATTTATATTAACTTTCAGTTTATAAGGTTGCAGAATTTATTTCTCTTTCTTATGCTATGCTGGAAATACAATATCACATCCCTCAATAATCAATAATAAAACGTAATTTAATTTGTTAGGTGTATTTCTCTTTCCATACTTTTTATCCCATTATTTAATTTAATTATAAATATGCTAAATAATAATACTTTTTATTCAATTATTTAATTTATTTATAAATAAGCTTTAGACACAATATCATATACCTCAATCATCAATAATTAAATAAGCTAAATAATAATATTTTTTATCCAATTATTTAACTTATTTATAAAGAAATTTTAAATACATTTTTATATACTTAATCATAATTTGTTTCCCTGGATGAGGTGAAAAATGCTTTGCAGAAGGTTGAGGACATCTTGCACACGAAAGCCATGTGCCTTTCCACTTATCCACCCTCTTCTGCTACTTAACACAAGAATGGCGATGGGATTGCACTACATCAGGGCTCGTTAGGCGAGATGGCTCCTTCGACTATTTCTCACGACCTTGGGTTATCCCGTACATTACCATCTTTTGGCTTCCATTCTTCTAAGCTTCGACCCTCACTCTCAGGCCCCTCCGCCCTTCGTCCCCCTGTTTCTTTGCTTTTCTCTATCCTCCCTCTCCTCTTCATCCTCTTGATGCCAAGGCAAAGAGACAAATCTAAACGCGGTTCATAATGGTACATTTCTTATGGGTGTGGATGTCAACGTAACCTTGAATTGCAACCCTCCTGTGCTCATTATTCCACCATGGGCCTTAGTCCTCTTTCCTCCCCTTGGGCTTGCAAGGTCGAGCGACACGAGAGTATGGGAAATTCGTTGGGTTTTTCACCTGGAGCCATTGAGGACAATCCTTCGAATATGCAGCCTCCCACCCACCTCATTACTCCTCCGACCGCTCCACCTAACCATTCTGCCTCTTCCCCTAAGACAGTGGCCCCTTCACCCTGCGAAGAACACCAAGGGCTTCAGAGTGCTATGGCGATTTTACAGGACCTCGTTTTTTAGGTTAGGCAAGACTTGGTGGACCTGATGTTTAGATTCGAGTTGTGGAGGTGACGCGAGGAACGCCTTGAGGTGTTGCTGACAGCTCTCCTCCACAAAACTCCAACTCCAGAGACAACGGCCCAGGCTTTGGAGCTAGTGAAAGACGCAGACGAGCAGCAAGCCCAACCGACTCCGGGCTTAACTTGATGGGTGGGTTCTCAGGTTCTTATTTTAGTTTTTTGTATGGCATTATGATATCCTCTTTTGAATCAACCCTAAGCAACATAATTGTCTATAGACATATCATTAGGCTTAAAAATTTTGTAATGGATTGTGATAGACACTAGAACATTGTTATTGGTGGACATGTGGTTGCATTGGTTTCCCTCCTACCACCTCATTTGATTAAGCAAACAGTTGTATATTTTTTAGGGTCCTTTTAATATAATCTCTTACTTAAAAATAAATAAAACATAATTTGTTAAGTGTATTTTTCTTTCCACACTTTTTATCTAGTTCTTTAATTTATTTATAAATATATTAAATATTAATACTTTTATTTAATTTTCAATTTCTGCTAGCTTAATAAGTATGATACTCAAGTTTAATACTCTTACGAATAAATTAAATATTAATACTTTTATTTAATCGTCAATTTATGCTAGCTTAATTAGTTAAGGTGTGGGTTTAGTTTGCTAGGAGACCCTAGTTTAATACTCTTACTGTGAGTTTAGTGAGAAGGAGACACCCAAATTCCATCCACAATGATTTTGACTACTTAATGCCCCTGGCTATATTTTCTTAGCCAATTGTTAAAAATATTGCCCCCCAAGTTATTTAAATTATTTAATTTATTTATGAATAAACTAAATACAGATAGGATATGTTTAGTTCACTTTAATAATATTATTATTTTTTATTTTTATTTAATTAAATTATTTTTTATTTTTTCATAAATTTATTTTAGAGAATGTAAAAAATTTTAGTAAAATTGAGAAAACAAAGATAACTAATATTATATTTATCTAGTGGAAAACCAACTTAAAAAAAACCCATTATGTTCATATACTTATTTTCCTATTTATAAATTCTTGAAAAAAAACCATGACATTTACTTTTTTTCTGTTCATATACTTTTTTTCCTCCTTATAAATAGTTTGACAAAAAATTATTGCTTATAATGGTTTTGTGGTTTCTCACATTATTTATATTCCCACCTTTAAATAGATATTAGTTGGAATTTTCTATTTGATTATTTCAATATTAACATATTTTTAAAAAGTGTGGGAGAAATTTGTTTGACCATATCAATGATTATAACATATCTTTGAAAAATGCAGTATAAATGAATCTTCTCATTTAACCATTTTAGTGATTTAAACATATCTTTGACAAGTATCTTTGAAAAATGCAATATAAATGAATCTTCCCATTTAACCATTTCAGTGATTTAAACATATTTTTGACAAGTACAGTAAAATTTGACCTCCTCATTTAACCATTTCTACTATTAAATCTTTTGGATCAAATTTCTTTTTTCTAAATTAAATCATTTAGTTTGATGTTTTTTTTGTAAAGTTCAAATACATGTATTATCATAATATGAGGCATTGATGAATGGGAAGAAATAAGTGCCCCATTAAATGCTTTGCAAGGTGCTTATTGCTCCCCTTGATGAATCCATGCAACTATATGTTGATATATTGATTAGAATTCATTGTTCTTCTCATACTAAAAATACAGAGAAAATTGTTACATTAATTTCATGTATCTCACTTACTATTTAGGTGAAAATTGTCTTTAATTGCTCCTTGTCTAAGTATAGTCTTCTTGTTTTATAATTTCTCACATTATTTATAACCCCGTCTTCTCACTTACTATTTAGGTGAAAGTTGTCTCTACTTGCTCCTTGTCTAAGTATAGTCTTCTTGTTTTATAGTTTCTTACATTATTTATATCCCCATCTTTAAATAGATATGGCTTAGACTTTTTATAAATTATAACCAACACAATATATTATTGAACATATCTTTGAGAATTGTAGTAGATATACATCTTCCTATTTGACCATTTTAATGATTATAACATATCTTTAAAAAAACACAATTTAAATGAATCCATGCAGCTATATGTTGATACATTGATTAGAATTTGTTATTTGCTAGAACGATTGAGTAAATTGTTACATTACTTTCATATACCTCCCCCATCATTTAAGTGAAAGCTGCCTTCTCTAACTATACGAGCACAAACATTGATGGTTTTTGATAATTTATAACCTACCTGTTATAATTTATAACTTCAAAATTATTATAATATTACTATTAAATTTGTAAGTATTAAAAATTCCTATAATATTAATACTAAATTGATTTAAGTATTATGTATAAAATATGGAGGCAATAATCAAGAAGAATCCAATATCACACTATTTGACATATCTCAGTGCGTAGTATTAATGATCAAGAATCAAGATGGATATGTGTTTGATACTTCATTCCTCTTTGTAATAAACGAATTGTTTCTTTGTTTCATTCCTCCATCATGCCCATTGCCTGGATTTGATGAATTGATCTTTCGCAAGCAGCAGGAATTTGATTGCAGAAGAATTGGTATACCATCTTTCTACAGAGGATTCTAATTTGCTTCATTTGTTTCTGCTTGGTAAATGTGCTCGATGAACAGATAGTTGAGCACATTCATGAATTTTGTTCTGGGTTTACATTCATGCATTAATGCAAAGATTTTGTTCTGGATTTGCTTTTATATCTAAGGATGAAACAAAGATTGAGAACCTTGATCTGATTCATTGCAGGGAATAGAGGGCTTCCGTTCAGAAGTGGTGAAGAGAATGCCAGGAGAGAAATTGGAAAGAGCGGCAACTGAAGACATGTTGGATAAATCATGGGAGCGCAGGAATTACCTTGGTGTGCACCCACAGAAGCAGGCAGGCTTGAATTTCGTAGGTCTCCATGTGCCCGTGGGGCGACTTCAGGCAGAGGATATGCTAGAATTGGCTCGTCTTTCAGAACAATATGGCACGCAGGAACTCCGCCTTACAGTGGAGCAAAACGTTATCATTCCAAACGTACCCACAGATAAGATAGAGGCGCTTTTACATGAGCCCCTCCTCCAAAAATTCTCCCCTTCCCCTCCTCTTCTTGTCAGGACATTAGTGGCTTGTACAGGCAACCAGTTCTGTGGTCAGGCAATCATTGAAACAAAAGCAAGAGCCTTGAATATCACTGAAGAATTGGATAGAACCATGCATGTTCTCAGACCTGTGAGAATGCACTGGACAGGATGCCCTAATACTTGTGCGCAAGTGCAGGTTGCAGACATTGGCTTTATGGGTTGCATGACGAGGGATGAAAACAAGAAAGTTGTTGAGGGAGTTGATATATTCATTGGAGGGAGGGTTGGTGCAGATTCACATCTAGGGGATTTGATCCACAAGGGGATACCTTGCAAGAACGTGGTATCTGTGGTTCAAGAAATACTCATTAAACACTTCGGAGCCATCAGGAAAACAGACATCTGAAATACCAAGTTGAAATTTATTCCAATTTTTCATCCATCCGCAGTCGAACCCAAACGCTACAGCAAAGAACAAAGAACAACTTGAACCAGGAAAGATGAGAATGGAGGTAAGAATATCAGAGATAAGTTCTCTACAGGAATTGATACAAGGCTGCAATTTTGTTCTATCTTTCTCCACGATTCAAGAGAGATACTACAGCCCCAGACTTTCCCAGACTTCACATCCATAAAGAATAACAAGTGTAACAAGAGTTTCATCTTATCCCAACTCCAAAGATCAGTTGATTTGCAATTGTTTTTAAACCCATAATAAGTTTTTCTTCTCCCAATAATCCTTTTCTCAATTCTATAATTAGAGTTGAGTTTGTGTTGAATATTAATTCCAAGATATTTGTATGAAGTCACTTCCTCCAAATTGTTGTTGTCAAATAAAAAAAAGTATCATAAATAATCTTATTGGATTTAATAATCATAACCTTAATCCATCTAATAACACTTCATAAGTTTTGTATCCCATAATTGTAATTGATGATAATAAAACACATCACTAACATAACAAGTTTAAGACGCAGCATATACCATTAGTAACAAAGGGAGGCAAGGCGAGGCCAAAAATGGATTTATAACTCGCATAGCCAATGAAGCTGGTACAGGGAAGGACGAATCCATAATTACGAAATCTATAAAACATCAATTGATCTTGATAATGAAGCTAAATAATTTTTTATTAATTTACTTATCAGAATTAAAATATAATTAGCTAATATTCTCAAACACTTTATTTTGATATATATTGTGGTTGATGACGAATGGGATTTGTACCATTCTAAACAAAAGCGCTGGTGCTGATGGAGGTGTCGGTACTTGTGTATTATTTTAATACAAAAGCATTGACGTTGATAAAACTGTTAGATACTCGCAGATTTTAATAATGTAGTGTTTGCATTCAACTTGTAATAATTTTAGGCAAAGTTTATCTGAAGGAATCATTTGTACATGTTTCGCACTTTTCTCTACTTTTGCATCCAATGAATCTCTGAAGTCGTAGTTCTCTGAATTCTCTTTGAGATTAAATAATCTCCTGTAAAGTTTATTCTCATAAAATACCAAAGTCAGAGTGGGTGCTCAATGAGTGTATTTCTCTAAACTACACTTTTGTAAAGGTCTGATGCTAAGCACGGTAAGAAATAAAATAAAATGTAGTTTAATCAAACTACACATGGAATGTCTAATAATTAACATTAAGAAGTATATTTTTTTTTCTACTTTTGTAAAGGTATGAATAGAATACTAAGAAGGGTCAGAAATAAAATAAACACTAATTTAATCAAACTATACCTGGAATAAGTCTAATATTTAATATTAAAAAGTATTTTCTTTCCTACATGATATATTGTGTATTTGAATTTAATTGGAGTGTAGATTTTTTTTCCTACTACTTCTCCGCGGGAATACTATTTTTCTACAGTATATTTAGGGTTTTGAACAGGAATAACTTTTATTTTTATCTTTTTTACACTTTGGATTTATAGGTTTTGAACGGGAATAATACTTCTCTTTGATTTTTACATTTTTTTATCTAATACTTCTTTTTGATTTTTACATTTTTTCTCTTCTTTTCAATATGAGCACTCCACCAACTATTCCAAAAGCTTAGCCTAACAAGGGGAGGCCCCCCAAAATCACCCTAGAGATCCTTTAAGATTATATGGAATCCATAGAAAAAAGAAGAGAAGAGAGAGATGTCAAAATCCAAATAGAGTTAGAAACATTAGAAAAAATTAGTGAAGAAAGAGACTTGAAACTCCAAATAGCGCTAGAGGCAATGATTGATAAAAAAATTAAAGATATCATTCAAACTCAAATAGAGGATAGATTCTTAGGGTTCAAGAGTGAATTCCATACAATGAAGGATAGTATTCAAGAAATGGAAAAACATAAACAATCAACCCAAGAAGGAGGGGTTGAAAAACTAAAGATATGATTAAAGAGCTAGAAGAAAAACTAACCAACAATTTGACCCCCAGTAATATGGAAAACAAAATGGATATCAAACCCATCAAAGAGGAAATGGATAAGCTAATCAAACTGAGCATGAGTGTAACAAATGAGCCTTGAACCTCATAATTTTTTGTATAAAAGAACTACAAGAGGAGGATACTCTAGCAATAGTAAAAGAAGAATTAAGAAATAAATCACAAATTGATACAACTTACATCATAGAAGCAAAGAGGCTAGGAAAAATAATTGATCATAAAGATAGGTTGATCCGTGTCAAAGTAAGTTGTAATGACCATAAATATACCATACTTAGTAAATATCCAAGCTTAAAACGATCAAGAATATTTATAAATGAAGACCTCATTCTCGAAGACCAAACTAAATTAAGGAAGGAAGTTCAAAAGGTAAAAAAAGCCAAGAAAGAAGGAAAATGGGCAATAATTAGAAATCCAAAAGCTATTGTTAGGGATAGAGACGAGAAGGATAATAATAAATAGGAATTTGGGACTCTCGGGATCCTTTTTTGGAATTGTGGTGGCTTTCCATTGCGCAAAGGTCCTATGATTAATATATTTTGAAATCCATTTTGAATTATTTTGAATTTTGATAAAACTTTTGAGTTTAAATATTAATATTGTATAATCTATTTCAATTTTTTGGGTGATCTAGAGTTCTATGGCTATACCTAAAGCAAAAGTGGTTCAATTTATTTTTATTGTAATTAAAGTTTATTAATATATTTTGAAATCCATTTTGAATTTTGATAAAACCTTAAAATTTAAATATTAATATTGTATAATATATTTCAATTTTTGGGGTGATCTAGAGTTCTATTGCTATACATAAATCAAAAGTAGCTAAATTTATTTTTATTGTAATTAAAGTTTATTAATATATTTTGAAATCCATTTTGAATTATTTTGAATTTTGATAAAACTTTAATGTTTGGGGTGATCTCAAGTTTTATTGCTATACATAAAGAATCACAAGTAAAATTCTGAAGAATCACAAATAATCACTTACCCTCTTAAGGTTCGATAGACCAATCAGTCTTAGTAAACGCTAATCA
>JZKD02S1674687.1:434439-445450 GCA_000966675.3 Picea glauca
CTCACATACTCTCGCACACACACTTTATGTCCCTCCCATTTTTCTTCTTTGAATTCTTCTTCAAGGTATATTGGTTGATAGGATAACATAGAAAAGTGTTCTTGTTGATCCACATTATCATTCTACTCATAAATTTCTCTCAAGCTTCTTGTTTTTTGGTTCCTCAAATTTGCTATAGTGGGATCTAAATCATTTCTAGAAGAAGAAGAAGAAGATGAACTATGATTTGTTTGTTCTCCTTGGCCTTATACTTGCAATCTTGGAAGTATTGGTGGAGAATCTTGTTTTCCTGTAGCTTCCACCTACTTATCTTCCTGTATAGAAGGAATATGATCTACAATCATTTCACTTGTTTGGTTATCCCAAGATTTATCTTCTTGGAATTTCACATCTCTACTTACTATCAACTTCTTGGTAATAGGATTATACATCCTGTACGCTTTAGATTGTTCAATATATCCAACAAATATGCATTTTTCACTTCTATCATCAAGATTTCTCCTCAACTCTTTAGGAACATGTGCATAAGCCACACAACCAAAAACTTTAAAATGAGAAACACTTGATTTCATACCACCCCACGCTTCTTAAGGGACTTGATTTTACAAACTATTAATTGGTGACAAATTCAAAATATACATTGAACATGCCACTATTTCACTCCAGTATTCATTTGACAAATACTTGGCCTTCAACATGATTTTGGCCATATTCATTATTGTCTGATTCTTCCTTTTAGCTACTCCATTCTGTTGTGGAGCGTACCTTGTGGTAAACTATCTCTTGATCCCACGTTTCCCGCAATATGCTACAAATTCTTTGGATTCATACTCACCTCCTTGATCTGATCGGAGTACTTTGATGGATTTTCCACTCTGTTTCTCTGTCAAAGATTTAAATTCTCTGATTTTTTCAAATGTCTCTGATTTGTGCTTGAGAAAATAAACCCAAGCTTTCCTACTAAAATCATCAATGAATGTTAGAAAATAAAATATGTCTCATATTGACTAAGTTTGCATTGGACCACAAAGGTATGTATGCACTAACTCGAGGAGTTCTTTTACTCTATAGGAAGCATTGGGAAAACTATCCCTTTGGTGTTTGGCCAAAATACAACTCTCACAGAAGTTTTTATGTTCACTTATGATAGGCAAACCTTTGACCATAGATTTCTTCTATAAAAGTTTGAGACTGCTAAATGGTAAATGACCATATCTAAGATGCCACAACCAAGTCTCATCTGATCTTGACATGTTTTGGGTATAGGACTATAACAAATTTACATTTCTCAATATCAAAGGAAACATCCTATTTTTGGTCATTTGTATTGTAGCTATGATTTTCTTACTGGGTGGTTTGTCCAAGATTGTACACTTGGAACCTTCAAAAATGACTCTATAGCCATGTTCATTCATCTGGCCTACACTCATTAGATTATGTCTAAGACTAGATACATAATAAACATCATGAATATATTTTTTTTCATCTTGCTTGGTCAATACAGAAATTACACCCTTGCCTAAAACTTTCTTTTGATAATCATCTCCCAATTTAAATTTCAATGTGACAGAGCTATCTAAACTAGTAAACAAATCTTTGTTACTCGTCATATGATTATTGCAGCCACTGTCTCGCAACTAGAGATCATGAGTGTTTATTTCTTCTTCTGTGACTTGACATGAGAAGGACATTGATTCTAATGCTGCTTCTTCAATGTTGGTAACATTTTCTCTGCCCCTATTTAGATCTTCTTTCTTCTTTCTGCATTCACTTTCATAGTGACCAAATTTCTTGCAATAATAACACTGAATCCTTGATTTTTAAGTCCATCTTGACTGATTAAAATTTATGCCTCTCCCCCTTTGGTTTTGAGAGTGCCTCTATTCTGATTGTTCACTATGTTCTAAACATTTTGAAGTTGACCACTCTCATGTTTGAGAGTTTCCTATGCCTCATCTTCCTCGACTTATATTCCCTCAACCTCTGCCTCTGCTTATAGAGGCCTGAGACTGAAATGTGTTCTCCAAAGATTCAATATTTCGACTGAACCTATTTTGATAGTCCTGGATGCCTTGCCCATCCCACATAGGATTAATCCGCATTAGCGGATTGAATTCCCACAATTGTCTTGGAACCAGAGAGATTCTTCAGGACCAGATGCCCTAGCTTACCCGACGCCTTTCTTCCCCTCCTATTTTTCCCCCTCCCGGTCCAGCCCTTCAATAAAATCTTTGCTCTCTCCTTCTCTTTTTCAAAGAATGGAGACTTAAGGCTTTCTATAATAATAAAATCTATCTTTGTTGAGTAGAGAGATCTATATCTCTAGTTAGTAGAGAGGTAATTGGATCCTCATATTGTGTAGGGGGCCTCGGCACGTGGGAAAGAGAAGCAGACATTGTTATCCATTGTACCCCACCCCAAAGATGTGAGTTGTGCCCCACTTGGCAGATCTTGGCGTAGATGGTTTCCTTGAGATTGAAAGCTGAGTGCCCCGCCTTCCCGTAGAGAAATTGTAGAGAACTGGATGCTATTAGTTTGGGAGTTTTTTATAGGCTTTTTTGATACAATTACTCTTATTATTAGCTAATCTCCCATATGAATAAAATTGGTTTTTGTTGGAGCCTGCCCTTAAGAAAGAAAGGAGACAAACCTTCTTGTTTAACTAGAGTGGGGGGATTTTCATGCATGGAATAAGGACTTAGAGAGACTGCCTTAATTAATACTGCATGGCTTCGCTTCCACTCAGAAGTACCTCTTATTTCATACTAGGAGAAAGGAAAAGGTTGGAAGGGGAAAATAATTGTTTTCTTTTTAAAAGAATGGAGACTATGGGGCTTATTATTTTTCTTTTGGGGATGGATGGACACAAACTATAGCTTATTCACTGGAGCTCGGGGATAAAGGAAGGGGAATAGTTTCTTTTTAAAAAGAGAATGGAGACTACAATGGAGCTTCTAGCTTTGTCCCCGGTATCAGCGGCTATTCGGGTTGTCCCCTTGCCGGTGTTGTCCTGTGCCAGAGTGGGAACTACTATCATGGCAGTTATCCGCCTATTGTACCGCCTAACCCCGACCTATGTGGAAAGGTTCAACTTATAGATGCGCGATATATATTATATTAATAGGTTGTAGTAGTTGTTGGAGGTTGTTCCAAGATGGAGCTAGTGGAATTTTAGATCCGGTAACTTAAGCCGTAGAACAATTGAAAAGTTGTTCTGTTACAATGGGAAAGTGTTCAAATTGTCAATAGGTTGTTCGGCTTGTTGTCTTGGTTTTCAATAGTTCAAAGTGTATCAATAAGGGCAGTGGTTCCTGAAGTTTGTAAACAAGACCTCCATTATAAGCTATTCTTTCAAAAAAAAGAACTACTTATAATGACAAAAGACCTTTTCTTAAAGGTACAAGGATTAGCGATATCTATAATATTAGGGCAAGCCTAAGAACAGACATAAAATCTATATTAATTCCTTTAGACTCTAACCTGACTAATAATACTTTAGCCCCTAACTAACAACTTCATTCTAATTACTATAGATAGAAGACTAATCCCTCAATATATAATCCTAAATAAGAGAAAGAGGAGCAAGCAAGAGTCTAACCAATAGAATCCCTAAAATAGCTTTGAGTCAATCCCTGCTATTCAAGATCTAAAGAAAACTCTATATTCTAGTGCTTAGTGAGTTCTACCTTATCGCAGTATAAAGAGGTTAGGAGTTTACAATCTACAGGTTCTGCTCCAATAATAGAAGTAATAGATGGTTTACCTCTGGCCTATGCCCAGTATTATCATTACAGTAGCCATCCAAGTATGGAAAGCGATTTAGGGCTGTGCGAGGAAGGAACCCGTATCTATAGCAATGCGCGCACACCTTTCTTAACAGAGATCCCATGAGTTCTTCAACTGCGAGTGTTTACAGGTCTTTCGACTCTTCTATGGCAACTACGACCATATTAGACTTATCAGGAAGGCTATGAAGTACCTTCTCAACAGATTTCTTCTCTTGAATGTCTTCTCTATGCGCACATAGCTGATTCACGATGCTCATGACGTGGGTTATGAAATGATCCACATAATCAGAATCCTTCATCTGTAGAGTCTCAAAACTCTTTATGAGCATCTGGAACTTTGCATTTTTTACTTTGTTTGTGCCCTAATAGGATATTTCGAGAATATCCCATGCCTGTTTGGTATGACTTTGGGGAAAACGTATTCCTCTAACCCTTGTTGAATGAACCATAGGGCTTTGTTTTCCTTCTTCGAGTTCTTAAAGAACATTTCTTTGCATGTTCGTCATGGCTTGTAGATATGTCGGATCTAGTTCCTTGAACCCATTAACTACTCTTCCCAACAATCTTAAGACCGGAGAAGATTTTTCATTTTTATGGACCATACATCACAATTCTTACCCGTTAAAATTAGTTCTTGTGCGAACGTTGGATTGTTGCTAGTCGCCATGAATTTGATTTTGACAGTCGGCTCCCCCTTAATGGCTTAAAACTTGATGAAGATATCCTTTTCTCTTTCAAAACAGAAAAACCCAAAACGTTTTCTATCTTGGTCGACTTTTTTCTTCAATCTGGGCGCCACTAGAGAAAATTGTGTTAGTCTGCTTTTCATTCGCGGTTCTTGCGTGTTCTAAGGGAGACCATGTGACCAAAAACGCTTGGTCGTGGATCCTAAACTAGCTAGGGGCGACCGAAAGAGTTCGGTCCCACTCTGTACAAAGGGAGGGGCGACCGAGCTCTAAAACGAGATTTTTCAAAGTGTTTTTCCTTAGATTTTTGCACCAGAATGCCTTGAAACACTTCTCCTCATGTTGTGGGTTGATCAAACATCAAATTTCTCTGTAGTAACTTGCAAATTTCTCTCCAATCTTCGAAGGGTCTTAATGTTTATGTTCAAAAAGAGGCATGTATTCACAAAACAGAGTATGAACACACAGAACAAAGAAGCTCTTGAGCTCACCTTCACATTCACATAGAAAACTGAAATCAAAATACATAAGATGAGATATTTCTCTAGAATTCTCCATCCTTCACCTACCTAATAAATGCAACTTCACCTATCTTATCTATGAAATTAATATGCCTACCCATATATTTGTTTTAGTCAAACAAACAATGAGTGAGAAGTTACATCATTCAACAGTATGTCACCTAAGCACTAGCAAACTTTGTTCTTCACGCGAAGAAGAATCATTCTTAATAAGGGCGTTGGATTTTTAGGACTGTGCTCAATCAACCTCAGAAAGAATGTTTAGTTGTACACATTAAGTAGTTGATGGTCATTGTTTTTTTGCTTCATTTTGAAATATTGAAATCAAAGTTGCAAGATTTCAAGAACTCCAACAACCAATAAGATATGTTGGGTTAATCTGACAAAGTTTCCAAAGGTATGTGGAGGAGAAGTGGTGATCGGTCATTCGGGCTAGACTAGAATGAGAGAGTAGCATACCTACTCTCACATATGCAATTTAAAGAATCTACGAGATGGTCATAATGTTTTTATTCATAACATTATGCGCCCATTTCAAACTTAATATCCAGACATTTATATCCATATTTGCATCTGTATATATGCAACTGGGATTAGGACATGCAACTAGGATTAGGACGCTTGTTCAAATTCAAGGACAATGAAATGCATATATTATTTCCATATATTGACACTTCATTCATTTTGTATAGAGGGACTATAATTGATCACAATAAAACACATCACAACATAAACAAGTTTAAAGCGCAACATATACCATTAGTAACAAATGGAGGCGTATATGACTTGCAGAGGCCAAAAATGGATTTATAACTTGCATAGGCAATGAACATGGTACAGGTAAGGGTGAGGGAAGGATGAATCCATAATAAAGATAGAACATTAATTGATCTTGATAATGAAGTTAAATAAAATAAAATTTTATTAATTCACTTATCAGAATTAGAATATAATTAGCTAATGGTTATATGGTTATTCAGTTTGAGTGGGTTAATTGTTAAGAACATGTTTTTCAGATAAAAAGGTTACAAGTCACAATTAATCAAGAGGAGGTAGGGTATGTATATCTCCTTAGATTTTTGTCAATCATTGTTTACAAAGAACTATTTATACATTGATAATAGACATGGACTTTTTCATGCACAACTTATATAATGTTAGAACTTAGAAATTTTTTTAGAACCCTTTTTTTTTTGGTTGGTTTTTGGTTTTTTCTTTAAGATGAAAAAGCAGATGCATTGCTACCAACATTTTGTTTGAGGTCATAGCTCTGTTTGATTGTGTAATACAAATGATTTGAAATAAGATTTTTGGTGTAAGCCATCGTGTTAAAGAGGAAGTGGTGTTTGCGTTATGTGTTATTTTTAGGTTTTGATTTTTGTCGCATTTTTATTTTGACATATATTGTAGTTTTATGACAAATGGGATCCCGTTGGTTACTAAAAAAAGCATTGAGTTCTGTATAGCCTGCTGTAAGGAATTAAGGAATTGGATCCTTTCTCGAGAGATACCAGAGCTATCGTTGATATAAAAAAAAAATTATAAACATAAAAAACAAAGCAAATAAGTTGTGGTTTTAAATTTTTATTGATTTATTTATTATTTTTAGAGGAAGATATAAATACATCAAGTTTATTAATAATAATAATAGATTGTGAGAACTCGGTTTTTAAAAAACTTTTTTCAACTAACTGAAATTCTTTTAGAACTCTCCAAAAATAGTTAGGAAAAATTAATTAGGAATTGTAAAAAAAAAATTGTGCATCATAATATAAGATCATTAATGTTCAGGGAATTCTCAAACACTTCATTTTGATATAAATTGTGGTTGATGACGAATGGCATTTCTATGGAGTTGTCGGTACTTGTATATTATTTTAATACAAAAGCATTGACATTGATAAAACTGTTGATACTCACGGATTTTAATAATGTAGTGTTTGCATTCAACTTGTAATAATTTTATTTGTACATGTTTCGCATTTTTCTCTACTTCTGCATCCAACCATGCAATGAATCTTTGAAGTTGTAAATCTTATTCACATAAAATACCAAAGTCAGAATTGGTGCTCAATGAATGTATCTCTTTAAACTACACTTTTGTAAAGCTCTGATGCTAAAACATGGTAAGAAATAAAATAAAATGTAGTTTAATCAAACTCCACATGGAATATATAATAATTAACATTAAGAAGTATATTTCTTTTTCTACTTTTGTAAAGGTATGAATAGAATTCTAAAGGGCGGCTACTAGGGTTCCATGACGGGAGGTCACAATGCTTGTCGTTTGCAGGTTTTCTTTGGGTTGATTAATGGGTATGTGAGGTTTGTAATGGATGGCTTAGTCCATTTTCTTTTCTGGTTTTCCTTGGTTTTGTAGAGGAATCTCGTTGTTTTATCCTTTTAGTGGTTAGAATCGGTGGGGTCTACTTAGTCAGGAGATGATACTGCCCCTGGGTCTCTAGCATAAGTCTTCTTCTTTGGATTCAGGTTCCCAAGATTTTATGTTTTTAGAGGAGAGTTTTTCCAGGACTTTTTCTGACTAGGCTTCTATGCTCACTGATGGGTTTCTGGAACTCTCTCTTTCCTCTGGAATATAGGACTATCTTTATGATTAGTTTTTGTTTTCTTCATGGAACTCTGTGATCGATGATTTGACCAAAATTTTGGTGGAGCCCTTTGATTTGTCTTGAGTAGCCTCCATTATGGAGAGTGAGGTCAACGCTCTTCTTATCGCGGTTGACGAGGAGCAATGGGCTAGGAATGACTTCTTTGAAAAGATTGATTCTTTAAGTGCTTTAAATAAGAACACCGGTCGACTTTTAAATGTTCTTAATGACTCTTGGGGATTGGGAATCACATCAAAAATATCAATTAACCCTTCTCATAACTGGTAGGCAGAGGCACTGGATCCATCTAAGAAATTCTCTAATCAAGACAAAAGTCAGCCTCCTTCACCAATGTTTATCCAGAGTTGTTACAGAGTGGAGTCCGCTCAGTTGAACTGTGGAGACCAATGTAACAATACCCTTGAGACCCTCTCAACTACCCCTAAGGTGAGTTATTTTAAGTCGAATATTGCAAAAGTTTGGAAACCAAAGAGGCATAGGAGAAGACTTGTGATGGGGGCATACGTAGGTCTAGAGGAATCCTACAACTTGGCGCTTTGCGCTGTAGTTGCTAGGATGGCCTACTGCTCTCATATTCGGATACAGTTGGAAGATTGGATACAGAAGAACTGGCTTCCTATTTTAGGATACTCTCCAGTCTTCATTTCCTTATCCTGGGGATGGTTTGGCTTGCTTTTTCGAAGTTCGTAAGATACAACTCGCATTTTGGAGGTATTTTGGAAAATGGATGGTGGAAGTTTAATGTTAAAACGTTGGAGATTTGGTTTTAATCTGAATACTGAATATTTTAGTTTTCGGCACCTATGGGTGCTTCTTCCAAATCTTCCTTTACAGTTGTGGAATCTTAATGCTTTAAAAGTGATTGGAGACTGCTTGGATCGTTTCATTGGGGTAGATGAAGCAGAGATGTTATCAAATGATAAAAAAATGGCAAAAGTTTTAGTTGAGATAGATACCCATGCGGGTCTATCTGAAGTGATAGAAATAGAGTGGAGAGACTTCTTGTTCACGTAGAGGCTAGACTATTTAGGTCTTCCATTTAGATGTTCCAAATGTTGATGGACAGGGCACCTGAGAGATAATTGTACTTTTAAACGGGGTTTTAGAGAGGAGAAAGAAACAGTTGAGGAAGACTCCGAAGATACAGATTCAAGATTAATGGATGAAGATGGTAAACTAGAGACCCTGCCTTTCAGCTCGAAGGACATCTCTGAGGAACTGGACACTTCTTTGGCCGGTAAGTTAAAAACTCACTGCTCGAGTGTTTTTTACTCTTTAAGTTTATGGGAAAGAGATCTTTTAAGTAAGCATTCAGGATCTGTTAAAACTTTCGAGGAAGTTTTTGACGGAGGTATGCTGCTTGGGCTAGCAACTACTGATCCGGTTGAATTAAGGAAAAAATTCCTTTCGTAGTTCTCCTCTGAATCTTCGCCTCCTACTACTTTACCTTTTCCTCCATTTCAAAGTGATGTTCTGCATTCTTCTCCTTTAGCTAGAGATATAGATAGACCACCAGACTGTCTGAGTAATGGTAATGACCTTTTGCCTCCAGGCTATACTGAATCGCCCCCTAGTGACTTAGTATTGGATAGAACTCTATCTGAGTTGACCTTTCCTTTAGCAAAGACATCGACTCCTATCCCTTTGGTGACTTATAAAGGTAATCTCCCTGTGAATTCCTTGATTAAGACAGGTTTAGAACCCTTTTTTACAAATTCTCCCTCCTATTCTGAACCCGCGTGGTCTCGTGGATTGGGCTTTGAGATTTCTCCTCTTAAAACGAGGAGTGGTTGGCGATTGGCAGGAGCCGGTAACACTTTGTTAACTTTTTCTTCTTCTTCAAAACAATGGGCGCTTAGAGGCATAAAGGCCCAAGCCAGGGTTAAACCATGATTATGCTCTCCTCTAATATAAGAGGGGTTGGAGGACCCCTTAAACTGGCCTCCTTCCGTATATTAATGAGTAACACTTCTTTGAATATTATGTTTTTATAGGAGACGATGGTATCGACTGATAAAGTCAGATCTTTCATGTATAAAATCAGACCTGATTGGTGTGTCTTTGTGGTCAGTGAATTTGGAACTTCTAGTGGACTATTGGTGTCTTGGGATCCTTCATTTTTTGACTTAGTGCCTTTTTTATGTCTTGTTGGCAACTTTTGTTGAGTTTCTCAAAAGTGGATAAGAGAAATCTTTCTTTTATTAATATGTATGGCCCCTGCCAAGACCGCAAAATTTTCTGGGAAGCTCTGGAGAATGTTGGTATTCTAAGCCACAAGGATTTAATTCTAGTAGGTGATCTAAAATTAATTACTTCCTCTAATGAGTTATGGGGTTTGTCTGAACATTTGGACTCTTTAGCGAGCTTCTTCAACACACTGTTTCAAATGAATGGTCTTGTGGATGTAGATCCACCGAAAAAGGTGGCGACTTGGTGAAATGGTAGATTAGGGGATGCATGTATCTCAAAAAGACATGATCGTTTTTTAGTTGTTGAATATTTGATCTCACAGTGAAGAAGTTTCGAACCTGGGTGGAGTATCCCTTCCTATCTGATCATGCTCCTGTTTTGATGGAATTCTGTTCAGGTTATGGAACAGTTGCTTCCCATTTCAAACTAAATCCGTAGTGGTTGAAGGATGTTTCTTTCGAGAATATTGTAAATTAGGTCTGGAATGATCCCTGGCATCTAACTACAGATAGAGAAAAAAAGAGACTGGTAAATAAGTTATCGATGCTGAAAGTTAGAATAAAGGACTGGGCTAAAAGAAAAAGAAAAAAGGACCAGGAAGAACTATCAAAAATTGAGGAAGATATTGTAGAAGTCTATAACAATATAAATTTGGGTATCACATCTTTGGAGGACTCCTTAAATCTATCAAATCTTGAAGCTATTAGAAACTGACTCTTATTGGCAGAAGAGGAGAGATGGCGACAAAAAAGTAGGGCGATTTGGATCAAGAGTGGCGATAGAAATACAAATTTTTTCCATCTATATGCTAGCCATAGAAGAAATAAGAAGTTTATATGGGAAATTAAAGATGAGATCGGAAATACTCACTCTGGTTAGAAGGCTATAAAAGAGGAAACAGTCAAACATTTTAGTGCCTTTTATAATGATATTGATCATTCTTACATGGAGGAAAGAACGAAAACCGTTAGACTATATCCTACCTTTGTTACTGCTCTGGAGATACAAGACTTAGAAAAAAGAGTAACGAATGAAGAAGTTTTTGAAGTTATAAAAGGTTTTGCCAGGGACAAAAGTACTGGTTTGGAGTTCGCACGAAGGAAGAATCATGAGTTGGTACAAATAAACCTATGAAACCCGAAGTAGAGATGTGACCTAGACCATATATCCAAGGATCTATCAGGACCCTCCTTGAC
>JZKD02S1674687.1:487094-519174 GCA_000966675.3 Picea glauca
TTTGGTTAATTAATTAATTAAATTAATTACCTATCACATTGAATGAACAGGGTAATAAATTAAAAAAAAAAAGATTAATAAATTATATTGTTTAAATTAAAAAGGTTACGTATACAGAAGGGCTAAGGGGCATTAATAAATGGATAGGGAACATTAAATAATTGGATAAGGGGCATTAACTATGGGTAGGTAAGGAAGTAAATGGGGTGAAAGGGCGGTGAAGGAGGGATATGAGGGGAGGAGGTTCACGAAGGCGGGGAGGATCATTCTACAGGGGAATTTTTATTTGGAGAGGGTTATCTTGGATTGTGCAGAGGGGAGTTTGAGTTCTGTAGTCGGGAGGATTAGTACAGGGGCACCAGTTTGCTGGGAGTTTTGGGCACGGGGGCCAGGATATCCATATGGTATCCTAGAGCTAGGTAGTTTTCCTAGTTGGCAGGGTGGAAACTCGGTTTTGGGCAGAGTTGGTATGTGGCTTCAAGCTGGGCAAGGTAGCAACAGGAAGGTCAACAAGGCAAGTGGAAAGCGGAGGGTTAGCATCAGACCAAGGTATTTTAAATTTCATATTTGTTTATTCTGTTATGAATTTTATTATTCGTTGATGAATTTATATGCATATGTGTTGAATTTATAAGAAATTACTGAGTTTCATAAATCAAGTAGAAGTTACTGTTTTGTTTGATTAATTATTTGATGTTAAATTTATTCGGCTACTACATGATCTCAATAGTGAAGAAGTTTCGAACCTAGGTGGAGTATCCCTTCCTATCTGATCATGCTCTTGTTTTGATGGAATTCGGTTTAGGTTATGGAATAGTTGCTTCCCATTTCAAACTAAATCCGTAGTGGTTGAAGGATGTTTCTTTCGAGAATATTGTAAATTAGGTCTGGAATGATCCCTGGCATCTAACTACAGACAGAGCACAAAAGAGACTGGTAAATAAGTTATCGATGTTGAAAGTTAGAATAAAGGACTGGGCTAAAAGAAAAAGAAAAAAGGATCAGGAAGAACTATCAAAAATTGAGGAAGATAATGCAGAAGTCTATAACAATATAAATTTGGGTATCACATCTTTGGAGGAATCCTTAAATCTACCAAAGCTTGAAGTTATTAGAAACTGACTCTTATTGGCGGAAGAGGAAAGATGGCGACAAAAAAGTAGGGCGATTTGGGTCAAGAGTGGCGATAGAAATACAAATTTTTTCCATCTATATGCTAGCCATAGAAGAAATAAGAAGTTTATATGGGAAATTAGAGATGAGATCGGAAATACTCACTCTGGTCAGTAGGCTATAAAAGAGGAAGCAGTCAAACATTTTAGTGCCTTTTATAATGATATTGATCAGTCTTACATGGAGGAAAGAACGGAAACGGTTAGACTATATCCTACCTTTGTTACTGCTCTGGAGGTACAAGACTTAGAAAAAAGAGTAACCAGTGAAGAAGTCTTTGAAGTTATAAAAGGTTTCGCCAGGGACAAAAGTATTGGACCGAATGGTTGGACTGTTGAATTCTACCCTCACTTTTTCGAGTTGGTTGGGCAGGACGTGGTGGATATGGTCTAAGAAATAAGGTTGAAAGGGGAGATCATTCCAGTGATCAATTCCACTTTTGTGGCTTTGATACCAAAAGTCAATAAACCTTCGATTTTTAATGATTTTAGACCAATTTCTCTTTGTAACCTCTATTACAAGATTGTTTCAAAAATTATTGCTAAAAGACTTCGACCTATTCTATCCAGGTTTCTTTTGGAAGAACAACTTGGTTTTCTCAAGGGACTTAGATGATGTTGGAACAACTAAGGAATGCCTTCACAACATTAGTGCAAAGAAGATGAAATCAATGATTCTTAAAATTGACTTGAGGAAGGCCAATGACTGTACTAATTGGGATTTTTTAAGGCTGGTACTTCATCAAAGTGGCTTTCGTTATAAGACTAGAAGTTGGATTATGGCTTGTGTAGTTTCCATGACTTATGCTACCTTAATTAATGGAGAGGCAACTAATTTCTATAAAAGTAGCAAAGGACTGAGATAGGGATGCCCGCTATCTCCTTTACTATTTATCTTAGTAATGGAGGGGCTTAGTTTGGCTTTAAAGAAAGAAAAATCGGAGGGACAAATAACAGGGATTAAAGTTTCTAGTATGATCAAGATCCTCCATTTACTATTTGTAGATGACATTCTAATTATGACTAAATCTTCTCTAACTGAATGGAAAATTATTCACAATATATTATAGGTGTTCTGTCGAGCATCGGGATTGATCATAAACAATCAAAAATCCATTGTGATGCATGATGGTGTCAACTCTGAAACCCTTAAGAGGATTGAAGATGTCCTTGGTTATCCGGTCAAATACCTTCACTATGGTTTTAAATATTTGGGTTATCTGATGAAACCAGGAAGCTATACAATCAAGGACTGGCAGTGGTTAGTTGATAGGTTTGAAGTCAGGCTTAACCATTGGTGTAATAAATGGCTCATTTTGGGAGGCCAATAATCCTTATTAAAGCTGTGCTTGAGACTTTACCGGTCTACTGGATGAACCTTGCTCATATTTCTGTATCGATGCTATCTAAATTACACAGAATTAGTTTTGAATATCTGTGGGCGGAAAATAAATCCAAGAAATGCTATCATCTTTGTAATTGGCAATTTATAGCAAAACCCAAGTAGCTAGGAGGATGGGGTTTACGTAATATTTTTATCTTCTATAGAGCGTTGGCTACCAATACTTTTTGGCGGGCATTAATGAAGACAAGGATCTGGCAAAGGGTAATTCATGGAAAATATTTACCACAGGTACCTGTAAGTACTTGGTTGAGATCATATGTGAACTTTACTTCCTTTGGATCAAAAACATGGAATAATATTCTAAATACATTGCCGATAATTCTGGACAGAATAGCTTGGACTCCTGGCTCCGGAAAAGCAATAATTATTGGTAGAGATTGCATCTGTGGCTTGAATGATGCTTCATTGTTGTTGGAGGACCTGATTCAGGAAATTAACAAAAAACAAATCTACTTTCTTTTTCAAGTGAGTCGACCATCTGAAAACAGTATGTTGGGATAGAATTGGGCAACGAGCTAGAGTTGGATTTGGATGGAAACTTGGGTCAAGAATGGGATAATTATAGGAATCTTCTATTACATGTCGACATTGTCCTAAAGGATCATCCTGATGAACTAAAATGGATTGGAGATGTGGAATCATATCCCCTCATCATTATTGTTCCTCTCGTATCCTAGCCAATGATTATGTAATTATTCATTATTTCGATGTACATAATATATAACTCGACCCCCAACCACATTAATCAATATGGGCTCTTCTCCCTAAACATATTGGCTTACTAGCCTAAATCACATTTATACAATTACATTATAATTTGTGGGTATTTAAAATGGGGATGTTACACATTGATCTAGAAGGATCTATGGAATGCTCACATAGGTCCAGGAGGATCCAAAACACTCATAGAGGCCCCAGGGGATCCATAAATGCTCAAAATTTGATTGTCTCAAATTGTCCTAAAGATGGCATCAATGTGTATATCTCATCATCTTCTTTCCAACGATGCAAACAGAAAGTCAAACAAAGTTCATATGAAAAAGTTATGAGTAGACAAAGTTCTAGTCATACTTGGAAAAAAGTCAAAGGTCAAAGTACTTGGGAAAATAAAGAGGTGACACGTGTCACCATTGCAAGGGTGACATGTGTCACCATTGCAAGGGTGACACGTGGCACATACTTGGAAATTGATTGGACAAGGTACAAGTGGATCGATCCTTGGTTGACTAGTGACAGATAATTGGTTCAATCCTAATTTGATATGTGGCATTGAAGATCCAATGAGAGGCTTCCATGCGACAACCTCCCATTGGCCAATATTGACTACTGAATATAGAAATTTATGGAGTCAACAAGGTTCGACCCCATGAACTCCATAGCCACCAAATTCTTCACAAATGCCACTCTAACAATGCGTCACCACATGTTACTTTATAACTATATGGCATTTGAGTATGCAGGTTTCCACAGTTATTCATAATGCTAGGAAACTTCTGGATCAAAATTGTGTGGACTATTTGAAACATCCAATGTTTCTAGTGGACACTCCACCCATCATTAGGGACATAGAAAGATGATAATGTTTAAAAGAGTGCTAGGGTTAATAAATAAAAAAGGGGGGATAGATAATCGATAATCCAGTTGTTGAGAGAATGAATATAAATAATTAAAAATATTAAGTTAATTGATTAGGTTTAAATAATGATGTTTTTTTTTCATCACTATTTAAACCTAATCAATTAATTTAATATTTTTAATTATTTTCATCCATTCTCTCAATGCATGGATTAACGGTTATCTCTCCTCCCATTTTTATTTATTAACCCCAACATTCTTTTAAATCATATCAACTTTATATTTTCCTCATGATGGGTGGAGTGTCCACTCGAAACGTTGGAATTTTAAAATACTCCACATAGTTTTGATCCAGAAGTTTCCTAGCACAACTATATGGAAAAAAATATATTAAATTTTATGCAAAGTTTCATTTTGGTGGCTAAAGGGCTGAGGGCCTGAGCCCTCCACCCTTAGCCCTAGTCCATTGCCATACCACATGACCCACACCATTCTCATCGAGGGCTAAAAAAAAACATTTCACGTGCATATATAACCATATAACCTATGGTTATATATGTTACGAAAAAACTTCGTGCATGAGTTGTGTGTGTGTGTGTGTGTGTGCCACGTCGTTGGGAAATCTCGACGGTTATTATATATATATATATATATATATATATATATATATATCATATGGTTTAACCATATGTGAAACCAAATAACAAAATGTCGAGGTATGTGGCGATCAGTGGGGCTCGAACCCCCAACCTAAAATATATAAAACTAAGTTTTAACCAATTCCCCTATAGTTTGGGTTTGGTTACAAAAACCCAACAACTTGTAATTAAAGGCTATCTACAAGTTTTGGAATTAGGTTAGAAGGGGTTCCCTATTTAATGGCATGCAACCCAAGGCTTTGGACACATAATTTTATGTAAAGTTTTACCTCGTAAAGCATGTCGAAGGTATAAGGCACTTGAGGTAACATCGTAAAGCATGTTTTGGGGTACCTTGACAAAATTTCAAGTATTTTATATCAATTTTGCACAATTTTTCACCAGGAATTCAACAGTGCACTCTGTTTCTAAATTTGAGCAGCAAATTTTCATAGTGTCTTTAAAATTGTGTTTTTGTGAGCCTATATTGTAATGTAATTTGGAATTTTGAGATGATGAAGAATAGTCATTCTATTTAAAGGGACTTTGAAGATGTAGTGATGTATGCCATTTACATATGTAATTTGAGTTCTTTTATTTTCTATTGTGTCATCTCATTTACAGTTCAAATTAATCATCAGTTTATGGGTTTATGGACAAGTAAGACATTCACATGATATTTTGCAAATATTTAAGTGATCTTCAATTTCGTGAATCTAGTCAGATTTTTATGTGTATTTAATAATTAATTGGCATCTAAGGGTTTTCGATTTGAATTGGTATGAGAGTTTTATTGATATTTCGAATCAAGTCAGTATCATAAATTGTTTAGTATTTTCAGATCATGTGGTATCATAGTTGGTTTTGACGTTTATTTGCAAGTGAATGGTTACGAGGTCTAAACTCAGGCTTAGTGAAGGATCATTTGAAGAGTACATTCCTGAGATTGGTTTGAGGCGTGCATTTCAAAAGCAAGAAATGGCTTCAAAAAAAGACAAGGATTATTCTAATCAAAATCCTTTCGGTACTAAAGAGGAACTATTTTATGCATTCATGGCAATGAAGTCCATGGTGGAAGAAATGTATGAGGATCGAAAGAAGGCCAAGAGAACCGTTGGTATAGGAAAAGGGAATGCACATAACTTCAAGAAGAAATTGAAGGGTAAAGAAAGGAAGAAGCATACATGTTCTCATTGCGAGAAGAAAGGGCATGATGAGAATCATTATTAGAAGTTGCATCTAGAATTGAAGCCAAAGTGGGCTCAACCTAGAAAGGGTAAAATAAAGATTTTGACCATAGTTCATGATCTTGGATCAGATTCTAAGGATGAAGTTAATATCATAGCTATGGGCATCAAAGGTAAATATATTATTGCAAGTTTTAGTTCACATACTTCTTCTACAAATTCTAAAGTGATCCTTGATGGAAGGAAATGAAATGAACTGTTTCATTTACACGTTATCTCGAAGAACACTAAGATTGATACACTTGTTGATGGTGGATTCCAAGTGAATATTTTTCAAATAAAGGTGTTCATAAGTTGGAATTGGAAACCAAGCCTTATCCGAGACCATATCCTTTGGGTTGGATTTTTTATAATTATTAGGTACAGGTAACTAAACATTGCAATTTATGGTTCACGATCACATCCAGTTTCATTGATGAGGTAGAGTTAGACATGGTTCCACTCGACATCTATAGGTTGTCTTTGGGAATTCCATACTTGTATGAAAGGAATGTCATTTTCTACATGGAATAGAATAAGCATCATCTCTTCCAGGATGGGATTGATTTCATTGTGAGAGCTCATCGGATGAATACAAATTTCACAATTGTCACTACAGGGCACCTATTGGCTAATGTCAGTATCCATGATCCATATATAAAGCCTACGGTTGAAGGAAGAATAGGTCCTTTGGTTGATGTTTTTCCTATTACAAAGGGCATATATGTTGATGGTTCATTCTCTTTCACATCTATATATTCATTTTTGTTTATCGGTTTATTACTAATCAGTGGAATATGGGTGGCTACTGCAACAATGGATGGTGGATTTTGTGAATTCAGAGGAATGGTTAACTTGATCAACAATATTTTTTTAGTCTTCATTATGGTTGTGATGATTCAAGTGCTCATTATCTAGTCAAGATGGATGGATTATACTGGACAAGTGAGGTGATAGTGTTCTCACTTCATTTATGAATAATCCACTCATTGTAGATTATAAGAGTGAGAGGAACTCTGTAAATTTCTATATTTCTACCCTGTATGAGTGAGAGGAATTTTGTAAAGAGAGTTTCTATATTGCCACCTTATATGACGTAAAGAGTGAGAGGAACATTGTTAAATAGATTCCTAGATAGACACCTTGCACTTTGTTATAGAGTGGGAGGAATCATGTTAAGGACATTTCTATATAACCACCTATACTTATTGTTTTTCTGTGGAGAGGAATCTCGTTAAGAAGATTTCTAAGATTTTAGAAAACAATATGGAAAAATTTATTGTCTTGTAATCACCTAAAAGGATACATATGGATCAAATTGTCTTAGACAACATTATTGATTCTAAAGAACTAGAAGAGAAGGAACATAAGGATCCAGGCAGTTGGAACATGTTGTTCAGGAGAGAAAGAGCATCGAAGTAATGCAAAAATTTCTAAAGCTAGTGAAGGAGAAAGTAATCCTCTTATAAGAGGCACATAAAGGTGCATGCTATAATCATATTTTAAATACTATGTCATGTTCATGAAGATGTATACTTTGAACATAAGAAAATTAAGTACAAATGATAACAGTACAAGCAAAATTGTTTTTCAAGGAAGAAGAAACAATGAACAAAGTATTCATTCAGGGACTTCTACAGATACACCAGTAAGTCCAAATGGGAAAGACATAGATCCACATTCGAATTGGTTTCATATTGGACAATATGGGATATATTCAATAATAGGAGATGAGAGTGGATGTTGAAATACATGATACATGTATTTCAAAGATTCAATGAACATGACTTTTTGTAATTTGGAAATTTATGAGCTAGAACTAGATCTATATATCATATTAGCTATAGTTCTAGAGACCAGATTCAAAGAAATATTCCAGAGAATAAGAAAAAAATGCACTGATCCAGTACCTAATATCGAAGACCCAAGATGAAGACTTAATTCCAAAAGAATCAACAAGATGGAAGAGTGAATTATCATGACTAAGTTGTTGAATATATATACTTTTGGAGGTCCAAAAGTTCTTCAATGGGAATATGTGACCCAAGAAGATTTATGAAACTCTCACATAGGTCTAAGAGGATACAGAACACTCACAGAGGTCCTAGGGGATCCATAAATGATCAAAATTTTACCCTCTCAAATCCTCCTAAAAATGGCACCAATACATAGAGATCGTCGTCATCTTTCCAATAGTGCAAGTGGTAAGTAAAAAAAAGTTCGTATGCAAAAGTTATGAGCAGTCAAAGTTCGAGTCAAACCTGACAAAAAGTCAAAGGTCAAAGTACTTGGGTTAATAAAGAGGTGAAACATGTCACCACTGCAAGGGTGAAGTGTGGCACATAATTGGTAGTTGATTGGGAAAGGTACAGGTGGACCAATCATTGGTTGACAAGTGGCAGATAATTGGTTCAATCCTAATTTGACATGTCACATTGAAGAGCCAATGGGAGGGTGCCACACAACAACCTCCCATTGGCCAATATTGGCTAGTGAATATCAAAAGTTATGGAGTGAACATGATTCGACCCCATGACCTCCATAGCCACCAAAGTCTTCACAAATCCCACTCTACCAACTTGCCATCACATGTTACTTTATAGCTATATGGAAAACAATATATAAAAGTTAATGCAAAGTTTCATTTTGGTAGCTAAAGGGTCGAGGGTCTGAGCCCTCGACCCTTATCCCTGTTCCATTTCCATACCACATGAACCACACCATTCGCATCAGGGGCTACAATAAACATTTCAAATAAATCCATAACCATATAACCTATGGTTATATATGTTTCCACAAACATCTCACGGGAGTTATAAATATATATATATATATATATATATATATATATATATGCCATGTCTATAGGAAAGTTCGACAATTATGATATATATATCATATGGTTTAACCATATGTCAAACCAAATAACAAAATGCCAAGGTATATGGTGTTTGGTGGGGCTCGAACCCTCGACCTACCACATATAAAAACTAAGTTTTAACCAATTCCCCTATAGTTTGGGTTTGGTTACAAGAACCCAACAAATTGTAATTAAAGGCTATCCACAAGTTTCATAATTAGGTTAGAAGGGGTGTCCTATTTAATGGCATGCAAATTAAGTCTTTTGACACATATTTTTATGCAGAGTTTTACCTTGTAATGCATGTCGAAGGTACAAGGCACTTGAGGTAACACTATAAAGCGTTCTTACGGGTACCTTGACGAAATTTCAAGTATTTAATATCTATTTCGCACGATTTTTCACCAATAATTCAACGGTATACTATGTTTCTACATTTGAGAAGTGGATTTTCATAGTATTTTCAAAATTGTGTTTTTGTAAGCCTATATTATAATGTAATTTGGAATTTTGAGATGATGAAGAACAATCATGTTATTTAAAGGGACTTTGAAGATGCAGTGATGTATGCCATTTACATATGTAACTTGATTTCTTTTATTTTCTTTTGTTTCGTCTCATTTACAGTTCAAATTAATCATTATTTTATGGGCTTATGGACAAGTAAGACATTCACATGATATTTTGCAAATAGTCAAGCAATCTTCAATTTTCTGAATCTGGTCGGATGTTTATGTGTATTTAAGAATTAATTAACATCTAAGGATTTTTGAGATGAATTGGTATCTGAGTTTTATTATTATTTTGAATCAAGTTGGTATCAAAACTCGTTTGGTATTTTCATATCACACGTGGTCTCAACTATTGTACCATTTCCCCCACCAAAGAAAGTTGGATTCTTGAAGGGCATGCGTGAACATGGCACCATTGGTACTTACTTAAAGGGAACTATTGAAGGGAATGGAGAAGCATGACACCCTTGGTATCATTTATAGTGGTTATGCATACATGGAAAAAATGTTTGACTAAACATGTGCATTAGTTAAAATGCATGATTGATTGATTGAGCATATATATTATTACATATTTCATAAAAGGAAAAAATATAATAGTTTATTTAAAAGTCATTAGGAAAATAAATGCATCTTAGAATGAGCATGACTTCGAAAATAAAGTAATTTTGATTAACCAAAAATTAATTATTAGTGAACCCATAAATTATGGAGAAGAAAGAGGAACATGAAATTCAAATTCAAATAAAAGTGTGAGAAAAGAAAAGAGGGTTTGTGAAAGATTAAAGAGAATTAATAACTGACAAGACTAGTGACTAAATGTGCACCCACTCAACTAGGATAAAAGGAGGGGATCAAGGAGTAAAAATAGAAAGTGTAGTATTTGAGGGAGGAATAATCAATATTTTATATTTTTAAATAAGGATTTAATAGAAAGTGTGGTAGTTGGGTGAGGAATAATCAATATTTTAAATTTTTATATAAGGATTTACTTGTCCACTTGTGCATGTGAATGACACGTGTGGGTGAATAATAAGAGAGTAAATTACTTTTTTGCATGATATAAAAGTGGATTGAGCCACAAAGACTATAAAATGGAGGCTTGAGATAGACAACTCACACTTTTTTCACCCTAATGATGGATGGTTGTTGTAATAGAAAATTTTATATTCACGATTATTGGTGATTTTGGTCTATTGGAGAGTGTCCTTGAGGTGGGGATTTCCTCTCAAGCTTAAAAACTACACTTCCTTTTCATATTTTTAGTCGGTATATTTCATACAACCTCATTGTAGCTCAAGGGTTCTTTGGGAAGGATAATTCACATTGAAGTTGATAGGGTTTTCACTCAATGGGTTATCCAACAATCGACAAGTTGATGTAAGTGGAAACCAGTCTCACATTTCAAGTTCAACAAGAAAAGGAACAAATCTACATTATTTCTTGTAATTTTACTTTTGAATAAGTTATATTGTAAGTTTAAAAGAGGCTTTGGTTTTAGTATTTTTTAGGAGAAAGATTACTTGTATATTGGTTAATTTCTATGCAATATAATGTATATATCTAAAAAGATTGAATCCTATAAATGCGCACAAAAATGCATTGAATCTATATATGAGTCTTGGATACCAATAAGAAAGAACAAGTATGTGGGTTATGTACTAGTCAACTGATGCAGGAACATCACCAACGTATCAAGCGAGCCAGCATATCGAGCAGAAAGGACAGCTGGACAACGCCAGCACACATTTTGAAATACTTGAAAATTGTCACCCCGCTCTTTAAAGAAGGCATTCATAAAGAAGCGCACTTGTATTGTAAAGGGGACCTTGAGCCTTTAAGCTCTCGTCCTTAGTAGATAGGAAGGCATTTAATAGATTTAATGCTGTTAGATAGGAATTTAATTGTAGATTTGATAGTTGTATAATTCGAGAGGGAAAACGGATATAGACACCCTCCTTTGTACATTGTAATAGATGAGAAACGGGAGCAAGAAGAGAGAGCGGAGCAGAGAATTGTATGAAGAACATCCATGTATAGAGATTGAATTAATAGAAGAAATATTTGATTCAATTCCATGGTTGTGTTATTCTCTGTGTATTGTTGATGTTATGCTCATGAGTATTTTCTTCCTGTCATGCATTTGCTTTATATGCTGTGTATGTGATTTCATGGTTGATTTGAAATCTGAGAGAAGGAGTGAATGAGTTTCAATTGTTTCTCTAAGTGAGCCAGAATATTTCTGCAAGGAGTGCAATTGAATTGTCTGCAAGGAGTGTGTGACTGCGGGGTTTTCTTAGAGATATCTTTTGTTTCCATTTATCTCAGAAGTGCAGATTTGGCACCAGAGCCGTGCAAGGTGTGCACAGGCCGGACGAAGACTCAGAGTTACGATTCTGAGTAAAGAGTTGAAGACTACTGATGTAGTTCAGTGAGCAAAGTCAAAGAAATTCAACACTTAGCAGTTGTTGAAGATTTTTTGCAAGGAGTGAGTGAAAAACCGTCCTCAAAAGGACTTGAGGAGTCGAGAAAAAATCTCAGGAGAGATAAGCCTTTGAATTTGTCGAAGGACTGCACAGGGAAGTTGTGCATTGAAGTGCTCGAGCAGGGGCGTCGATCGGTACCACTGGGAGCGTGACTCTATTCGTGGATCGGGCATATCGGCGTTTCGCGTGAAAGCAATTGGAATTTTGGCTGTGGAGATCATGAGGCGTGAAGTTCCGAGGAATTTTGTAGATCGCGGGGACCACAAGAGTGGTGATGTGGCAGGTGATCTCGAGACATCGGATCTCGAGAGTTGAAGGGCCAAGAAATTGATCTCGCGAGTGACGAGGTCGCGAAAAGACGAGATAGCGAGTTCGTCGGAGTCTCGGCATCTCGGACTATCGGGACTCAGAAGGCGGAGGAAGTATTGTTGAAGGTTGTGAAGTGGCGATAGGACTGAAGTTCCGATAGTAGAGAAAGGAAGTCAGCGTGGACTGACACATCTCGGGTCTCGGGGATCCGAAGAAGTAACGAATAGCAGTTGGACTCGTGAGTAGCGAAGTCCCGATCCTCTGAAGGAAGAAGTGGAGGGTGCACAAGGTAGAATCTGTGGGTGCAGACTTCCTGATAGGGAAGTAGAAGAACCGTTAAGTTCTTCGGGCCGAAGGGAAGAGAAGGTCCTAGTGATCGCGATCGTTCTTCGAGGAGTGGGGAAGCTTGCACCAAGTGGTATCAGAGCGGGAGAAGAGTTCTCTTTGTTTTCGGTAGCGGAGAGAAGAAGAGAAAACATCATGCCATCGAGAAGATAAAGAAAATCACCAGATCCTGAAGATAGAGAGGTGCGAAGAAGAGGTAGGCCGGCAGGGAATCCAGAAATGGAGCGATAGATGAGAGATCTCAGGGCGAGACTCGAAGAGATGGAAACTGCATAAAGACGTGGAGTTGGTGCAGGGGATCTTAGCGATTCCAAGGTTGAAGAGGAAGCTGGACATGCAAAAGAAGTCACAGCAGAAGATGCATCAACCGAGCGGTTGATCAAAGCCATCGTCAGGATGGGTGCAAAGGCGAAAATGGATACTCCAGTCTACGAGGGAAGCCTGGATGCAGAAGATTTGTTGGATTGGATTAGGGCTCTTGAAACCTACTTCAATTATGAGGATATCGAAGAGGATAAGAAAGTCAAGCACGTTGTTACGTGCTTGAAAGGACACGCAACATTGTGGTGGGAAGAGCTACAAGCTGACAGACGCTGCAAGGGAAAACAGAAGATTAAGAGCTAGGATCGGATGATTGCTAAGATGAAAGCGAAGTTCATCCCCAGAGATTATCAGATCACTCTATTTAGGCGAATGCAGAACCTGAGACAGAAGTTAATGACGATGAAAGAATACACCGAAGAGTTTAACAAGCTCAACATCAGAGCAGGTCATCGGGAGAGCGATGATGAGAATGTGGTGAGATATTTGAATGGTCTGAGATATGACATTCAGGATGAGTTAAGCATGGTAACTATCAGAACAGTTGAGGATGCGTATCAGATGGCTCTGAAAGCCAAAGAAAAGATGAGCCGCAAGCAAGGTCAGCGAGGGTGAGGCAGAAGTCAGGCCAGAGGCAAGGCAGTTGCCCAGGACAAATTCCAGAAGCCCAAGGAGGAATGGCAGAAACCTCAGGGTAAGGTGGAAAGAGGGGGTACCTCACAGAGAGGGCCATATGTTGAACAAAGGGGACAAAAAAATGATCAAAGGGGAGATTATGTTGATGCAAACACTCTTCCTCGTACTAGAGGTCGAGGTAGGGGAAGAGGAGGAATCATCACATGTTTTACATGTGGGAAGAATGGGCACAAGTCATTCGAGTGTCCAGAGAAGGAGAAGGAATCAGGAGAAGCTCACATCACTGAAGCGCAGCGGTGTGATGTTGAGAACGAAGATGTAGACAGTGGAAGATAGCTTGGGATGCATAAAGTTCTCTTAACACCCAAGAAGGAGGTGGAGAATATAGCTTAGAGGAGCAGACTGTTCATGACAACTTGCACAACCAAGGATAGAAAATGCAAGGTCATGGTGGACACCGGGAGCACCGATAATCTCGTTTCGACTGAGATGGTGGAAAAGATGGAGCTAGAGACAACAGATCACCCGAGTCCATATAAAGTATCATGGCTACAGAAAGGACACCAGGTAAGTGTTACGAAACAATGCTTGGTTGAATTCAAGATAGGTGGGTACAATGATAAAATTATGTGTGATGTTATTCCCATGGATGTATGTCATCTATTGCTGGGTAGACCATGGCAATATGATAGAAATGTTGTTCATGATGGGAGGATGAACACATATACCTTGGAGAAGGATGGGAGAACACATATATTTCTTCCGATAAAGGACAAGGAGGTGAAGCTAGAAGTAAGCAGTACCATACTTCTCATGAGTCGGAAGGAACTTCTCACGGAGATGGAGAAGAAAGAAGATCCACAATTCTTTGTGGTCAGGAAACCGAGAATTATTCTGACCAGCACAAGAGTGGATGATCTACCAGAAGGGATTCAGGAACTGCTGGGAGAGTTCACTGACATCATCGTGGACGAACTACCTCGTTCGTTTCCACCGATGCAGAGTGTGAGTCATCACATAGATCTCATACCAGGAGCAAGTTTACTGAATAAGGCTGCGTACAGGTTGACGCTGCAGGAGAATGAGGAGGTCAAAAGGAAGGTATAGGATCTGCTGGATAAAGGACTGGTCAGGGAAAGTCTTAGCCCGTGTGTTGTTCCAACAATGCTTAGTCTGAAGAAAGATGGAGGTTGGAGAATGTGTACAGACTCCAGAGCGATCAACAAAATCACCATCAGGTACAGATTTCCATTTCCGAGAATGGATGATCTGATGGATTGCCTGAGCAGGGCAATTTATTTTTCAAAGATTGACTTGAAGAGCGGATATCACCAGATTCTCATGAGAGAGGGTGATGAATGGAATACAACATTCAAGACAAATGAAGGTTTGTACGAATGGCTAGTCATGTTGTTTGGTTTGACAAACGCGCCGAGCACATTCATGAGACTGATGAATGAAGTCTTGCGGGAATTCATCGGAAAATTTGTAGTCGTATATCTGGATGATATATTGATCTACAGTAAGACAAAGGCTGAACATTTGAAGCATTTTTCCATTGCAATGAGAAGACTGCAGAAAGAGAAGTTGTTGGTCAACATGAAGAAGTGTTCCTTCATGAAGACAGAGCTCAATTATTTGGGTTTTGTTATTTCGGATAATGAGTTGAATATGGATCCTGATAAGGTGGAAGTGATAAAGAATTGGCCATCACCGAGAAATGTTTTCGAGGTGAGAATTTTTCATGGTTTGGCTAGTTTCTACCGGAAATTCATTAGTAATTTTAGTGGAATTAGCGCCGCGATTATGGACACAATGAAGAAGTGACACAAGACTTTTCACTGGACAACAGAGGCCGAAAGAAGCTTCAATCTGTTGAAGCGAAGGATCACAGAGAAACCAATTTTGGTGTTGCCTGATTTTCAGAAGACATTTCAGGTGAAATGTGATGCCAGTGGGTATGCCATAGGAGCGGTCTTGAGTTAGGATGATAGACCCGTTGCATATTTTAGCGAGAAATTCGATGAAGCAAAGATGAAATACTCCACATACGATAAAGAGTTTTATGCCATCATACAAGCATTGAAGAAGTGGAGGCATTACTTGATACCCAAAGAATTTGTATTGTACAGTGATAATAATGCATTGCAGTTTGTGAGTCAACAAGAGAAGCTGAACTAGAAGCATGCAAAATGTGTAGAGTACATGCAGAATTTTACATTTGTGATCAAACATATTGTAGGTACTGCTAACAAAGTGGCTGATGCTTTGAGCAGGAAATGTTTTCTATTGCAGGAGTTCAGAGTCAAGACATTGGGGTTTGAAAATATGAAGGACATGTACGCAGGAGATGCAGACTTCGGAGAAGCATACGAAGCAGCTGAGAATCTAGTTCTCAGAGATCAGAGTCCTTGGATAGAATACATGATCTAGGATGGATTATTGTTTCGAGGCAATCAGCTATGTATTCCAATTTTCTCCATGAGGGAGAATGTGCTAAAGGAAAAACACAGTGGTGGATTAGCAGGTCACTTTGGTCATGACAAAACATTCGCAAAGCTGAGCGAATCGTATTTTTGGCTAGGCATGCGAGCAGATGTAAAGCGATTTGTTGACATATGTAGAATTTATCGGCATTCGAAAGGGAGAAGACATAATGCAGGTTTTTATCAGCCATTGCCCGTACTGGAAAGCCCATGGGAGGCGATAAGCATGGATTTTGTGTTAGGATTGCCGAGAACGCAGAGAGGGGTTGATTCCATCTTTGTGGTGGTGGACAAGTTTTCTAAAATGGCACATTTCATACTGTATCAGAAGACCAGTGATGCGACGCACATCGCAAACTTGTTTTTCAAAGAAATCGTCAGATTGCATGGATTGCCGAGAAGCATAGTCTCGGACAGGGATACAAAGTTCATAGGTCATTTTTGGAGGACGCTATGGAAGAAGCTAAGGACTAACTTGGCGTTTAGTTCATCTTACCATCCGCAGACAGATGGACAGACCGAGGTGGTCAACAGAAGTCTAGGGGACTTGCTGAGAAGCTTGGTGACAGAGCACCATGGTAGCTGGGACAACATATTACCACAGGCAGAGTTTGCTTACAACGATTCTGTGAATCGAAGTACATGAAAAATTCCATTCCAGATTGTGTATGGGACACAACCGAGAGGAGTTTCTGAACTCAAGGAGTCAGGACAGACTGCTACTAGCAGCGCGAGCGCAGAAGAGTTCGCTGAGGCAATGGAAGAACTTCACACGAAGGTGAAGCAGCGACTGCAGAAGTAAAATTAGGAGTATAAGCGCAAAGCAGATCAACATCGGAGACAACTTTAGTTCGAAGTTGGCGATCTGGTTCTTGCACACTTGAGGAAAGAGAGGTTCCCAAGGGGAACATATAACAAGCTCAAAATGAAGAAAATTGGGCCATGTAAAATCCTGAAGAAATTTGGTGAGAATGCATATGAGATTGAGTTGTCGGATGGCTTTGAGATATCTCCGATATTCAATGTTTCATATTTATACCCATACAGGGCTGCAGAAGCAGACGCTAGAATGGAAGAACCAGTGGTCCAATGGCAGAAGCAATTACCAGTTGCAGAAAAGCCGTAGATGGAATAGATACTGGATAAGCGAGTGGGAAAGAAGACCAGGCGTAAGTAGTATTTTGAATACCTAGTGAAGTGGAAGAATCACCCAGTAGAAGATGCTAGCTGGGAAAATGAAGCTGTGATACAAAAGCATGGACAGACCGTGCAGGAGCTCATGGACAAGAGCCCATGAATATTTCCAAGCCGAGGAGTATGATGCATGAGCATCACCAGCATATCAAGCGAGCCAGCATATCGAGTAGAAAGGACAACTGGACAGCGCCAACACACATTTTGAAATACTTGAAAATTTTCGCACCGCTCTTTAATGAAGGAATTCATAAAGAAGCACACTTGTATTGTAAAGGGGACCTTGAGCCTTTAAGCTCTCGCCCTTAGTAGATAGGAAGGCATTTAATAGATTTAATTATGTTAGATAGGAATTTAATTGTAGATTTGATAGTTGTATAATTCGAGAGGGAAAACGGATATCGACACCCTCCTTTGTACATTGTGATAGATGAGAAACGGGAGAAAGAAGAGAGAGTGGAGCAGAGAATTGTATGAAGAACATCCATGTATAGAGATTGAATTAATAGAAGAAAGCTTTGATTCAATTCCATGGTTGTGTTATTCTCTGTGTATTGTTGATGTTATGCTCATGAGTATTTGCTTCCTGTCATGCATTTGCTTTATATGCTGTGTATGTGATTTCATGGTTGATTTGAAATCTGAGAGAAGGAGTGAATGAGTTTCAATTGTTTCTCTAAGTGAGCCAGAAGATTTCTGCAAGGAGTGCAGTTGAATTGTCCGCAAGGAGTGCATGACTGCAGGGTTTGCTTAGACAGAGCTTTTGTTTCCATTCATCTCAGAAGTGCAGATTTGGCACCAGAGCCATGCAAGGTGTGCACAGGCCGGACGAAGACTCAGAGTTGCGATTCTGAGTAAAGAGTTGAAGACTACTGCTGCAGGTCAGTGTGCAGAGGCAAAGAACTTCAACACTTAGCAGTTGTTGAAATATTTCCGCAAGGAGTACGTGAAAAACCGTCCTCAAAAGGACTTGAGGAGTCGAGAAAAAAGATCAGGAGAGATAAGCCTTTGAATTTGTCGAAGGACTACATAGGGAAGTTGCGCATTGAAGTGTTCAAGCAGGGGTGTCGATCGATACCACTGGGAGCGTGACTCTATTCGTGGACTGGGCATATCGACATTTCGCGTGAAAGCGATTGGAATTTTGGGTGTGGAGATCGCGAGGTGCAAAGTTCCGAGGAATTTCATAGATCGCGGGGACCAAAAGAGTGGTGATGTGGCAGGTTATCTTGGGACATCGGGTCTCGGGAGTTGAAGGGCCAAGAAATTGATCTCGCGAGTGACGAGGTCGCGAAAAGACGAGATAGCGAGTTCGTCGGAGTCTCGGTATCTCGGACTATCGAGACTCGGAAGGCGGAGGAAGTATTGTTGAAGGTTGTGAAGTGGCGATAGGACTGAAGTTCCGATAGCAGAGAAAGGAAGTCAGTGTGGACTGACACATCTCAGGTCTTGGGGATTCGAAGAAGTAACGCATAGCGGTTGGACTCGCGAGTAGCGAAGTCCCGATCCTCCGAAGGAAGAAGTGGAGGGCGCACAAGGTAGAATCTGTGGGTGCAGACTTCCTGATAGGGAAGTAGAAGAACCGTTAAGTTCTTCGGGCCAAAGGGAAGAGAAGGTCCTAGTGATCGTGATCATTCTCCGAGGAGTGGGGAAGATTGCACCACCAACATAGACTTGATTGTTCGAATTTTAATCCAAGTAATCAACTGTATTTTACACATAAAGATCGATTACTTAGTGGCTCTAAAACCATGGGTAAATAAATCTAAATGAAATATCTTTTAAATATCATGGGAATTAAAAGAAGCTATGAGTTTTTATTAATAATGACAATTTACTCTAATTTAAGATATCACATGATCTAATCGTTCATACAATTGAAGTTCTTTGTTTTGGTTTGAGATTACTTGTCATCATCTAGACACTTATATCCCTTTAACTCATTATCAATGCAGGGTTGTTAACTTCTTTTTTCCATTTGTAGATTGGAAAGAATATTATCTCGTCCAAGCTAACTTATTCAATTTTATTCCAAGCATTCATTCAATTACCCACATCACCAACACAACTAGAAACCAAATTAAATATTTATGAGTGTTTTGTTAGTGATTACACCAACTAAGCTTTGTAGAATCTACAACATGCAAGGGGGATAATCAGATTGAGCCAACATCCTTTTGTAGCATAATTCTTGTGTTGAGCTCTACCTTTGTAACTTTTACCTAATACCTATTGGGAAATGGGAGAGGGAGAGTAGACAACAATTACACACACCAAAATTGTGCTTCAGCTCTTTATTAAAGAACAAAATATAATACATATAAATACAACCACCATATTCTCAAGATAGAATAAATACCTTGATTTCATGATATACTTTGTTGAGAAAATATCTCAACCCCACAACACTCTAGGAAGCTAACTAGTTGGAGAGAATCTCTCAAACCAACTAGGCCTCAACAACCTCCTAAAATCTAGGAATAGACTATTTCTTGTAGAGACTAGAACTCTACCTAATAATGACTAATAATCTCAATAATCAAATATGATCACAACTAAGATAAGTGGGAGTTACATATCCCAACACTCCCCCTTGACGACTACTTGTATTTACCATCGTCGAGTTAGGTATTCATTATTACCAAGTCCTATGAATAGAAGCACCTCTTGATCAACAAAGTCTATGTCTAGTCCAACTTGATACTTTCTCTTTGTACCTCAATCATGCATCACCAAAATTTGAAAGTCCATATAAAGAGACAAACATTAGTCATTGCAACCGTCGTTTTAGTAGGATTTCCTTCATCTACATGGTTCATTCAACCTCTTGATGAACTCCCCCTAAATGTAAAACACATGGTTTTCTAGATACCTCCCAAAGTCCACTCATAGAGAATGCAGTTGACCCGTGACATGGCTCACTTTTACAAGTGTTAATGAACTCTATAATAGAGGTTTCTACACTTCAAATCAGTAGGGATACATGACAAAGGGGTATGCATGCCTAGTCAGATCTTATAACAATATGTCGATTACATGTTACATAGATACAGGTACATACATTACATACTCCATCTCATGGAGATACTGGGTATATAATCAAACATTTCAAGGACCAATACATCATGTCAATAAACATTACATCATGGACTTGATAAAACAATGTGCGACACATATTAACATATGGTCATGAGTCTGTTTTATTCAACTCAATTCACACAATTTACCATGTTTATTTGCAATCACCATGTTGCTTCCACACTTCTGTTGCTTCCACATGACTGCCATTGTCACCAGTTTCCCTTGGACTAATCTCTATGTTGTTCCATAACAACATCTATGTTCTTCCTTCTTATGATATATTTTTACTATGCACAGGTAAGAGAAACACTTCAATTGTTTTTTCTTTTCTCTGCAAACCAAAGTACAACTCTACAACTCCACATAGCTACAAGTATCTGAACAACTCTTTCCATGTAAGGTCTCTTCCAACATAGCCTTATAAAACATAAGTTAAAATAGAGAAATGCTATCCTAACTTTTGACCATTCATTATTCAGCATAATTAAAATTTATGAGCAACATCATAATAAACCACATATTCAACATCATAACAAACCACATATTTAGCATATTCAGCAACATGATAATAAACCACATAACACAGCATAATAATGAAAATTCATACCTCTAACTAATGCTACTATTGTTCTCCAACTCTGCTTGATGCTCTGCCCAAAACCGACTAACCTCCCAGCCAGCTAGGAACATAGCCTCTCCGGCTCCCTAGCTCTAGGATTCTGTAAGGATTCCTGGCCCCTGAGCCCAAAACTCCTAGCAACAGGTGCCCCCTGTCTCAGTCCACCAAACTCCAACAAGTTCCTGAAGAAAAAACCAGTACCATCCTCCAGCAAGCTACTCCAGCCCCAAACCAACAATACAGTCCTCTCCTCTCAAATGATTCTCTCCCCCCAAAAGTCCAAAAGTCCCCTCTCGAGTGTTTTTCCATTCTCTTATCCTCCTTTCCCCCTCTCTCATTCACCACCTTCTCCCTTTCATTAAGACTCACCCTCCTTATCCCTGCATTCAATGCCAACCACCTTATCCCCTTTCTCTTTAATGGTTCCCTCATTCGATACATTAAGTTCCCATTTAATAAATCAAAATTTATTAAACTCAAATTCATTAACCAAATATTTAATCATGAAATTAATTAATTAATTAATTAACTAATATACATTAAACAATTTTTTTTAAATCATGACAATTGATTAATTACTTAAGGTTATTACATACACCCACGCTTCAGGAAACTTCGTCTCGAAGTTAAAGTATTTTATGATACAAGGGAAAAGACACATGGTTCACACAGTCATATCAAATAACCGACATTATTAGTAAGTAAGCCAAGAAAACTCATACATACTAGTGTACATGTACAAGAAATGCATGTGTAGCTAGTACATACAAGTCTCGTGCATGTACTAATAACAATAACTATCACCCTTATAGTAATTTATGTATGCATCTAATCCAATCAACAAGACTACTCGTTTTATAAAAGATAATAAACCAATGAAATGTTTGTGAATTCCCTTAATTACAATAATCTAGCTCAACAATTTTATTTAGACAATTGTAGCTTAGTTAAGCAATTATGAATATACATATATACACATTTTCTTTTCAGAAGAAAAAACAATAAATTCCACCATAAGGCAAATATCCATACACTCTCAACTATTTCTACTCATCCTTCCTCCCTAAATTACATCCATCTTCCATTCCTATCCTTCTTCTGCTGGACTATCTTGGAGCGTCAACTATATTGACCTAACTCCAAATAGAACCCGTAAGAGGAAGTGTCACTATATTGACCAAGCTTCCCCAGCAGGCAACTGACAGTCAACATCACACGTCTAGGGGAGCATGAGCTAACACCGTCCTCCCATGACTCCAAGTTTCAGAGGATACACAGTGAGAAATGCCTCCACCCCTCCTAATAGGACTAGGATCCACACCCTACAATGGAATATACAGTGGCACCATGTTGCTGGGAGTTTTGTCATCGTTTATTTAGTTTTGGGCAGTCTCACCACCTGAAATCCTGCAGTAGTCCACATATCATAGCAATGCATCCAAACCAATATAATTTCACATACAAAGATTCATACAATATTGTTTCTCGGTCAGTGGTCATGACATCCACTTGCATTATCATTATCCCTTGGATATTTCATAGCCCATTGACCTGCAGATTAGTCTGTAACACAAACTCATACATATCTATGCATTATCATCATGTAATTGCATACAACCATAAATTCAATTCGGTATCCGCGTACCAACAACTTTAACATCAAATTTTCCAAGTTAGAAATAGATCTCATAATATCCCATAATTCAATTAACGTTACCCATTCATAGAATTATCATTTACATAATAGATTGCATCATATCCAACATCATTCAAATAACATTTAAACCTTCATAGGATTCTCATTCACACAATATATCGCATCATATCCATCATCATCAATAACATCTAAACATTCATAGAATCTAAATTCACATAATGGATCACATCATATCCATCATCATTCAATAACATTTAAACATTCATACAGGTTTCTACATCTTAAAAGTTCAAGTGTATCATTAATACTTTCAATGTGAATAGAAAATAAAGGTGATTAGGCCTCAGGTAATCCTAGTTGTCTAAGTCAAAAGGTGGTGTTACATACACCCAACCTTCAAGAACATATTCTTGAGGTGGTAAAAAAAGTGAGGGCTAATCTCGTCGTAACGTCTCGACATCTTCCCAAGTAGCAGATCCTGGACTATACTTGTCCCACTGGACCTTAACTTGGTCTACCAGATGGTTTCTTATCTGTTAGACTCTACGGTCCAATATGTGTAACGATTCTACCATGAGGGTTCCCGCATCCGATACCTACAATTCCTTCCAATTTAGTTTATGTGATTCATTAGCAACATATTGACGTAGAATAGATACATGAAAAACATGCAAGTGGGGTGGTAGTACAAGACGATAGGCAACGGGTCCAATTTTTTCTTGGATTCTGAATGGTCTTATAAATCGAGGTGACAACTTTGTCCCCTTTCCGAACCGTATGGTACTCTTATTAGACATGATACGAATGAAAACCTGATCTCCCACTTTATAACTTCGGTCAGTCTTGTGTGAATCCACATAACTTTTTTGTCTATCATGTGCTTTCTTTTGTCTCTGCCTAATCTGAATCACCTGTTCCTCCATCTCTTGAATCAATTTTGGCCCAACTGTTACTCAGTCTTCTAATCTTTCCCAACTCAATGGTATTCTGCATGGTCTTCCATACAGAGCTTCGTAGGGTGGAATTCCGATGGAGCTATGAAAAATGTTATTGTAGGTGAACTCTACCAAAGGTAGGTACTTATCCCAATGGTTTTGATTATCCATGACGTACATCCTAAGCATGTCTTCCATAACCTGATTTACTCTCTTGGTTTTCCCATCTGTTTCAAGATGATAAGTTGTGCTTAAGTTCAACTGAGTCCCCAACGTTGACTGCAAACTTGTCCAAAACCTAGAAGTGAATTTGGAGTCCCTATCTGAAATGATCTTCTTAGGTATCCCATGAAAATGGACGACCTCACTTATAAACACGCATGCCACATCAGTGACATCGTATGTGTTTCTAACCAGAATAAAATGAGCACTCTTGGTCAACTTATCAACTATCAAAAGAATGGCATTGTGTCTATGAGATGTGATTGGAAACCCCACAACAAAATCCATGGACATAGGAACATCATGTGGTTGCAAGAGACTTGTCGGGTGATGGTGGTCGGCTTTCACTTGTTGAAACTCTAGGAACTTGGAGACAAAATGGACTACCTCGCTCTTCATGCCTACCCAGAAGAATATCTTCCTCATGTCTATGTACATTTTCTTCACACCTGGATGCACACAAGAAATTGCTCTATGGGCTTCCTTCAATATGATTCTTCAAATATCCCCACTTTCGGGGATGTACATCCTTTCTCAATATCTTAATAATTCGTCTTCTTCCAGACTATATCCTTCATACTTTGGATCTAACTGCCTCCCACTTTGGAGGTTTGAAGTAACCTTTAAATACCAACTATCTCCATGGAGTTGCATCAACACACGTTCCCTCAGATTGACTTTTAAGGGTACCAAGGAGAAGACACATGGTCTCCTATTCAAGGCATCTATGACCACATTCTCTTTTCCCTTGATATATGAAATACCAAAAGCATACTCACTCATGAACTCACTCCATTGCCTTTGCCTAACATTCAGATCCCTTTGAGTGAAGAGATGTTTTAAACTTTGATGGTCTATTTTGAGCTCAAAGTTTCGCCCTACTATATAGTGCCTCCAAAGTTTCAGAGCTAGCATTATAGCTGCCAAATCTAAATCATGAGTAGCGTAAAGTTCCTTGTGTTTCGTCAACTTCCTTGATGCATAAGATATCACTCCTCCATCCTGCATTAGCATGGCCCCCAACCCTTTCTTCGAGGCATCCGTGCAGACTGTGAAGTCCTTTTCCATATCTGGCACTCATAGAATTAGTGCACTAGTTAGTAACCTTTTAAGCTCGATGAATGCACTATCACATTCTTCTTTCCATTCATACCTAACCCCCTTCGTGATGGGTTTCACTATTTTAGAGAACCCTTCTACAAATCTCCGATAATAACCTTCTAGCCCCATGAAGCTTCTTACCTCATGAGCATTATTTCGGCACTTGCCACTCCATAATGGCCTTTACCTTTTCTGGGTCCACAAAGATTCCTTTACCGGAAATGATATGACCTAAATAGTGAATTTATTTCTGGAAGAAGGAACACTTCGACAACTTCCCATACAATTTGTTCTCTCTAAGGAAAGACAACACCACTCACAAGTGTTCCTCATGTTCTCTTTCATTCTTGGAATATATGAGGATATCATCTAGAAAGACTTGTACAAAGTGGTTTAAGTATTTATGGAATACACCATTCATGAGGCTCATGAATACTGTTGCCACATTGGGCAATCCGAAAGGTACTACAATGAACTCGTAATGCCCAAACCGAGTTCAAAAGGCAGTTTTAGGAATATCGCCTTCCTTAATCCTTAACTGGTGATACCCTGATCGCAAATAAATTTTTGAGAATATCGTTGCTCCTTTCATATAATCAAATAAATCATCTATCCATGGCATTGGGTACCTATTTTTCAATGTAGTACGATTCATGTCCCTGTAATATATAGATAGTCATAAGGAACCATCCTTCTTTATCAAAAAAATCACTGGTACACCCCAAGGTGAGACACTAAGCCTTATTAGCCCTAAGTTGAGTAGCTCTTTCAACTGCATCTGCAACTCAGAAAGTTCTGGGGCTGTCATCCGATATAGAGTCTTGGAAATTGGTTCTGCACTAGGTTTTAGCTCAATAGTAAAATCAATCTCCCTCTCAGGAGGTAACCCTAGTAACTCATTCGGAAAAACATCTTTAAACTCTGACAATACTAGGTACTGATCCAAGGAGGATCCTTTCCTTTCACTCACTACTTCCACTACATACAGTCGACACCCTTGCCTCATGCACTGCTTAACATTCATAGTTGAGATAAAGTGTAGAGACACCTTTCTTCATACATCGTGGATCTCTACCAACCTTCCTTCATCGTCAACACAAAGCACCCTTTTTTTGAAATAGTCTACCATAGCTTGATGTTCTTCTAACCAATCCATTCCAGTGATTAGGTCATACGTCCCAGGAGAAGTGACATATACCTTCAAATTGGTAGTACACTCTCCCAGGTCTACTAGACAATTATCAACGCTAGGTCCTACCACTTGTTTTTCCCCCGAAGCCATTTCGACTTGTTTAAATTCATCGTGCTCATAGGCTACGAACCCACTCTTTTCTAATGTAGATGGTGAAATGAAACTATCTGTAGCACCAGAATCAAATAAAATTTTAACATTGAAATGGTTTAGCATACCTGACGATTCCACCACCATGGATTGATGTTCTACCTGACGATTATTAACTGCTGCATAAATCTGGTGGCTGCCACTTTCTCTTCCCATCGGGGCCTTTCCTTCTCTAGGCACAAATCCCGCTTGCAACTCTAGGTAGTCATGCTGGTAATGGGGTCCTCCACACCCCCAACACATAACACAAGATGGAACCTGCACACTGCTCTATGACGGTCTCTGAAATCATCTCCTTCCCCTGGAACCCCTGCCCCTACTGGCCGCTATATTTTCCTTTGATGTGGACACATAGTCTCTTAAGACAAAAAACCTTGTCATGCCTTCCAACCATTTCTCTGCACGTTCACTAGCACGACCCCTGGCGAACTCTGGAAGTTTAATCTTCTGTAGTTCTCTAGTGATGTCCTCGGGTGGAGGTCCTCCCCCTGAATCCCTAGACACTTCTGGATTATCTGTTCTAGATGGTGGGGGCTCCACTTCGATCCCTACTGGTTGATGCCCCTTTAAATTATCATTTATGGCCTCCAAAGAGCACAGAATGTGAGCTAATTCAGGCGATGGTGGGCAGCGCTGGCGGTCTCTGTGTCGATGCCCCTCTGCCTTGATTTCCTTGAGTCCTAACCATCCTGTATAATTGAATCTACATCAACCAAAAGTTTTTCAGGGAGCGTCTAGGGAAATTCACATTTGCGCAACTTAAACTTGAAAACAAGGTTAGACATAATTTTTTTTTTTACTTGTCTGTAAACAAACATTACTCTCTTTAGGGGAAGTGGCTAGGTCAGGGTCAAAAGCCTCTAAGATTGATATCTTCCCCTAAGAAAACTACTGAATCCCTCGCTTGGTAGCTATGCTAGCATCGCACCACACTCGCCAATTCCTCTAACTTACCTTCCTAGTGTGCATGAAGTCCCCTCCCACTTATTTTGGTCTAAGTCTTTAAAATTTTTCCTTAAAACTAGGTAAGGTGATTTTTTTTATTTTTTATAATTAATCAACATTATAAAAAAGAACAAAAAAGAATCTAGATTAAACTTTTAACCTAAGTTTCAGTCTCCTTAATCAACGCATTTAGTTAATCCGAAAATTTTAATATTATTGTTGGTATCCTACTTAGGTACCTAATTAATCACTTAATTAATCCCTAATTTAATTAACCTATCGAATTAAATAATCACCTCAATTATTCACATTAATTAGTTAATCAATTATCACCTTGTATATATTTAAATTTAAATATTATTATTATTAAACAATTAACATTTAAACTTAATTAAACAATAATAGTTTAAACCTTAATTAAAAGATAATAATAATTTTATTTTTTTTAAATAAAAATAACAATCAAAATATATATAAAATAAAACAATTACAATACAATTAAATAAAATACAAGAATTAAAATAATTAAAAAAAATGATACAAAAATAATTAAAATAATAATAAAAAAAAATATCTAAAGTCAGGCAGTGGGTCCTCACATGAGGCCCATGTGCCCCCTCCCCCTAGGCACTCATCCCTTAACCCTAATCTCCTCCATCCTTATCTCTTCAAACCCTACCCTCTCTCCCTTTTCCATTTCATTTTTTTTGGTCAAACGCTCAGCAGAGGTGAAGGATGAGGCCGATAGCCATGGCCATCCCTCTGCTCGGCTGACCCTGGTGTCCATGATTTCAAGGTCTGGAGGGTGCATTGTGTATAGTGGCGCGTTCCCTATGCTCCTTTGTGGGCTTCTCCTCCATGGCTTGGCCCATGGTTGCATTGAGAAAAGAGTGCCCCTTATGACTCCTTCTTTGGATGGTTTGGTCCTTGGGTGATCACTAGGTGTAGAATCGAGCGTTGAGCTTATGTGTCAAGATTTGGTGAGGTTTGGTTTCAAGTGGTCGCAAAATTTTACTGTTTCAGTTTGTTGTTGTTGTTGTTGTTTTCTTATTCGGCGTAGTGCACTGTTTTGGCGCGTGGGCTCCTCTGTGGCAGTGGGTGTGGGTATTGTCGATGCCTTGGCTCTTGATCTTGGGTTCTTGGAGGCACCGACTAGTTACCGGTCGCGGCTTCAAAACCCATGAGCCCACACATTTTTTTTTTCAAGTTTTCGGGTTGGGCCTGTGTGTTATTACGCTGTGCGTGGTACATTCAGTAAATAACAAGACGGTCCTTGTGGGTTCCTCCTTAAGGTGGATTAGCACTTGGGCGCTAGGCTCCAACTTGTGTTGTTTATTTCTTGTGTAAAGGCCTACGAGCTCCTCCCTTGTGGCTTGGCAAAGGCCTGCGGGTATGCAATGGAGCTTGGTGCGTGTGCACTGGGATATGTACTACAACTATGCCCTCACGGGCTCCTCCTTTGGTGCTTGGTTTCGGTCTAGGTAGCAATGCCCTCATGGGCTCCTCCCTTGGTGGCTCGATGCTGGCTGCTGATGCATAGTGAAAATGAAACGCCCCTTGTGACTTGTTACTCAGTCTTGGTGCTGGTGCATAGTGCATACGGATCCATGGGCTCCTTCTTCATTTTCTCTCTAGTTTAAGTGAAATTGCAGTTGCAACCAATGTTACTAGTATTTACCAGAATACCCATACAGGTGTAATGGGCCAGGCTCAACTGCAGGATTTTTGGTGAAGGAAGCGCGTTGCAGGGGAATCTACACTACAACCACAAATGGTAGAACTCATGATTCCATTTCCAATGGATTGTTGGTCTCATACTACAAATTTCCAGTAGTAGGGAAATACTCTAGGTGGCTCTCGGGTATCGCCTCTGACGTCGAGTCAAGGAGGCAATAACTCCTCTGCCACTACAGTTAATAACGACGCTTTCTCGACGTTTCTGGAGAAATCGCGTGACTTTTCTAGTCTGGTTTTTCCTCCCCTTTGAAGACGAGTATAACTAAGTGTGATCTTCATGTTATTTATTTTTCTTGGGCAAGGAATGATTTTGTGCGGAGGATCACCAACTCTGCTGTGGAGTTTGGGTGCTTTCAGGTGATAAACCGTGACGTTTCTTTTTATGTGGCAAAGAAAGCCGGCAAGGAATACAATGGATTGTTCGAGCTTATTGATCAATGAATATGTTGAGCAATACCATGCTACTCTCCTTGGTCACTGGCTTGGATCCTTCATGATGCATCATGCGTTGGTGTTCCATGTGGACTTGGTCTTGTTATTTGGTTACTGCGTTGTGACTTTGACGCATAGTGTAAATATAGTTTCCCCATGTGGCTCCTCCCTTAGATTTGGCGCTTGGTATTTGCTCACTTGTGTGTCGAGTTCTTTGGTATGTTGTTTCTTGTGTTGTTTTAGTGCTTAGCTCTTGGACTTGTATATTTGGGCATGGATGTAAAGCCCAAAACACAGTTTTTTTTTTGTTTATACATATTTTTTTTGTATATTGTATATATATATATTTTTTTTAAAAGAAGATTTTATTGTACAAAGGGATTTCTTTATTATTGTGGTACTAAAACTAATTCAGTTGTTCAAAGTGATTTTTGGGGTAATATCATGATAGTTACAGGACTTAAAAGCAACTGATTTAAAAGTGAGTAATAAGTTAGGCATAGTTCTGTGTGTTTTTTTTTTTTTTGTTTTCAGTTTATTTTTGTAAGGCATGTGCTTCCTTTACATTTTCAATAAGTGTATTATATATATATGTGTGTGTTTGTGTGTGTGTGTTAAAATGTGTGTGCTTGGCTTGCAGTTTAGGTGGAGCTGGAGCTTGGCCCTCGGGCCCAGATTTATATTTACACTCCTATATATTTTCATATACAGGGTATTTATATATTTTCTATTTACATAACTCCTTTCAAGGATTTCACTTGTATAGGTGAAGGATTTCACTTGTATAGGTCAACAAGTTTTAAAGTTTTAGAGGGTTTAGGGTTGTTTTTCCTAATTGTTGGAAAGGGTTTCAAGGGTTGTAATTAAAGGGTTTCAGGTTGCAGGTTTTTAGGGTTGTTTACATGACACATAACATAGCTTTCAGTCAAGAGTCAAGAGGATGGGTGGGTAGGTAGGCCCTTGGCTCCAGATTTTAAACCAAGGCTTTGATACCATGTGTAAGTTCTCTTCCAATAGAGCCTTATAAAATGTAAGTTAAAATAGAGAAATGCTATCCTAACTTTTGACCATTCATTATTCAGCATAATTAAAATTTATGAGAAGCATCATAATAAACCACATATTCAACATCATAACAAACCGCATATTCAACATATTCAACAACATGATAATAAACCACATAACACAACATAATAATGAAAATACATACCTCTTGCTGATGTTACTGCTATTATCCAACTCCGTCTGATGCTTAGCCCAAAATAGACTAACCTTCTAGCCAACCAGGAATAGAGCCTCTCTGGCTCCCTAGATCCAGAATTCTGTAAGGATTCCTGGCCCCCGAGCCCAAAACTCCCAGCAACAGGTGCCTCCTGTCTCAGTCCACCAAACTCCAACAAGTTCCTGAATAAAAAACCAGTACCATCCTCTAGCAAGCTACTCCAACCCCAAACCAACAATACAGTCCTTTCCTCTCAAATGATGCTCTCCCCCAAAAAATCCAAAAGTCCCCTCTCGAGTGTTTTTCCCTTCTCTTATCCTCCTTTCCCCCTCTCTCATTCAACGCCTTCTCCCATTCATTAAGACTCATCCTCCTTATCCCTCCATTCAATGCCAACCACCTTATCCCCTTTCTCTTTAATGGTTCCCTCATTCGATACATTAAGTCTCCATTTAATAAATTAAAATTTATTAAACTCAAATTCATTAACCAAATATTTAATCACAAAATTAATTAATTAATTAATTAACTAATATACATTAAACAATGTTTTTTAAATCATGACAATTGATTAATTACTTAGGGTTGTTACATTCCACATCTTATTTACTATTGCACCAACAATTCCAATTCTCAATAATAACTTCTATACTTCTATAATCAAATAGCAGGGGTGACTTCCTTCTAGCCAATGATTGATGGATTCATCATAACTGCGGCCCAATTAAGGTGGGGACGTGAGAGGTGGGTTGGATTGGGTCAAGCACTAATTCCAGTGAGGAATTATAATCGCTTGGTCTCCTCACTGTTGTTGGGTATTCTACCCTACGGACTAATAAGCTAGGGCTCTAAACTTATACACAGATCATGACCCTTAAGATTTAACTTTTAACCTTCTACCCAAAATCTCAACCCCTTTTCTCAGGCAAACACGGGAAGAATAAACCAACCTTTTTCCGATGGTTGAAGTAGATCCTCCGTTGAGTTGTTATCTCCTTGTTGCTACTGCTCCTTCCACAAATCTTCCTGCAATCAAGACAGACTATGCATGCATGCTACTAATCTACTAGGGGGTTAGAGATAAAACATAAATCAAATAACATAGATGAGACTCATGTATTTGGGACGGGAAAAGTATCTTTTTTATTAGCTTCAATATGAACCAACTTACAATGATTTATGAGGCCGGTCACCGTTCCACGATCCTGATCCTGGGCTCTTCCTCTTCTTTTGTGTCCTCCAACTGTTGTTTCTTGAGTTCCTCCTAAAGCTTGAGGCAAGGCTAAAGGGTTGGGACAAAACTGGCTTGGCAATTTGGCAGAGTTCCTTTGCTATGATTTCTCCTCCTTGAATAGTACCCCTACCCCTCCTTTTATAGGCTAGAAGGAGCTAGGGTTTTTGGCGAACTCTCAGCCATGCATGGCTCAGAGTTCTAGTTAACTGACAAAAATCCTTGTGTCCCGGTGGAAACTTTCCTGATTTTTTGCTTTGTTAGGTACTCGCGGGTTGTTTTGGGTTAGCCCGCGGATGCCTGCGTGCAGTATAAGGACAGCAAGCGGATGCCCGCGCCCAGTGAGAAGTTAGGGCGCGGGTTGCTTGTTTTAAGTGGTTTTTTGAGGATT
>JZKD02S1674689.1:9770-31838 GCA_000966675.3 Picea glauca
ATTATATAAATTAATTATTAAGCGTGGCAATCAATGGATAGGGCAGTAATTTTTTAATCAAGATTAAGTAAATGTGAAAAAGTAAACAAAGAAACGGACGCATTCATAAATGCACTGAAGTTAAGAACATTAAATCCTATTCATTTATTTGAGTGAACGATGAAGAATATGCCGGCATCTTTCATTGTAGGCCATAAGATTAGAATTTTTTATTAAAAAACTAATTAACCCATCGATTCTGATAGGGGGGACGCCTATCGGCGTAATTAAAAAAATCCAAATTTATTTTTCAGAAAGAGTATGAAAAGTCTCAATTTATTTTGTGAAGTTTTTTTTTAATATATATATATATATATTATTGAAGTTTAAAGTGTGGAATTAAAAAAAAAAAAAATCATTTGAAGAGAGAGCTTGAGTGTAGAACTAATGGAAAATGTGACAAATGCTAAATTTGAGTTGAAAAAATTAATGGTAAAAGTAAATTCAAATTGTGGAAATTTAAGATGCCAGATTTGTTAATACAATAAGGGTTGCATAAGGCATTAAATGGAAATATAAAAAAAATTGCATCTAGGACTAATAAAGAGTGGGAAGACCTGAATGCTAGATCCCTCAGAAAAAATTAGTTATGTCTTGTCAATGATGTCTTGTTTAACATTATTGGAAAATAAATGAAAAAAGTATTATGGAGCAGGATGAAGAGCCTTTATATGACAAATCCCTTCTTGAATCAAATTTGCTTGAAGAGGCAAAACATATACCATTTAAAAATGAGAGAAGGTGCGAAAATTGCAGATCATTTGAATGTGTTTAATAATATTATATGTCATTTGAATAGTATGGATGTTAAACCTGATGAAAAATATAAGGCAGTAACATTGTTTTGTTCATTTCCTGAATCTTGGGATCATCTATTCACTTCCATTAGCTTTAGTACAATCGAGACTCTTGAATTTTATACTGTTGTTGGAGCTTTATTGCCCGAGGAGGTGTGGAGAAAATCAAGTATTGAAATATCCACACTATAAGCATTGGTGCTAGAGGTTGGTCCATAGAAAGGGGAGAGGGTTCAAGTAGAAGGTTGGTTTACTTATTACCAAGCAGTTGATAGTGGTGTTGTTCTTATGGGTAATAATAATTCTTGTAAGAATGTTGGGGTTGAAAGGGTCAAAATAAAAATGTTTAATGGTATTATAAGGACATTAACTAATGTTAAACATGTGCCTGAACTAAATAAAGTCTAAGGAAGACTCTAAAATGGAGGGAAATCCAGTTGAATCATGTCCATGTATGATTGATGAAGTCCTGTAAATTAGTAATGTTTTTGAATATTATGAAGAAAGGATTTTAGAATTTTGTGCTTCACACCATATTTACCCACATAGAAGTTGTTTTACCTCTTATCAAGTAGTTTCTAGTGGATGTGTTCTTATGGATAATAATAATGCTTGTAAGACTATCGGGATTGGAAGCGTAAAAATTAAAATGTTTGATGGTATTATAAGGGCATTAACTAATGTTAGACATGTGCCTAAACTAAAGAAAAAAATAATTTCTCTAGGAGTGTTGGATTCCGGCGGTCATAAGTTTACAGGCCAAGGTGGAGAATTGCAAGTGTTCAAGGGAAGTTTAACGGTTATGAAGGAAACAAAGATTGGAAATATGTATAAGCTGGAAGGAAAAACTGAAACAAGTGAAGTAGCAGCAGATTCTAAGAAAGAAAGTCAACCTACTTGTTTATGGAATAAGTGACTGGGCCATATGAACAAGAAAGGGCTAGGGTTGTAGGTACTGGTAAGCCACAAGTTATTTTCGGACATTCAATCTTTGAATTTCTACAATTTTTATATCTATGTTGATTACAGTGATGGAGTTAAGGGATGTATATTGTGGGATCCTACTTCCCATAAAATCATCACTAGCTGAGATATGTGCATGGAACAAACAATAGTTTTTCATGATCGCAAAGGGAGACTTGTTTGCAAACTCACAGAATCATTGTATGGCCTAAAGGTACCTAGGAAATTGTACATGATATTATATATTTTCATGGTGAGCCAAAATTTATTAAGAAGTGAATATAACCATTGTGTTTAATTTGAAAGTTTGGAAAATTGTACATTTGTTTTCTTAGTATTATATGTTGATGATATGCTTATTGCAAGCCAAATATTGTTTAATATTAGCAGGTTAGAGGCTCAGTTGGCCAAGATGTTTCAGATGAAGGATATAGAAGAAATAAAACAAATCTTGGGCATAGGAGTACACAAAGACAAGAGAAATTGTAAGATATGGTTATCACAACATAATTCTATGGAGAATATGTTGATGTGGTTCAGTATCTTCTCCATGTAATAGAACTTGAGTGGGCCTAATGGTTAAGGACATGCATTCCCTCCTAAGAGGTCATGATTTCAAATACAAAGGGGGGGTATGTATACCTCCGTAGAATTTACTAGTCAAATCGTTGGGCGAAGGGGGTCCCTTGTCCCACAAACAAGGGGGTCTCATTCATCATTTTGGCGTCTGGCTTGGTCATGACCTTAAAAATAGAAGAGAAGAGAGGAGAAGAGAGAATGAACATTATGAAACAAGTAAACATCCCTTTAGTTTTCCATTGTAAGATTTCTTCCATTTTATCTCTTGGTAGTAAGGAAGAAAATGTTATTTCTTGTGTATCACTTGCTAATATAGTAGGAAGATTGATGTTTGCAATGGAATGTTCAAATATTTCACATGAAATTGGTGTTTTCAGTTGACACATGTAAAAACTAGGTGAAAAGCATGGAAATGAGTGCTTGAGTATCATAGAAACACATAAGCACAAGTATCAACTACAATGGTTGCATGATTTAGTCTGTGGTTATGTTGATTTAGGAGACTTGGATAAGATGATACCTACCTTAGATTATGTCTCATGTGAATGCATAGATCTATTGGGTAAGTTTGGAAAAGTATAGGATATGGTGTTCTGTAGTGGTTGAAGAATTGACTATTTGACTAATAATCCAACGTAACAAAATGGGACAATGCATCATTTTGTAAGACAAATTATTGATGGAGGTGGAGTGGTCCATACTGAACCAAGTTGTGTAGACATGTTCACAAAACTAGTATTGTCAAAGAAGTTGTGACATAGTGTAGCTTCTCTTGTCTTGCAAAAAAGAGGTGATGAATGGGTTTGGTAAAGGTATCAGATAAATTGTTGTCAAGGTGGATATTGTTGGGATTATGAAAAAAAATAGTTATGGTAATAATACAAATTTACTTATATTAAATGTTTAGTAGTTTGTATAATGGAGACAATTCATCAACCAATGTAACCAAATCAATTTCTTGAACTGATGTAATGATATAACCTATTTTGTAGATATCCATGAAACCCCAAGAGGCATTTTTAAGGTTGTAAACCCTTCTCGAATAATAAAATATATCAATACCTTGCCCCGTGGATGTTTCCTTGACACATCGTCAGGGTTTTACCATGTAAATATTGTGTATTATCTAAATGTTTATTTTGTCTATATTGTCATATTTCTTTCATTTAATTATTGTTTCAGGTTCTTGAATACCAAAAGAGACTAATTTACACACACACACACAGACATATTCTCAAATATTTTGAATATATATATATATTCCTTGATAATGCATTTTGTTTTGTATAATACATTTTGCCTCTACCTAAATTTGAACCAAACATGGTTACATATTTATTATTTTTTGACATCGTTAACACAAGTTTTATTGTTTACAACTATTGGGTGATGATAGTGCAATCAATACTTCAATTCTGTAATCCAAAATACTTCATCCTGTACATCTTCTAACAATTTCACCCAACAAAAAAGTGTTCCTTGATTCTATATGGAAGACACAATTAAAAGGAGAACAAAATTGAGAAGACACCAATAAAAGGAAAACAAGATTGAGAACTCAAGCTATAGCTATGGTTATTTTTCATCTATATAAAATATTTCATCGACTTCTATGTTTATATTGATAAGTTGCTTTCTTGTAATCAATATTATTTTATATTAATATCTTATTCCATGATTATTTTAGTCTTAAATCCAATCAAAGCACTTTGATAATTTGAAGTAAATATTTTAATAAATTACACATTGTAGAACAGAAATGAATGAGACCATTCCCCTTTTTATTTTTAATAATCAAAATTAATTTAGGATATATATAATCAAAACACAAAACTTATACTTCTTAATGAGAAAATATTTTCATTATTAATAATCTAAATTAATTTTCATCAAATAATACAAAATTATTTTAGTCAAAACAATAGTAAATATGCCCTTTTAGTGAAGCAATCCTTCTTATCTCAGAATCTCAAAGGATAATCTTAAAGGTGCATTATTTAGCTAACTTTGCTTGCTTCTCCTTAAGGCAAGAAATTGCAGAACTAGAAGGGAAGAAATAAAGGAGATTTGTTGATGGGACTTAGTCAAATGTAAGATCATTTTAGTTGAAATATCTTCAAGGTTCCAATTAAGAACATTAATATGAAAAATTCTCACAAATTATTTGGACATTCAATTTAGGAATATGCTAATTATATCACTTTATTTACAATAACGAAAAAGTGACAAATCAAGAATATAATAGCCCATGAGAAAACATTATTAGGACCATAGAAGGCATCCACAATTTATTTCTTTGGTGACTCCCTCTTCCTATGATCACAACACTCATGCAATTCTTCTTCTACACGACCAAATTTGGGGGCTCATTGTTTCTAAGAAACTGCACCAAAACCTTTTCTCGATGGTTCACATCTTTTTCTGGCTCAAAGAGTCTGCAACTGAAAATTTCTAAAGGATCAAAATTGTATTTTTTTCCTTAAGGATTTCCCTCAACAAGAGTTCGGGTTACATAAAGAAGAGAACTAGAAGAAATAGTAATCAATCTTCAGGTCTCCTCATCCACAAGGATAATCATTACCAATTTTCCCAAGGCTTCCTCATGTACCTCCATGGACTCTTTTCACAGTGAGCAAAAAACACGAATGTCGCCATCTTCGTGGAGGAAATGAATTCTCTACTTGTGTAATATTTTTGGGCTAGAGAAACTTTAAGCTTCTATTTGACTTCCTTAAAAAAATTCCCAGTCCTGCACGAATATATTGTTGATATTATGGTAGTTGAGGGAGGTATTAACCTCCACTTGTAACCTTTGATGAGACTATAATATTCTGGGAAGCAAGAGAAACCCTAAAACCTTGGACAATAACCCTAGAAGACAAGCCGGCTAAAGAGAATAATTAATATTGAGTTTTTAGCTCCCATGAAGAGAAGTTGGCCTAGAAAAATAAGAAGGAGTAGTATAAATAGAGGGTGTTAGAGCTCATTTGTGACTCACTCACTTGCAATTGCATAAGACCAGTTGTGTGCAAGTTTGGAGAGGATCTACAGTTGTAGCTGTTGCAACTTGTATTTTTTGGCTTTTGGATTGGACTTTCTGATTGGTCTTTGGTTATGTTCTTTTTTTGTGCTAGCCTTGGTTGGATATTGATTTTCTACCAAAATTATTCTCTCTGTCAAAGTTAAGGTGCTTAGGGGTGGCCTTTGTGCCTATGGTTGGGTGACAATATTGTTATATTTTCTATGGTTAAAAAAGCACGCCCAATTTTCTAACATTTTATGGGCCCACACCTCCTTTAGTCAATCTAACTAGTGGAAGGAAGCTAAGCCTAATATTATCAAGATCGTTGAAGAACTGCCGCGAGGGTTTCTAGTAGGTGCAGTTACTGAAGCACTACTGCTAGGGTTACTAAAAGGTGCACCTGCAAACCCTAAAACCTCTTTCCCAACACCTTATGATGGAACACTTCACTCAAGGAGAGGATATTCTAGTGCACCTTAGTCGAGCGCACCTATTGGAACTCTTAGAAGGAAAAAATGTCAAGGTTGATATTTTGGGTCAAAGTCAACATTTGACCAGTCAAAGTCATTGTTTGACCAGTCAAATTCAAATTTTGGCCAGCTATCAGTCAACGAAAATCATGAATGATCATCTACACTACTCAGCTCTTGCAGGAACTCTTGAAGATGACATGTGGATAATTGACAATGGAGCTTCTAGGCATATGATAGGAGACTAGGTCAAACTCTCTAGTATGAATGAAAAGAAGACATCCTACAAGGTAGAAATTGGAGACAAGAAAACCTATACAGTTGAAGGAATTGGTCAAGCCTCCATCAAATTGAAATCAGGTAACAATGTTCATTTGAGTTATGTCTTATATGTACCTGGTTTAGAAAATAACCTTATATCCATATCTTTCCTATAAGAAAAAGGAAATATAATAGCCTTTGTATATGGTGAAGTACTATCTTGGTCTAGAGACTCCAACATAGATAATGCTAGAGTTATTGGAACTCGTGAAGGCAGATTATATAGACTACTAGAATGTAATGATGAAGCTCTTATGCATGATGAAGTCAATCCCAATGAACTTTGGCATAGAAGGTATGCTCATACTAAGTATCAAGAATTACCTTTCCTTGAGAAAATGGTTGAAGGAATACCAGAACTACAATCTACACATGAAGGAATTTGTAGAGGATGTTCTCTTGGTAAAAATGTTAAGAAGCTATTCTCATGTAGCAATAATAGATCCAAGGAAATCCTAGATCTACTACATTCAGATGTTTTCGGTATGATGGGAGTCAAATCTCTAGTAGGTTATCTTTATTATGTAATCTTCATAAAGGATTACTCAAGAAAGACTTGGTTATATCTCTTGAAGATAAAGGATGAAGTTTTCAAAAAGTTTCAAGAATTCAAATTAAGAAATAGAAAACCTCACAAGCAAGAAGATCAAGACTTTGAGAACAAATAATGGAGGAGAATACACATCGAAAGAAATTTTTTCCTTTTGCAAAACAATAGGGATTAGGAGGGAGCTAACTATTCCTCATAATCCTCAACAAAATGGTGTAGCATAAAGGAATAATAGATCCATCGAGGAATCTATGAAGACACTAATGAACGGTCAAGGTTTATCCATATATTTATGGGGAGAAGCATCCATGAAAACAATATATGTTCAGAACAAAATTCTCCACCGCATATTGAAGGATATGACTCTAGAAGAAACCTTCTCAAGAAAGAAACCCAATGTGGAACACTTAAGAATATTTGGGTGCCTTGTTTGCATTCATATCCCCAAGGATAAAAGGAAGAAACTAGAACCCTTAGGAAATAAGAGCATATTTGTTGGATACAGTGAATCATCCAAAGCCTACATAATCTATATTCCATAACAACATAAGATTGAAGTCATTAGAGACGTAATCTTCAATGAGAATATGGCTTTCAAGAAATCTATAGAAGAATCCATGGAAGAAGAAGAATATGAAGAGGCTAAAAAAGAAAGCACCTATCTTCTAGAAAGTCAGAATGAAGATCCAGAAAAACTTGATCATACAATTTAACCATGTGAACCTATTGAATCAGTCATTGTACCCAAAACTAGAAAACTTCCATCTTGGTTTGAAGCTACTCTACAAAAAGAAGAAAGACTCAAAGCTCCAAGTGGCACCTTCAGAGAATGCAGAAAACCCAAAAGATTCTCCATCTATGCAACTTGTATGAGAAAGCTTATAAATGAAGAACCCACCACATTTGAAGAAGCAACTCAAAAGAAATAGTGGAAAGAAGCCATTGTTGGAGAAATTTCTATTTTTGACACACTAGTTCAGTGGGAGTTAACTGACTAGTTCTATTTAAACTTTCTATTTTTACCATCACTATTATGCATGCATGCATTCCTAAGGAAAGTTAATTGCTTGATTGTTTTTCTTAATTATGGAATTTTTTTCCCTATATATGAGTATATTCCACTCATTCATTGTATCATATTCATCATGATCTATGTATCAATCATCAGCTCATTGGAGTAGTGTGAATATATTTTTTCATTCTTCCATATTCGAATCTCTCTTCTTTTCTTGATAAGCTTTGTTTGTACTTGCTTTAGCTAGATCTCCTATGCAGGCTTCCATGAAACACTGACATGGTATCAGAGCTATGCTTCTTGGAGCAAGCCAGACAAGCCAAAGAATAAGGAAAATCGGGGTTTCGACAAGCTAAATCCGTGGTCATAACATTCAACAATTATTCCTCCCAAAATATTACATTTTTGAGGAAACAAATCTCAATGAAATTAAATCGGTCCATTTTGGAAGTGGGTTTTCAACCGTTTGGTGAGATTTGTTACCGTTTTCTCAGAAAGTGAGTCGCAAGATACCCTCCTGAAACTAATACGAATTTGTGGCCGTACCTTTCCACATTCATTGCTCCCAAAATATTACATTTTGGAGGAAACGGTCCATCAAGAAAGTAAATCGACCCATTTTGGAAGTGGGTTTTCAACCGTTTGGTGAGATTCCTGACCATTTGCTCAGAAAGTTAGTCGCTAGATCATCTCCTGAAAATGATATGAATTTTTAATTTCTTAATTTTTCACTTGCAGATTGAGAGTAAATTTTAAGGGGTTCTTAGAATCAGTGGGAGAGACATATATGACAACTATTATACAGTCAAACTTTGTGGTAATCCTCACACCATACAATTATTTTGATTGGAATCCCAAGGCAGAATTCCAACTCAGAATGAAAGGATTGTATAATTTGACGATGGCGACAAAAACAAAACCTACATCAGCGATTGAGAAGATGAGATGGGAAAACCATAAGGATGAGGCCACATGACTACTTATTGAGTTAATCTCCATTGATTCGTGGTTTCATGTTGTCACATGCAAGACTCCAAATGATATCTAGACCACCTTGGAAGGACTCTTTGGAACGCAGGATGAGATGCGAGGTCATATGCTTGAGGTAGAGTTGAATACCTTAGACCCTAAAAGTTTTGATAATATACAAGATTTTTTTACTAAATTTAAATATTTTCTATTAATCTTGGGTGAATGTGGTATTGATAAGTCTACACAAGAGAAACAACTTATTCTAACAATCTTGGCCAAGCTAGGATCATAATACACTGTATATGTCTCCAATTTCCATTCTGGCAGATGTCTTTTTGGAACAAATTGGAAAATGCCTACGTTGGCTTAGTTCATTGAGTCTCTTACACAAGAGCAAACAAAACTCATACATATGGGCCTCATGAAAGATCCCAAAGCACATGCACTTACCATGCAGGATGGAAAAGGATCATTCAAACATAATAGGAAAGAGGGATATTCCAAATCCTTTAATGATTCTTCAGGTTCTAAAGACTCTTCAGATTCCAAGAAGAAGAAGAAGGGAAAGTAGTGCACTTACTGCAATAAACCGAATCATAAAGAATCCACATGCATGAAGAAACAGATCGATCTTATGGCACATTCACTTCAACAGAACAACCTTGGAAACTTCATTTTAGAGGGAGTCAAGAAGCAGAAGGAAGAAGATCCTGCTCCTAAGAAAGGTAATCATCATTCTCTAGTTGCAATTAATGCCTCATTTGATTCATGGATTATAGATTATGGTGCAACCCATCATATGGAAGTGAAAGAGGAAGTTTTCTCTTCCTTGATTCCATGCTCAAGACCCCCTATTCTCATGGGGGATGATACTCTAGTAGCAGTAGCAGGAGAAGGGAAAGTGGAACTCCACAATGGCAGTTTTGAGAATGTTTTACATGTTCCAAAGCTTTCCATGAATCTACTCTCAATTTATCAGATCACTCAGAAAGGCAAAAAGGTTGAATTTACATCAGATTCAATTTCAGTAATTGACATGCATGACAATTCCATTATTACAATTGGTGAGGTGGATCACAAGTCAAGGTTGTATAAATTCACTAAGTTTTCTGATGATGACTCCTCTATTCTACTTACACGTAAGAAGAGTAGTTTGCATGCACCTCCACTGAAACATGCATATACTCTTGTTCTTCCATCAGTTTCAGACATCAAAGATGATTCCATACACTCTGATTTTGTAGATGGAAATAAGCATGTAGTACATCCAGATAAGAATTCAACGTCGAAGCTTCAGCAGATTCCCAAGAAAGAACATACCACACTTCAGGTAGAAAACAACCTTGTAGGGAATCCATTGGATTCGAGGAGGACTCGATCTCAACATGAGGAACCTTCTCATGTATTTTCAGCTTCAGAACCTATGATGCCCATGCATTGCTATATGGTTCAATCTACTAATCTACAGAACTACAATAGGGTTGTGGGAAATCCATTATGGCAAGCAACAATGCAGAAGGAGTATGACTCACTTCTATAGAGCTAGACTTGGAATCTGGTTCCACATCCACCAGAAAGGAATATTTTCAAGTGTAGATGGGTCCACAGGATCAAGAAGTACAAGGCTCGACAGGTTGCCAAAGGACTTCATCAGATCCATAAATATTTCTACATCTTCACAAACACTTTCAATGAGCAAAAGTTTCAGACTTTGCGGGATCATCTTGCAGTGAAGAACACAGTTGCCTAGAAGATGTCATTTTCTTCTTTTGATACATTATCTTTTGAGGGGGGGTTTTGTTCCCACGTGGTTTTCCATCTTTCCTCAATTTTATTCAGTTTTCATTAGTTGCATTATACATGAGTACCTAAAATGACCTAGTAGTCGGGACTCATTTTTTAGTCCATAGTGATGTTCAGGGGGGGTGTTGGAGAAATTTATATTTTTGACACATTAGTTTAGTGGGAGTTAATTGACTAGTTCTATTTAGACTTTCTATTTTTACCATCACTTTTATGCATGCATGCATTCCTAAGGAAAGTTAACTGCTTGATTGCTTTTCTTAATTATGCAATGTTTTTTCCTATATATGAGTGTATTCCACTCATTAATTGTATCATATTGATCATGATTTATGTATCAATCAACAGCTCATTGGAGTAGTTTGAATATATTTTCTCATTCTTCCATATTGAATCTCTCTTCTTTTCTTGATAAGCTTTATTTGTACTTGCTTTAGATAGATCTCTTGTGTAGGTTTCCATGAAACACTGACAACCATGACATAAGAACACCAGTCTATCATAAAAAATGACATGTGGGAAATTGTTCCTATATCCAAGGAAAAATCAGTGGTAACTTCAAAATGGGTCTATAAGATAAAAACATGTAGCATATGAAAGCATGGACAAATACAAGGAAATGTTCATAGCTAGAGGGTTCTCCTAGAAGGAGGGAGAATATTATGATGAAAACTTTGCTCTTGTTTCCAGATATACTTCTATTAGATCCATTATGTCTCTTGCTGCTTCCATGGGATGGAGTCTACATCAGATGGATGTAAAGACAACTTTTCTCAATGGAGCAATTGAAGAAGAAGTACACATTGAACAACCTAAATTTTTTGAAGTATGTTCCATAGATACTCATGTTTTCATATTAAAGAAAGCCTTATATGGACTCAAGCAAGCTCCAAGATCTTGGTATGCTAGAATAGACAACTACTTAATAAGACTTGGTTTCTCTAAGAGTCGTGCAGATACAAATTTCTACTGCAAGGTTGTGAAAAATGCACCTGTGATTCTATTCCTATATGTTGATGGTGTATTCTTGCGAGGTGTAGAGTCTCTAATCACCTAGTGTAAGAAGGAACTAGCTTTTGAGTTTGATATGAAAGATCTTGGTCTCATGCACTATTACTTGGGACTAGAAGTATGGAAAAAGCGTGGTGAAATCTTCCTTGGAAAAGGAAAGTATGCAGTGAATATTCTTCATAAATTTGGAATTATGGATTGCAAATCCATGGCCACTCCTATGATCATAGATATAATAAAAGTAAGAGAATCGGCTTTTGATCCAGTAGACCTATCCCTATATCGACAATTGATTGGTTCGTTGATGTATCTATTGAATACACTACCATATATTTTCTTCTTTGTAAACAGCTTAAGCCAATTTCAGGTGGAACTGAGATATGACCATTGGATAACTACATATCATGTTCTAAGATATATTCGTTGGATGCTAAACTATAGTTTAAGATACACCTCATATAGTGATATACAACTTCATGGATTCACAGATTCAGATTGGGCAGGGAGTGAAGAAGACAGAAGGAGTACTTCATGGATGTGTTTCAGTATGGGATATGCTATGATATCATGGGCCAACAGGAAACAAAAGTCTATCGCACTTAGCGCATCAGAAGAAAAATATATCACAACATGTGAGGCATGTACTGAAGCAGTATGGTTGAGGAAGGTGATTTCTGGATTATTTGATCAGGTACCAGATTCGACCGTAATATATTGTGACAATCAAAGTTGTATAAGGATATCAGAACACCCAGTTTTTCATGACCGATCGAAACATATTTAGATCAAATACTACTTTATTCGTGATAAAGTCTAGGAAGGAGAAGTGAAACTCTAGTATATCTCCACATATGATCAGGGAGAAAATATTCTGAAAAATCCTTTGTCCAGGATCAATTTTGTGTACTTATGAGACAAGATGGGGCTCATGGAGATAACTCCTTTAGTTGAAAGGGAAGAGATGGATCTCCATGTTGGGAGGGATCATTGATACATATTGTTGATTCATGGGCAGTCATTTTCTAGTTTGGAAAATCGTCCAGGTTGGGTAGTTCCTTTCCAGTCTGGTTGATAGCCCATGGTTGATATTTTACCTTTTGAGGGCAGATGGTCTTCCATATCTCACAGATGTGAGTGGAAGAATGGCCCAGATGAATCAATTTGTATCATGATATTATTTATGCATATTGATATTAGATGATATGATTTTTGTAGAGATTGTATGTCTCTGGACAATAGTTGTATGCTATTGTGGTGGATGCGATCCACTAATAGTGATTGTGGGTCACTGGTTAGTAGCAGTGTGCTACTGAGAGTGGTTTTATATCACAGGATAGTAGTTGTATACTACTATGAATAGACACAGTAGTGTTATATTGGATGACATTGTTTTGATTTCCATGGAGACTATCCAGTTGGATAGTAATGATGGTGCTCATGATTTGATCATGAGATAGCTTGTGTTGCTATGTCTATGCTACCAGTTGAATGGTTTGTTTGTGATCATGACCATTTCCTTTTATACCTCCTTAGTTAGGAGGGAGTGTTGATATTATGGTAACTATGGGAGGTATTAGCCTCCACTTGTAACCTTTGACGAGACTAGAATATTCCGAGAAGCAAGAGAAACCCTAAAGCCTTGGACAATAATCCTAGAAGACAAGTCGATTAAAGAGAATAATTAATATTGAGTTTTTATCTCCATGGAAGAGAATTCAGCCTAGATAACTAAGAAGGAGCAGTATAAATAGAGGGTGCTAGAGCTCATTTGTGACTCACTCACTTCCAACTTTATAAGACCAATTGTGTGCAAGTTTAGAGAGGAGATGAAACTACAGCTGCTACAACTTGTATTTTTTGGATTCTAGCTTGGACTTTCTGCTTGGTATTTGGTTATCTTTTCTTTGTGCACTAGCCTTGGTTGGCTATTGATTTTCTACCATAATTCTTCTCTATGTCAAGGTTACGGTGCTCGGGGGTGTACTTTGTGCCTATGGTCAGGTGACAATATTTCTATATTATCTATGGTTAAACGAGCACACCCACTTTTCTAACATATACCTATGCAAGAACATTGTCGATGGTATGAGCGCAATCATGCATTCTTTAACAGATCATCTCATATGATTGGCTTGCAACAGGCTTTGGCATTTTCATAGGCCACAAATCCTGAAGGAAAGGACTCATGGAAGAACAAATCCTCTTAAATTTGATTCATGCATATATAGGAGGGAAGAAAACCCTCATGGTATCGTCAATTTTAATGAATGACCTGGCCAACTTCAAATGAAAGGAATCAAAAACTTATTTAGTCATGTGATGACAACAATTGTCCAATTCTTCTTCTTCACATATAGAATTAGGGGTCATACTAGGATCAATATATAATGAGAACACTCCTTCCAAAAACTCCTAAATGAAGTTGCGACACTTTGGGCATTTTTTATACCAAATTACCGAGATCAATTTTCCAACAAGATGCATGCCAAGATAGCTACCGATACATCGATGATGAAATGAACCAATAATTTCGGGCCTTCATATTTTCGTTTCGTAGGATAGGAACACAAAACAAAAATCCCAATTGAAGCTACAAAATATCATTGACATGTAATTTGGATCTAAATAAGATGTCCTACCACAAAAGATTAACCTTGACCACCCAATTAGATCTACGAGAATGTCCCACCATTTGCAGGGAGAATGGTTTTTTGGGTTCCAGTTACTGAGAAATATTTGGATTCGTTCAATTCTTTTCACTTCAACAGAAACTAAGACTGCAAGAGAAACAACCATAGCCAATGGAAAGAGTCCCAATTAACGCGAGCCAAAATATCATGTAGGTCTTGGTGCCTGATCGGATGAACTCTATATTTCAAAGAAACAAAAAGTACATACATACAGATTGCAGTGGTATTCATTTTTTCCACATCAATCCTTAACGAAATTTTAAGGAAATAACATGGAGTGTTAGAGGTCCATTAGTACATTTAATCTGCAATGTAGGCTTAGAAATCCTATATGAACCATGGATGTTGTCTGTACAATTCTTTGAAAATGCTTAAGAGCAAAAAGTCAATATTCATATTTCCTTGTAAGAACACTCACACACACCATGCCTCCATCATTCAAAAGCATCAACGTCACAAAATCTCAAAATCATACATGTCGCAAAAACTCAAATAGTGTTAAGAACCTAAATAAATCTACAAATATAATCACCACAAATACTGAATACACAATAGACTCACATAGAAATATAGAAGAAACCACACTTTATTATTACAAAACCCTTGAGGTAGGGAAACACCATACAATGGATCCTATTATGGAAGGGATCCTCTCTTGTTCACTTGCCTCTTCGAGGGGGAAACCTCCTATTGATCTACAACCCACAATACAATAATTCTCTTCATATACCATTACATTGCTTGAACCCCTTTATATAGTGCTACCATCACCTAAGAACATTCTAGAAGAGGAATATTCTAGAAGTAGAACCTTCTAAGAAGTCTTCTTACATTTATTATGTTTAACTACCCATTTATTATATCTAGCTACCATAGTGGGCCTTATTTAATAATATAGTGGACCTAGTCCACCTTACAATGAATGGATTCCAATATTATCACTATGGGCCCTTTGGGACCCCACTACTACCTCTGTATCTACCTAACATTCCATCCCCCTTATGAAATCATTGTCCTCAACGCTTGATGTGCAACCATATACGAGGGTCTCATGGATAATTGTCGACCATGATGTTGAAGATGATTGGAGAACCAAGGTCCCATGTAGAAAGGAAAGCCACCATGCTGAAGTAGTCCAACCGCCATTATAAGCTTGGGTCCCATGTCCAACTACTCATGTGAACTCCCCGTGGAATATTTTGGAACCCAATAACCAACTCAAAATAATGCTCCGAATAAGAAGATCCATCCACATAGTGGAAAATGGTCGTAGCAGAATTTGGAAGGAATAATACCAATGTAGAATATGTAGGATGGAAACTGATAATAATCATTGGCTCCCAATTTTTCACATTGATGCTCTCTACAAAAGGTGGATCAAATAAAATATGAAAGTGGTTGTCATCCCAGAAGTGACAACTATCCATATACCAATCATCGCAATCGGCCTCCAAATCATACCAAGAATATATTTATTGACTATATTCATCCCTGATTTCCACCATATGAAACCTCTCCCGCATGCTATCTAATGAATCTTGAATACTACGAAAACTATCATTGAAGTCGTTTGTGAGACCATCTACAAAGTCATCCAATTTGGCATCCAATGTGTCATACAATTGGGATTTGAATGCTTCAGTAATTTGTAGAATTTCTTTGAGGTTTTGAGAGGAAATATCCATATGATCACCCTATTAACTCTTCGGTCCCATAACTGTCATGAAAAAACCCAAAAAATAGAACAATAAGTTACAGTAGAAAATCGCGAATTTTTCCGGAAAAAGCCTTGAAAAACTGTTGAATTTAAAATGCTCATAACTTCACTTCCCAGACTCTGTTTCGACTAATTTGTTTTTTTTAAATTAGGTATTTTTTCGAGAGGAATTCAAATACCCAATTTATTTGTCCAAATTCATATCGTAAAGCTTCAGATATGAACCTGAAGTGTGCCGCCCTCTTTTTGTTTCCTAGAAAATTTCTACAAAAAGAGAAAAAATGTATTCCCTTCTTTGGCCAAGGAAAGTGCTCTGATACCACTTGTTAAGTACATGAATAGATCTACAAATATAATCACAAAAAATAATGAATACACAATAGATCCACATAGCAATATAGAAGAAACCACACTTTTATTATAAGAAAACCCTTGAGGTAGGTCAACACCGTACAATGGATCGTATTATAGAAGGGATCCTCTCCTGTTCACTTGCCTCTTCGAGGGGGCATCCTCCTATTGAGATTCATCTCCAAATACAATATTTCTCTTCATATCCCATTACATTGCTTGAACCCCTTTATATAGTGCTACCATCACCTAAGAACATTTTAGAGGAGGAATCTTCTAGAAGTAGAGCCTTCTAAGAAGTCCTCTTACATTTATTATATCTAACTACCTATTTATTATATCTAGATACCATAGTGGGCATTATTTAATAATATATTGGACCTAGTCCACTTTATATTGAATGGCCTCCACTATTATCACTATGGGCCCTCTGGGCCCCCACTACTACCTCTCTCTCTAGCACAAAGCCGATATTTATATTTTCTTGTAAGAACACTCACACACACCATGCCTACATTATTCAAAAGCATCAACGTCACAAAATCTCAAAATCATACACGTCACAAAAACTCAAATAGAGATTTGTAAGAGAAAAATATGCACGTCTACATCGCTCACACACTTTTGGAGGTGGATGCTTGGCTTCCCAACACAAATGATTTTGGGGCTAAACTTTTCAAATGGGCTAATTTTCCATGGTTTTTCCCAAAAATGATTCACTAATTTCCATTTTTTCTAAAAATGATTCACCCAAATTCTATAGAGTAAAATTATCTTACCTTAAAAATAGCCAAAATTGTATAGAAACTATATAAATCCTTAGAAATTTGAATACTTTTACAAAACTATCGCCAAACATTTTACAATTTACATATTAAGGACTAGCAAGATTAGCCCAGGTTTATACATTTTAATATAATTTCCCATCCTTAAAATTAACCTTGTTTCCCATAATGGAATTGCAGCTACATTAAACGATCTGTAGTTAAGATATTTTCAACTCAACAAACACTGTTGCACAAGGATACAGATTAACCATCATGCATTCTTTTCTGCAGCTGCATTAAACGATTTGCGGTTAAGATATTTTCAACTAAACAAACACAGTTGAACAAGGATATAAATTAGCCATCATGCATTATTGACCACAAATCTCAAACACACACCCCTCTATGTATCTGAATTGGTGTTTGACCACTCTTACAGAAAAAGAAAGAACTAAAAAATAGGTAAGTTGTAGACTAGCACTTGCAGTGCCAATTAAATTTAGTAAATTCATCTTACCCATGTTCAGTAAATTTTGCCATGTCTAATTAATGAAGGATTCCATAAGAGGCCACTCCATTCAAGAATTTTCTCTAAATTGCATGCAATAGTAACAATTTTTCCAACACTACTAGCATTCTCAAGGTTGTATGATATCAATAACAATGTTCTTAGTAGTTTTAAATCTCAAAATAGAGGTGTGAAAAGTCTCTACCTGTGAAAATGATAGGCTTGAAGGAATATCAAATGACAAAAATGATTTAAATGCTTCATCTTCGGAATCATCTATAGCATCAATATAATTTATGACCATATTTCTCTAGGTGAAACAAACAATTTGTTCACACCTAGTGAAAGATTACTCTTAGGTTTTATTTCAAATCCCATAACATCCTTGGAAGTACTCATGGTTTATGCTCTCTATGGTTGCACTTTTGTTTGTTTTAAATCTTATACAAAGTTATCCCAGTCTCTTTTTATTAGTCTTCTATACATGCATAGACAAATTAACATAGATACTAAGATTAGTTTGATGAAGTATGCAAGGTTCTAGAGACAACTTTTATAGGTAGTCCAAGGAACACTATATTTATTAAACATAGTTCAAAATATGTTTCTTTACCCCTTTTGATTGTGGGTTTGAGCTACACGGTCGGTGATCATACTTCAAAATATGTTTCTTTACCTATTTCCTTTAGAAATTAAGGAGGTATAATTGTGAAAAATGTAAACTATAAATTATTTCGAGTTGTATAGTAACATTTTTGTCCCTAGACAGGTATACCTTGACCTCTGTACTCAACCAAAGAGAGGGGTGGTGGATGCAAATTCTGGGCTTTCGAAGAAGGTATCTACGACATCAACATCATCGCCTAGTTCATTTTGTTGGAATGCATCTCAAAACATTTCCTCCATGGCTTAGGTATCCCACAAGAGATCATCCATACCAACCTTTATATCATTTCCTACATCCCCAACATGTGAATAACTAGTGTTACTGACATCATGGTGTGGTGCAACGGTATATGGTGGATAGGTCGCTCGTCATCATAATATTGATTGTAAAAATATTGAACATTACATCGATAATATTAGTAACAAAATGCATTTAATATGTTCAAACATTATACCAAACACTTATTAGAAGCATGGACATTTTTTCCCAATAATAACAATGCAACCAACCACGTTTGGAAAAAAAATTCAAATTAAACAATACATTTACATTGGTTCCATTGAAAAATCCAAAAATACAATTAATCAACCATATTTTTCTTTCGCCCTATGGGGCTATCTCTATAAACATAATCTGATTCATGGTCTAATACCATTGACCTAGGTTGGTTATTGGAAGATGGCATGCTATGATTGGTAGGGTAAAGAAGTTGTCCATTTTCATCAAATATATACTTGTGGTATCTTTATCCTGTTAAGAGCTTGTGGAATTTTGACTACTAGAATATATTGAGCATTTGAACTCGATCCTGAATCTTGATCCTGCAAAATTCAATGAAAATTATTCAACTGCACTTGCATACATAACATAAATTCAATGAGATAAATGAATTATCAATAAAATCTAGATGTACTGTAATCAGTGTGAGAGAACTTGAAGGATTTCCAACAATATGGAAAGAGATGGAATCTGAAGAATTGGCCATTTGACATTATAATTTCTTTTTTTTCATACATTTGAGCCAAAATTGTCATCTTGAGAAGCATAGAACAATCTAACCTCTAAAATACTTTCGAATAACTTCTATAGCTTAACAATGTGCTTCATCATATAACGATGCACCGATGCATATGGATAAACCAAACACATTGGTGTGTTTAATTGAGGGAAGCATCAAATACTAACCTCTGTTATTTCCTCCACAAAGAAAAAACTTCTCAAAATTTGAATGCAGACGTTTTCATTTTGCAAATTAAACTATCTTACAGTGCATTATTACTTACACACCACACTGGTGCATTTATAACTGTATAGCACACCGAATAAAGCAAGTTTGAAAAATAATGCATGCTTACTATCAATACGTTGAAATTTGTTATGAAAATAAATATTTTCATTATATGAACACATCGTATCGGTGCGCTACGCACTGTATAGTGCACTAAAAATGTAAGTTTCAAAAAAAAAAAACAGCACATGTGTTTATCATCACTGCATGAAAATATATAACGAAATAGTGAGTGGGAATTTCATTTTTTGTGTTTATAAAGGAAAACCCTATTAATTATTTTATATCTTTGCCAAAATTTAGAAGGGAGATTTGTGTGACAAAGATTTATTAGTAAAGACTTCAGAGTGGGTGGATTTTGTTTTAAGAGCCAAATTCGAGGGGGATTATTTTATATCGCATAGAAATCTGTAGAGAATAAATTTTAGGTATATGATTTCATACTTTAATCATCTTAATATTTCCCCTATTTAATTTCAACAATTTTTAGTGCATTCCCAAACAACAACAAAAAGGTTTCATAGATACCTTCAGTATTAAAATCCCTAATTTCATCACTATTTTTTTTCTTTCTCTTTCTATATTTCACAAGGAGAATTTTTTTAAGCAATATATTTTTATAGGGTTTGTTTATTTATATATGGGTGTTTCCTATCTGTTGCAATGAAACCATTCATTGCATTAGATCCCAAACCACCCTATCATTGTTGGTTTTCTTTTAACTGCCTTTGCGGTTAATGGTGCACTCAATACATAGTACGAGTACCGATGCGTATTTGTATGTCAACCACACCACTTAATTTAAATTAGAAGTAATATTAAAAAAAAAAATTCATGGTCAACAATGTGCATTGTACCTAGATAAGCATCGGGGCACATTTTTTTTATGAGCACCATTTTGTTTAAAATAGAAATAATATTTTTTTATATGGAAACCACCATGTCTTAAATTTGTTTAGAGGTCGATGGTGCGTAATAAACAATAATTAGGAAGTCGTTCTTTTCTTAATTCATAAAACACTAAATGAATACAAAAATTTGTAAAACATTTTCAATTTCGCAATGTAGTTGTTATACTATATTGCTGCATATAAATATGGTTTATGCACTGGTGGGTATAAGTATGGTTGACACCCCGGTGCATATTAAGTTACTATATGCATCGAGAGCTTCTTTTTTTTTAAATTACGTAATTTTTATATACGATGATTCCTATTTTTTTTTTCGGGGAGATTTTGAAAATTCCAAGGGAAAAACAAGGGGGAAACCAAGACATGCCAGTAGGTATGTCTAAAAAAGTGAAGAAGAAGATGGTAAAATAAATTAACATAATTACGTTGCAAGAGGAGCCATCCCAACTACAATGTGCATAAGAGGTATGCAATCATTTATTTATTTTTTTATGTATATTGAATTTAATTATCGTGTGAAATACTAATGTTCAATTGTTTTGTTGCAAAAAAGAAAAAAAAAATAGAACCCATTCAAAACATAAGATAGGATGACGGGGAATAAAAGGGTTGATTGCAAACTTTGTGAGTATTTATGTTTTTGACATTTTTAAGATTTCATGTTTGTTGTGATATTTATATTTAAATAGTTGATTTACATTTGTCCACGGATGTCTTCCAATAGGTGCTAACATGAAAAGATGAACCAACCCATGAATTGATAAACATTGGGTTAAGTATGGGTTGTGAGTATATGTTGAAGTATGAAAGTTTAATTGAAAAAATTGTAAGTATCTATGTGGTTTAACTTCACTTGTTTTATAATTAATGAAACAACAAGAAAACTTTATATAGATTGTATCCACTATTCTTTGTCATGTAGTATTGAGCATGTAGAAAACAAAGAATGGAATGCAACCAACAGAGGAGATTTTGAGAGAATGCATGAAGCATGGCTTCGAAAGAATATCTATTGTTTAGGAAAGATTTGGTGTAAGGTATGATTTTTATTTATTTACGTAATCATGTACATTATATTATATATATAAATGTAGATATACTTATTATAGTTTGTTTATGTTTTTGTAGATGGAAGATGAAGGGGTGGAACATAAACAAAAAGCCGATCAAGAAAATATTAGGTTAAAAAATCAAAGTACAATATCGTTTACAAATAATGAAGAAATGAGGTATGCATGTAACTCAAGTGATGAAAACATTTCAACTGATGAATGAAAATCAATATAATTGAATGTTACTGAAAGTTGTATGTTTTAGAATATTTTTCTTTGAAAATCAGAGATTTTGTTTAATATACTCGACACATTGTTCTAATTGCATGAGGACATTGATCCGTATTATTTTCAGCACGAAATGAGAGTGGAGATATAATAAAGAAATGCACAGAGATATTGCAGATATTCAATAATATAACAGAAATGTATCAGAGATGCAACCATAAAAACATATATGCAGTAATACACAATTTCTATTAATCAGAGAAATGTACAAAGACTGTAAAAATACAGAGTGAAAGACTCGCTAGAATGGTGGCAGCTTATCTCTGAGAAGAGATGTGACGGCTACT
>JZKD02S1674689.1:53471-80158 GCA_000966675.3 Picea glauca
AGGTAATTTTTTTACACTTGCTAATTTAAGTTGTAGATAAAAAGGGAAAAGAGGGAAACTTAAAAAGAATTAGAAAACTAAGGGGAAAAGGGGGAAACATAAAGAAAAGGGAAACATAAGGAAAAAGCAGAGTGACTAACTTAGTAAGGATTCTTTCTTTTAAGAACTTTCTAAATTGAACTCAACTAGAAATTTAGTAAGGGCGTAAGTCATTAAAATTTGTAAGGGAATATGGGGACACCTAGGAGCGATTCTAGGAATGCTTTTAGGTGGGTGAGGGAAAGAGGAGTAATTAAATAATTAATTAAATTAATTTCTGGTGCAACGAAGGGGATGGATGACACATGTACGGGGAGGATTTTTCTTAATTAAATTATTGAACAATAAATTAAATGGGAAATTGGGAAATAAATGACTTAGAAACTCTATATAAAGGAGGGAGGAGGAGGAGGATGGATCTCTTCCTTTATGTGTAACGTTACGCTGCAGAAGTTTTGACTTGACTGACTTACCTTGTGGGAGTTGGGATACCCAGCTCGGTGAGGAGTGGTAGCTCGGCCTTGCAAGGTGAGTTGGGAGCTAGTTGTTCTTTGGTTTAGGGTGCATGGCCCCTTTGCGGCTCGAGGGGCTAAGGGGGAAGAAGAGTACCCCTAGCATTGGTTGGGAGGTATCAATGAAGTCTCATTGGTCGACAAGCGGTAGCTGCACGGAGCACGCAGGACAACAATTCGTAGCTGTCACCTTGGGCTATGGTACGTATGCTTTTATTTTTCATGGTAGATTACTATTGATCTTACGCTTCCATTTCTATACTTTTGATTGTGTAAATAAGGTGCTCTACTTAGCATTTTAATCGAGAACTTAATTTCACCATAGCCTTAAGCTCGTTGCTTGAATTGATTCCCTTGGAAATCAATCCCCGAATGTTGTGACTGTCCTATTGGTTTTATTGATTTATTGTGAAGATTTAGTGCTTTATACTTCATCCTCATCCCTATTTCATCAGTCCACTCCTGAACAGTCGGCCAGGAGTCAGATCGTCGGTCGTCACTTCGGTGTTAATAGACCTATAGATCCTAATTCCTTTCTTTTTTATGCGTGGATGATGAGCAAAGTGTGTGTTTTTATAGTAGTCTACCCCTGTTGATTGTTCTTGGCTGATTGATGGTCATTGTGCCTTCTTGTGTTCAGTAATTCTTCCATTGTTATCATTCCTATCCGTGAACTGTTGACTACCCTCTGCGTCCCCTAATTTTTAACTCTGCGTATTACCTGTGACTTGATGGATGAATTACTTTTATCTTTTACTCTGAAATTTTATTCCTTGCAACCTCATGAATTTTCGCTCTACAATTTAATACCTTGACTGTAAGTTTTCCTCTGGAATTTCATTATGTTTTAAGGTGAATTTACCTTGCGTTCTGACCCATCTGGCCAACACTTTTCCTATTCATTTTAATCCATTTTAAGGGTGATTTTTCCCCTGCATTTTCATACATCTGGCATGCGTTGATGCTCTGCAATATATGTTACATTGATGGTGTTCTGAATTTGCATTTTACACATGCATTTTCACTTAACCACGATTTTACCCTCAAATTCATTAAATTACTATTTCAATTATTTGTTGACTGACAACGATTTTATCACCATTTCAGACAGCTAATACCTTTGTTTTAGATAGCGATTGCCCCATTTATTGACCCCGATGTAGCTTTTATTATTAATATATACACTGCGTGGGAGGTTATGTATAACCAACTGGTTATACATAGAGTCTTTGTTAATTAACGCTTCCAGATTTGAATGGGTAGCGGAATGTTTAGGATAGCACTCCCAAATTTTGATGAAACCCCGCAGTTGAGGTTAAAACTAAGCAAAATGTCAGTATACTCACTCAATGAATTTTTTTCCTTTAAACTTTATTGCTAATAGAATTTTTATTGTAAACGATTTACCCAGATTTTTGGGAGTGATTACTTGATGAGCGAATGCTAAGGTTGACCTTTTACTGTAGTTTTGTAGTGTATAATTTCTCCTTCGAATTGAATGTACACAGAACGAATTTTTAGACAGGTTTTTGTAATATCTACACTACAATTTTTTTTATATATTAGACAGCCTTATCCTATATGTACATGCAACGATCTATAATCTAAAGATATCCATCTTTATTATGACTATAATGATCCAATTAGACAACAACGGTTAATGTATACATTGAATGGTTAATTAGCAATGGACAACGATATATTCTTTAATATGGGTTGACTTTTCTTAAGTTATGCTTAGCGATTACATTGTCACTGCTACGCCTTAAAAATTGCACAACAATATTTATTCTTTAGTAGAGCGCTATTGCTATTTCATAGCACTCCAGGCTCAATGATTTGGGTAGATTTATTAGTTGGAAATAATATCTAATTCTAATAATCAGAGAATTAGATGGTAATTCAGAACTGAACGATTTGTTGACAACATTGGATCGCTACCTTTCGTGGACAAAGAAGTTTATTTACTAGTTAGTTATGGTTAGTACCGAGGAAATTTTATTAATTAATTCATTCAGGGATATCACCTTTATGCCATATGTATCATGCTTAATAGATGGCAGTAGAATTTACACAACCTTATAGTATTTTCATACAACGATATTAATGGACTACAATACCGAATTTTATGTAGCTGCAAATGAAAAATTAATCAACAACATTGATAATAGCCCGCTTTAATTGCATTGTTAGTACTCAATAGTTTTTAATGTTTAATAGATGGCTTGTTATACTTTAATACTGTGAATAATGTTGATAGCGTGTTGGAAATTAATGTTGTTAATAGTGTTATAATTATAGCAATATACATTGATATTGTTAATATTGTTATATATTGGTAATTGCTAAATTAGAATTGTAATTATCGATTAATTTAGACTTGCTAAATTAGATTTGTATTTAAATGTTAAATTAGATTTGTAATTATGACTAAATTGTAATTTAGACTTGCTAAATCAGATTTTTATTTAATGTTAAATGAGATTTGTAAATTATTGACTAATTGTAATTTAGACATGCTAAATTAGATTTGTAATTAATATTGAATTATATTGTAATTTGTTGACTAATTTAAACTTGATTAATGGTTTTTTCATTGGAGAAGTCGTGTATTAGCTTGCGTTTTTTCTTCGAATGACGACATCTTGCATATTTTCAATCTGTTTCTTGGGGTATGGGTGCAGTCCTCTTGACAGCAACTCAGCTCCTAGAGAGTTGGATTCATCTAGAGTCCTTGGTCTAGATAGGTTATCTAGCGCTAGGGTTATAGTCGTGCCTATCACCCGGGAACGACATGATTCCTAATGAGGGGATCATTTCTTTCCCTAAGGGATAGAGGCAAAGGATAACTTGACCGAGGCCTATTCTTTCTGTGTGGGTGTTGTTGATCGTTGTAAGTTTTCTATTGGTGCTTGGGTTGAAAGCCTTCATACGTTGGTTGTGCGCCATCAATGTTCTAGTTAACTGGTCATCGAGGCCATTGTGCTAGGATGGGGGTGTTGTCCCTTACCTTGTAGGAATGATCATGTTTGTGTTGGGTGGGTAATCATTTCTCTTTGTTGTTTTACACATGTTTCACCCATTTTCTCTTGTGTTACTACGTGGAGTCGTAGTTGTCTGTTGCCTATTCTGTAGGTGTGGTGCTCATCGTGAGATGTGTTGTTTAGCTGTAATCGTAGTTGTCATCCTGTTTAAAAAAAAAATGCACTTTTTTCTTCGCTTGTATTTGTAACGATGGGGTTGTTACATATGGTATCAGAATCGGTTCAACTTGTGACTTGGGAACACTACAGATTTCGTTGATATGATATTTGATTATAATGTTGCTAATTAATTTGACTTGTATTCATTTAGGTAATCATGGTTAGAGGATTCCGCAAAGGAAGATGACGAGGTGCTAGGGGAGGAGGCACGACACCTCCGGTACCATCCACGCCTGAGCTGTCTAACCCCCAGAGAGACGAATAGTTTGTCGAGCAGGAGTAGATAGTGGTGGGTGATGTGGTTGGGTTGATGAGGTATTTTCAGTGGATGTCTGAGGCACTGATCAGTCGTTTGGATAGATATGAGGCCAGGGTGCTTACACTCCCTGAGGTTCCACTGCGCACTTTGGTTGGTACTGGTAGCATTCACCGCGATCTCGAGAAGGTCAAATTTCCCAAGTTCTTTGGTGCCCTGGAAAGAGTAGCCATCGAGGCATGGTTGGAGAATATGGCGATGTGCTTTGCACTTCATGACTATACCTCCAACATGAAGGTCCTCATGGAAATCTTTAAATTGAAGGGGAGCACCCTTCTATGGTGGAAGATGCTCCTACTGCAGTTGAACATGGTCATAGAAGACGTGTCATGGGAACTGTTCGAGAAACCATTTCGAGAGAGGTACCTTTCAGAGGAGTTCATTGAGTGTCATCTCAACGAGTTCAACGCTTTATGACAGGGTGTTCGTACGAGGCCTGTTTTATGGAGTTGCTTTGGTATGCTTCGTATCTTAATACAGAGAAACTTAAGGTCAATAGGTTCTTGTTCGACCTGAATGTCAACATACATTCAAATTTTAGGATTCTAATGCCTCAAACCTTGCATGATGCCATCCAAAAGGCCCTCATAGTAGAGAAGGATCTTATCAGCGGGGGTTAGAGAAGGACTTCTGTGATATGAATAGGGTAGGTATCATCTGGTGCGTCACAACATCAAACACCAATCATACTTACACCAGGATATTGTGGCTTCTAGAGAGGATCCACTTTCACTACACCTTGGTGACCAACGCCTCAATAGCAGACTCCTTACCGAGGACCACAACATCATTCACAATGTTGATCGCAACAACAATAGTTTAGGCCTATTCAACAGATCAGACCAGGATTCCCAGCCAGTGGGTTGTCAGCTTCTACTTTGGGTACCAGGAGTACTAGACCGAAGAAGGGGTGTTGGACTTGTGGGGAGCCACACTACCAACTCAATTTGCCAGTGGAGAGGACTAGAGAATCTGGATCAGCTGGACCCACTACCATGGGAGATTTGGGGAAGGCCCATTGAATTCATGCAGTGAGGAATAACCACCACGCAGAGCACTAGTCGACTGTGCTCGAGACGTCAGGTACCATCACTGACCAGATCTTTAGTATTTTGATAGATCTCGATGCTACCGAGAGTTTCCTTTCTGGTGCAATGCCAAAAAGGATTAAGGTAAAGGCAGTTAAACAATATGAGTTTAGCTTTGTAGATATGTCTTCGGGAGCCAAACAGAAGGTTGTAAGAAAGGTTATGGGTTGTATCCTTAACCTGGGAGAGTTTATCACCAGGTCCAACCTGTAAGTCATGATCTTAGGATCTTATGACGTCGTGATCAATATGGACTGGTTGGAATCGCATGAGGCGATACTCAACTATAATACGAAATGGTTGATCTTGGTCGCTGATGAGGGACAGAGACGCGTGATTGAGGATGGAACCAGGGAGTTTACAAGAGGTTCATCTCTTCCTTGCAACTACGAAAGATCATGCACAAGGGATGTAAGCTTTATGCCATCCTTGCGTTAAACGAGAAGGGAGTAGCAGAAGGTATAGAACACCTTCATGTGGTGAGATAGTTTGAGGACGTATTCCCAGAGGAGTTACCTAGGATGCTGCTGGAGAGGGAGTTGGATTTTATCATAGACCTAAAACCAGGGACTAAACCAATAGCGAGAACACCTTATCATATGTCAACCCCGGAGTTACAAGAGTTGAGAATGCAAATGAAGGAGTTGCTGGACCTGGGACATATACGTCCAAGTGTGTCACCGTGGGGTGTGTCTATTATTTTCATATGAAAGAAGGATGGGTCTTAGAGACTCTGCACTAACTACCATAATTTGAACAAGGTAACGATGAAGAATCAGTATCTATTGCCGAGGATTGATTATTTGTTCGATTAGATGAAGGGTGAAACAAAGTTTTCAAAGATAGATTTGTGATCAGGGTATCACCAGTTATGGATCAAGGAGGATGATGTCCCTAAGATTGCCTTTAAGATGAGGTTTTGACATTGTGATTTTACTGTTTTACCGTTTGGACTAATGAATTCCCCAAGGGTATTTATGAGTTTGATGAACAAGGTGTTTCGCGAGTACTTGGACAAGTTCGTCCAAGTATTCATTAAGAATATTTTGATTTACTCTCGGACGACGAGGAGAATGACAAGAACTTGTGCTTGGTACTACAGTATCTGTGAGAGAAAAAATTCTATGGGAAATTGTCTAAATGCTCATTTTATCAATAGAAGATTCACTACTTAGGGCATGTCATCTCCGATGAATGTTTCATCGTGGATCCAACAAACGTCGAGGCTATTATGGAATGGCCTACGTCAATGAATGTCTTGGAAGTGCCTAGCTTCATGGGTTTAGTAAGATACTATCGACGGTTCATTGTGGGATTTTTGAAGATAGAAAATCTGATCACGGAATTGTAGAAGAAGAACAAGAAGTTTTTTTGGACCCAGAAATGCACGAAAGCATTTCGGAGGCTCAAGGAGATGTTGAAAATGACATCAATACTAAAGGTCCCTGACATGGACGCGAAATTATTTGTATGCACTGATGCATCCAAGGAAGGCTTAGGCGAAGTCTTGCTGCAAGATGGTCGAGTGATCACTTACATCTCAAGGAAGTTAAGAAGGCATGAGGAGAACTATGCGATGCATGATTTGGAGTTGTTAGCAATTGTATATGCCTTGAAGGTTTGGAGACACTACCTTGTTGGACAAAAATTTGAACTAAAAACATACCACTGTGGACTACAACACATCTTTATGCAAAGCGACCTGAACGCACGACAACGATGTTGGTCAGAATTGCTTAGCAAGTATGAATTCGAGATTACTTACATAAAAGGAACAATGAACCAAGTGGAAGATGCATTGAGTCACAGACCACGCATATTTTTGGTGTTGCCGCTTTAGACGAATATACATGAAAGGATTCTAACTTTACAGCGCGACAATGACTAGTACAAAGAGGTCAAGGATTTTATAGAACAAAACACAATGATGGTACCAAGATTTGAAGGATTTACATTTGAAGACGATGGAATATTAAGGTTTAAAAATTGGATTTACGTACCACCAAATGATGAGTTGAGGAGTTCCATTCTAAACGAGGCTCACAGAGCAGTGTACATGGCTCACCCGGGCGTCAGGAAGATGAGGGCGGACCTTAAACTCTTATTCTTCTAGAAAGGAGTGAAGGTAGACATAGTCAACTATGTGGCCAGATGTCTAGAATGTCAGCAGGTAAAGGCTGAACATAGACATCCAACAGGATTACTACAGCCACACACTATTGCGGAATCAAAATGGGAGGTCATTTCGATGGATTTCATAGTTGGATTTCCACTGACGGCAAGGAGACACGAACAAATTTCTATGGTAGTCGACACTCTGATGAAGAGTTATCATTTTATTCATGTGTGTATGACATATCAAGCACCTGACATAGCTAGAGTTTTCATCAGTGAGATTGTGAGGCTGCATGGTGTACCTAAGAGGATTATATTCAATCGAGGATTATATTCTATGGAGGATCGATGTTTACTAGATGATTTTGGACAATCTTCAAAGAGGCCTTGGGAACCCAACTTAAATTTAGTAATGCATATCACCCGAAGACTAACGGGAATACCAAACGAACAAACCAAATCTTAGAAGACATGTTGTGCATGTACATGATGGAACAAGAGAAGCGTTGGGAAGAATTCTCGCCACTAGCAAAATTCGCATATAACAATAGTTACCAAAGTACCATTAAGATGGCGCCTTTCGAGTTTCTTTATGGGAAACCGTGTCAAACACCTTTTAGTTGGGATCGAATTGAGGATAGGGTCCTATTGGGACCAGAAGTGATCCAAGAAATGGAATATCAAATGAAAACAATAAGACAAAGGATCAAAGAAGCACAGGATCAACAGAAGAGTTATGCCGATCTGCACCATGTAGATTGTAGTTACAAATTTGGTGATCGAGTCTTCTTACGGGTAAAACCGCATAAGAGTTCAATCAAGTTTGGAAAGGGAGATAAAATCTCTCCTAGGTTCATGGGACCTTTCATGATTGTGGAGAGGAAGGGGCCCATGGCCTATCGACTAGCCTTGCCTGATTCTTTGAGGTGTATGCACGATGTTTTTCATGTATCTATTTTGAGACATTATATTAGTGATCCTACACATGTTATTGACATGAGTTCCTTGTAGGTATTAGATGAGGGGGCACTCAGGGATACCCATTTTGGTGAGGAGTGGTATCTCGGCCTTGCGAGGCAAGCTGGGAGCTAGTTGTTCTTTGGTTTAGTGTGCGTGGCCCCTTTGTGGCTTGGGGGGCTAAGGGGGGAGAAGAGTACCCCTAGTGTTGGCTAGGAGGTACCAGTGAAGTCTTATCGGTTGACAAGCAGGAGCTGCACGGAGCGTGTGGGACAACGACTGGAACTGTCACCTTGGGCTACGGTACACATGCTATTATTTTTCATGGTAGATTACTATTGATCTTACGCTTCCATTTCTGTACTTTTGATTGTGTAAAGAAGGTGCTCTACTTAGAATTTTAATTGAGAACTTAATTTCACCATAGCCTTAAGCTCGATGCTTGAATTGATTCCCTTGGAAATCAATCCCCGAATGTTGTGATTGTCCTGTTGGTTTTATTCATTTACTGTGAAGAGTTAGTGCTTTATACTTCATCTTCATCCCTAGTTCATCATTCCTCGCCTGAGCAGTCGGCAAGGAGATAGATCGACGATCGTCACTTCGGTGTTAATAGACCCATAGATTATAATGCCCTTATTTTATGTGCATGGATGATGAGAGAAGGATGTGTTTGCCCAGTCGTCTACCCCTGTTGATTGTTCTTGGATGATTGATGGTCATCGCGCCTTCTTGTGTTCAGTAATTCTGCCATTGTTATCATTCCTATCTGTGAACAACTGACTACCCTCTGCGTTTTTAAATCCATGTCCCCTAATTTTTAACTCTGCATGTTACCTACGACTTGATGGACGAATTACTTTTATCTTTTACTCTAAAATTGTATTCCTTGCAACCTCGCTAATTTTCGCTCTGTAATTTAATACCTTGATTGTAAGTTTTCCTCTGCAATGTCATTCTGTTGTAAGGTGAATTTGCCTTGCGTTCTGACCCATCTGACCAACGCTTTTCCTATGCATTTTAATTTGTTTTAAGGGTGATTTTTTCCCTTCATTTTCATACATCTAGCATGTGTTTATTCTCTGCAATATATGTTACAATGATGGCATTCTTAATTGGTATTTTATACCTACCTTTTCACTTAACCACGATTTTACCCACGAATTCATTAAATTACTATTTCATTTATTTGTTGACTGACAACAATTTTATCACCATTTCAGACAGCTTATACCTTTGTTTTAGATAAGGTTTGCCGCATTTGTTGACCCCGAGGTATCTTTTATTATTAATCTATACACTACATGGGAGGTGATGTATAACCAACTAGTTAGACATAGAGTCCTTGTTAATTAGCACTTCCAGATTTGAACGGGCAATGAAACGTTTAGGATAGCACTCCCAAATTTTGATGAAGCCCTGCGGTTGAGGTTAAAACTAAGCAAAATGTCAGTATACTCACTCAACAATTTTTTTTCACTTAAACTTTATTGCTAGCAAAATTTTTATTGTAAACGATTTACCCAAATTTTTGGGGGCGATTAGTTTATGAGCGATTGCTAAGGTTGACCTTTACAGTAGTTTTGTAGTGTCTAATTTCTCCTTCGAACTAAATGTATACACAACGAATTTTTAGATAGGCGTTTGTAATATCTACACTGCAATTTTTTTATATATTAGACAGACTTATCCTATTTGTACACGCAACGATCTCTAATCTAAAGACAACCATCTTTATTATGACTATAACAATTTGATTGGACTGCAATGGTTAAGGTATACAGTGAATGGTTAATTAGTAATGGACAATGATATATTCTTTAATATTTCTTGAATTTCCTTAAGATACGCTCAGTGATTACAGTGTCACTACTACCTCTTAAAAATTGCACAACAATATTTATTCTTTAGTAGAGCGTTATTGGTATTTCATAGTACTCCATGCCCAACGATTTGGGTAGCTTTATTAGTTGGCAAGAATATATAATTCTAATATCTAATTATAATAATCAGAGAATTAGATGGTAATTCAGAACTAAGCGATTTGTTTACAATGTTGGATCGCTACCTTTCATGGACAAAGAAGTTTATTTACCAACTAGTTATGGTTAGTACCCAAGAAATTTTATTAATTAATTCATTCGGGGATATCACCTTTATGCCAGTTGTATCATGCTTAACAGATGGTAGTAGTGTTTACACAGCCTTATAGTATTTGCATACAACGATATTAATGGACTGCAATACCGAATTTTATGTACCTGTAAATGAACAATTAATCAATAACATTGATAATAGCCCACTTTAATCGCATTGTTATTACTCAATAGTTTGTAATGTTTAATAGGCGACCTGTTTTACTTTAAACTGTGAATAATTCTGACAATGTGTTGGAAATTAATGTTGTTAATAGTGTTATAATTATATCATTATACATTGATATTGTTAATATTGTTATATATTAGTAATTGCTAAATTAGAATTGTAATTATCGATTAATTTAGACTTGTTAAATTAGATTTGTATTTAAATGTTAAATTATGTAGCGCCCATTCTATGCTACTAAGGCTTAATCACTATTAAAAGAAGACTATAACACCACTTTATACTTAACTCATACAGGTATTATATGATCCACATGCATTCAACAAATAAACACATTTAAGCTCAGAGTAAAACATATTATTTACTGCTATAATTATCAATCCATAGTGTTTCATATTAATTCATATACATAGCGGAAATCATGATAACATAAGCATCACATTCCTGCAAAACATGATTAAGGCATAATCAGATACGTATCTTTTAACAGTGGTAGATTCCACCAACCAAGTGCAGGCCTTCCATGAACCTCCCAACCTTAGACTGCACTGCTCATCAGCTCAGCAATGGGTCACCCCCGAGCTGGGACTAAGCTCCATCCCAAGGCAAGGAACTCTAGGCTAGGTTGAGGTTACAAGGAAAAAAACACATAAAATCTAGAAGGATTCTTCCTAGGATGCCATCTTATGCCCACTACTACTAGACTCTCATTCCCCACATGCCTGTTCCACCCAGGAGTATACACCTTCACAAGCACAATCCATCGGTGCTAACCTCCCTCTCTGGGTCTTGGCAACAGGCTGGATCAGGAAGTCTCAGAGCCTGAAGCTGGTGCTAGACACTCTTTGGAAGAAACCTCTTCCAACAACATCCACCTCCCTCACCTAGAGAGAGATCACACAGGCTCAATCACAACTTGCACTGACCATCCAGCTACGTCCAGTCTAGCTCTGCGTGGTCACCATAGCCAACTGGAAATACAAACACTTCCTCTCAACAGGCTCAACAATGGCTCGAGGCCTCATAGCTATGGTTCACAGGAATGCATGATGAGTAATTCCCGCAGGGGTCGACACAGACTCCACGACTCAGAATGGAGGGTGAGACTGGCTCTTCAGAAACAAACACAGGCTTCTCGGCTCACAGAATAGAGGTGTACCCATATTTATAGATCCAAACATAGGCTTTCCAACTGGTTCAACAATGGCAGGATGGTTCAGGTCATGGCTTTGGAATAGAGCCTCCAGGCATAGGTTCAATCAATTGGAAAGAGGATGTGCATGGACTATCAAGACAACATGGGATTCTCGACTCTCAGGAATGCACGAGTTATCCTTGCAATGGTTGGGTCGGTCATCCTGTTCAGCGCTCCCTACCTGCTCAGGTAGTCGGGTGGAATGGAAGAGAGAGAGAGAGAGAGAGAGAGAGAGAGAGAGAGAGAGAGCTCTCATGGCTCATCTCGGTTGTTTTATTTGCATGCACCAGGGCAGACACTTGTCACCCTTGGAACTGCATGCGTTCCATCAACATGCATCCCCTTTGCATGCTTTCCCTTGCCAAGAACTTAGGATAAAAGTAAAACATAAAATGCACATGTTCTTTTTGGAATAATATTAAATATTATTATTCCCAGGCTTAAGCCCCCTAGGACAAACGCTTAGCCCCTTTTTCCCACCTTCCAGCCCCTAATTCCTTGCCCACTCTATGGATTCTTAGTCCCCCTTCACTCATTCATCATGGTCGGTCTACACATGGAGGTGTTTATTTTATTAATTGTTCTGCGTGATTACATATACAACAACAGGCTCCTCGCCTTCAACACTCAGGCTCCATGGCCTAACAAACACATAAGCCTCCAGCTTATAAAAAATTGGCTCACCAGCCTATAAAACATAATTACAATTCCTTTCAGAACATGGTTTACAACGGGGCTTGGCCTTGGGAATACTACAATCCCCCTCCCCTTATTTCTGCACTATCCTTAGTGAAACTCACACTGTCTCTGCAAGTCTTTCAAAATTTTCAAAAATATGCAGGTACTCTACCCGCATAACCTCTTCATGCTCCCATGTTGCATCCTCAGGACCGTACCAGGTCCATTGGACGTTTACAAGCTCTATGGATCGATTCCATAGTTGTTTTCTTTTCTTGTCCAATATGCGCACAGGATGCACTTGCAGGACACCTTCCGGTTCCACATGAATCACATTCCAATTGATAACATGGTTAGCATCAGGTACATATTTCTTAAGCAGTGAAACATGAAACACATTATGTACAGTCATAGATGCAGGTAATGCAAGCATGTATCCAATTGGCTCAATCCTTTCCATGATCTCAAATGGCCCACAAAATCTTGCTGCCAACTTAGCACAACTTCCCAGCTTCAGGGAACTCCTGTTAGTTTTCACTTTCAGGAAAATATGGTCACCCACTTTGAATTCTCTATGGATTCTGTTACTATCAACGTAACTTTTCTTCCTGTTCTAGGTAGCTTTTAGATTATGTTTAATTGTTATCATTTGGTGTTCCATCTCCTTGAGTAGCTCAGGCCCAACTACTACTCTATCAGCTGGATTATCCCAACTCACTGGAGTGTTTCACTTTCTTCCATAAAGTGCTTCGAATGGGCTCATCTTCAATGATGCATGATACCCATTATTGTAGGTGAATTCTACCAAATGCAGGTAGTCTTCCCACCTTGATGGTTTATCCATCACATACATTCTCAGCATGTCTTCTATTACTCTGTTCACTCTCTCTGTATGTCCATCAGACTCGGGATGATACGCTGTGCTAAAGTTCAGATTCATTTCGAATCCCTTAAACAGTCCTTTCCAGAATTTCAAGGTGAATTTTGGGTCCCTATCAGACACAATTGTCTTAGGAATTCCGTGCAAGCGTGCAACTTCTTTTAAAAAGATATCAGCAACATCAGCTGCCTGTGGGTGGTTTTCAGTGGAATAAAATGGGCGGCTTTAGTAAGCTTGTCCACCACAACCATGATTGAATCATGTTGCTTGCTTGTTCTAGGTAGTCTGGTGATAAAATCCATTGTTACCATGTCCCATTTCCATTCAGAAATAGGTAAAGGTTGTAGCAACCTTGTTGGGTGCCTATGCTCAGCCTTAACCTTCTGGCACTCCATACATCTGGCGATGTATTCAACGATTTCTTTCTTCAAACCCGGCCAAAAATAATGGCCTTTGACTGCTGCCATAGTCTTCTGATAACCAGGATGTCCAACATAAGCCACGTTATGCATCTCCTTTAGAATTGCAAGCTTCAATTCTCGAACATTGGGTACATACACTCTATTTTTATACAGAAGTAAACCATTAGTTCCCAAGGTGTATCTTTCCTTGGTATGTGGTCTCTCACACTGTTGTAGCTTTGCTACAAGACTTTTGTACTACAAGTCAGTATTTGCAACTTCCAAAATTATGTCTTTCATCTCAGTCCTGTACATGCTAATGGCTGTAGCATGTAATTCATGCACTTTTCTGTTGAGTGCATCAGCCACCTTATTTTCTTTCCCTTTGATATGCTTGATATCAAAGTCATATTCACACAGAAACTCCAGCCATCTGTCTTGCCTCGCATTTAAAGTCAGCTGATCAAATAAATACTTCAGACCGTTGTGGTTTGTTCCTAATTTGAAACTCCTTCCCATGAGGTAATGCCTCCATTTCCTCAAGGTGTGGATGATTGCTACTAGCTCTAAATTGTGAGTTGCATAATTCCTTTCATGCTCTTTCAGATTTCGGGACTCATAACAAATTACAAATCCCTCTTGGCTGAGAACTCCTCCCAGCCCCTCCTTACATGCATCTGTGCACACTATGTAATCCTTATTTGGATCTACAATCTTCAGGATTGGAGCACTGGTTAGTAGCTGCTTCAATCGCTAGAAGTTGCTCTCACATTCTTCAGTCCACTGGAACTTCTTCTCCTTCCTCTACAAGGAAGTGATAGAATGAGCTATCTTTGAGAATCCAGCTATGAACCTCCTATAGTAGCCCGCCAGACCCATAAAATATCTAACTTCTTCCACATTCCTTGGTGCTGGCCATTCTCGAATGGCCTATACCTTTTTAGGATCCACAACGATCCCTTTTTCAGATATAATGTGTCCCAAGTAATGGATATACCATTGATAAAAAGAGCACTTGCTCAGTTTTGCGTACAGTTGGTGTTCTCTCAACACCTGCAACACCATTCTCAGGTGTTGCTCATGTTCTTCCTCTGTCTTGGAATACACCAAGACATCTTCCAGGAAGACTATGACAAACTTGTCCAAATAATCTTTGAACACTCCATTCATTAAGCACATGAAAACAGCAGGCACATTGGACAGCCCAAACGGCACCACCGTGAACTCATAATGATTGTACCTTGTTCTAAAGGCGGTCTTGTTGATGTCCTCATCCTTTATTCTCACTTGGTGATATCCTGATCAGAGATCTATTTTCAAAAATATTTTTGCATCCTTCAACTGATAAAAAAGATCATCAATCCTTGGCAGAGGATACTTGTTCTTAACAGTGACCTTATTCAACTGTCGAAAATCAATGCACAACCTCAACGTCCCATCTTTCTTCTTCACGAATAGGACCGAGGCTCCCCACGGTGACACACTGGGGAAAATGTAACCTTTCTTTAGTAGCTCTTCGAGCTGCAATTGCAACTCTTTCATCTCTGGTGTACTCATTCTATAAGGAGCCTTCGAAACCAAAGCTGCTCCAGGCATCAAATTTATAGAAAAATCGATGTCCCTCTTCAGAGGTAGTCCAGGTACCTCCTGAAATATGTCCTTGAATTATTTGAGTACTTCGTGGTCTTCCATATTCAAGACTTCATCTCAGGATGCTTCTTCCATCCAAGCTGCAAATAATTGACATCCTTTCCGGTAACATTTCTTCAGCTGCATGGCTAAGATTTCCCTCACATCCATGGCTCTGGGAATTCCTTGGAATATTACCTGATTTCCCTCCTCGTTCATGCATGTAAGCCTCTTGTTATGTCAATACAGAAGGGCATGGTGCTGGTCCAACCAGTCCATCCCAATTAAGCAATCGTATGAGCCTAAAGGCAAAATGTTCAATTCAGCCTTAGTGCTCATTCCTTTCATGTCCAATGAATAGGACTTAACCAATTCAGTGACCTTCCTCTTGGTACCTGTGGCCAACTGCACTAACCAAGACTTCTCATGTTTGCTTCTCGTTAGATGCAAATTTTCCGCCACTCTAGGATCTACATAACTATGGCTAGCCCCTGAATCAATTAAAATAACAAGTGGTCGATTGTTGATCATACCTTCCACTTCAATCATGTGCGATTGAAATTCTGCTTGCTTGTTGTCCAGGGCTGTGTAGATCCTCGGCATTCTACTGCCCATATTCCCCACTATTTCATCTTGCTGAACAGTATGTACAGTTCTCGCTTTACCATTTCTATGGGGACAATCTCTGTACTTGTGGTTTCCTTGACAGCCCCAACATTGAATGGGCGTCAGTCTCTGTCTTTGTATTCCCTCTTCAGTCATTCTCAGCTCTCTAAACAATGGCTGTCCCTGAAGACTATTTCTGAAAAAGGAAGGCTTGTTTCCCTTCTACCTCTATTCCTTCTTAAACTTCCTCTGATCATTCCAAGCCTTCCGAAGGATAGGCCTTTCTCCTTGTTGTTCATACAAGCATTTCTCCCTTCTTATGGTTTCTTCCATGGTCTTAGGATCGCCATATTGAATCTTGTCACTCATGGAAGGTGGCAGTCCACTCAGATACCTATGAATTTTAATAGCGTCGTCTTTGATGAATGGAACATACATCAGTAGTTCCAGAAAACTTCGTTCATACTCATCAATGGTCATACTGCCCAACTTGAGTTCGAAGAACTCCTTCATCTTTCTGTCATAGTATCTTTTGGTCAGGTATTTCTTCTCAAAATACCTCTTAAACTCCTTCCACGTGACCTCTTTCTCTCTGATGTGTTGCATCTGCACCAACTGATCCCACCACATGGATGATTTTCCTTTCAGTTGGTACATTACAATTCTTCCTTCTGCATGGGCAGAATAATTCTGCAGTTGGAAGTATTTCTTCATGCCAAGCAACCAGGTCTCGACATCTTCCTCCTTCTTATGTTCTCCATCGAATGTTGGAGACTTAATCTTGTTCATCTCCCCTTTCAATTCCTCCTTTCCAGATTTTCGATGTTTTCTGGTAGGGGATGGGCTTGAACTACTGTGTGTGTCCCTGTCAGAATGTCCTTGGGAGTGACTAAGATGTCGACTACCACTCCTCGACCTACTTCTTCTCCCATGGGTTCTGTGACTCTTCGTCTTACTTGAGTCTCTTCCCTTCTCGATTTTCCTCTCTATTCTTTCCAGGCTCTTCAAAAAATTTAAGTTTAATACACCATGTCGATCCCTGACTTTCATGAGCTTTCGGCTATCATCTCGGTAAGCCTGGGCCTCTTTTTGCAATCCTTCAATGATTTTCATTATGTGTCATTCCTTATCCTTCTCCTTTCCATGCCTATTGGAGTTCGATCCTTCGACTCCCAGGTTAACATCCTTTCCTTCCTGTTTGTCTTCTATTTCAGGGGTAATCTGCACCTTTCCCCACTCCATACTCGACGCTGGTTAACTGGAGTCCTGAACTCTGCACACGCACTGTGTAAATAAATTCGATTTTTTTCAGGCCATTAAACCTTCAAGAACAATCCACAACATTTATAAGCCAATACGAACAAGAACAAAAGACATTTCGATTCAAATAAGTTTTCTGAGCTCTCGTTCGGCTATGCAATTTGCAGGTTTTCAAAACTTTCATTTTCGACATTTCGGGACTTTCGAGTCTTTGGGTTTCAGGGTTTCGATCCATGAGGCTTTCAGAATTTCTTTCCTTTCCAACCCCCAACTTCTGAAATTCCAATTTACATTACCCTCCGGGCCCACATAGTACAGTGGTCACCCACAACTACGGTGGCACATGGCACATTAATGAGGGTCCATGTCGCTTTTTCTTTTTAACGATGTCATCGGTTCCACCACTCTCACTTTTCTTCTCAACCCACTGGCATGTGGTACACATTCATGTGTCCACTTCTATTCCTAGTAAAATCCAATGGTCATATCTTTCTCAGATCTACGGTGTAGATCCTTTCGGCGTTTCGGGGTTTTGGGCATCTGAAGTTCGTGCATCCACACATCTTGAACTTCCATTTGCTGAAATCATGAAATCAATGTCTACTAACTTACTTGATCCAATGGTCAAGTTCTTCTTCCCACAATCGACGGTGTAGACTGTTTCGGGATTTTGGGTTTTGAGGGTGTTCACCTCTTCTCACCTCCCATCTCCCAAAACATTGATTTCTTCCCGTTGACTATTTTCAAGTTACGAGTCAGCGAAAGGTTGATCACTCTCCACGCGTTCTTTCTGATGGACGGTCTTGAATAATTTGGGATTTCACGTATTGCGATTTCCACACTCCTGTGCAATTCCAAAGGGATTTAAACCCCATGCACACCTTCCAGATCTGATGGCCACGAGGGTTCACCTTCCCTCCCGAACAGATCCTAAAGCTCCAACACTTCTGGGGTGGAGTCTTCTCTCCCTGTGGACTTATACCGCTATACCTCCTGAGCTCGTAAGCACGGTCAAGTAACTACTTGACACTCTGGTGCAATCCAGGGTCCGAAATTGGTCTTCCAGACACAATTTCTCCTCACACCCTCGGTCCAAAGACCACTCAATTGGCCCATCTAGGCTCAGCATCGAAACCTTGGCTCTGATACCAAACTGTAGCACCCATTCTCTACTACTAAGGCTTAATCACTGTTAAAACAAGAATATAACACCACTTTATACTTAACTCATACAGGTATTATATGATCCACATGCATTCAACAAATAAACACATTTAAGCTCAGAGTAAAACATATTATTTACTGCTATAATTATCAATCCATAGTGTTTCATATTAATTCATATACACAATAGAAATCACGATAACATAAGCAGTACAGTCCTGCAAAACATGATTAAGGCATAATCAGATACTTATCTTTTAACAGTGGTAGATTCCACCAACCAAGTGCAGGCCTTCCACGAACCTCCCAGCCTTAGACCGCACTGCTCATCATCTCAACAATGGGTCACCCACGAGCTAGGACTAAGCTCCATCCTAAGGCAAGGAATTCTAGGCTAGCCTGAGGTTACAGGGAAAACAACACATAAAATCTAGAAGGATTCTTCCTAGGATGCCATATTACGCCCACTACTACTAGACTCTCATTCCCCACATGCCTGTTCCGCCCGAGAGTATACACCTTCACAAGCATAGTCCATTGGTGCTAACCTCCCTCTCTGGGTCTCGGTAACAGGTCAGATCAGGAAGTCTCAGAGCCTGAAGCTGGTGCTGGACACTCTCTGGAAGAAACCTATTCCAACAACATCCACTTCCCTCACCTAGAGAGAGATCACACACAGGCTCAATCACAACTTGCACTAGCCATCCATCCATGTGCAGTCTAGCTCTGCATGGTCACCATAGCCAACTGGAAATACAAACACGTCCTCTCAATAGGCTCAGCAATGGCTCGAGGCCTCATAGCTATGGTTCATAGGAATGCATGATGAGTAATTCCCGCAGGGGTCGACACAGACTCCACGACTCAGAACGGAGGGTGAGACCGGCTCTTCAGAAACAAACACAGGCTTCTTGGCTCACAGAATAGAGGTGTACCTAGATTTAAAGAGACAAACATAGGCTTTCCAACTGGTTCAACAATGGTGGGATGGTTCAGGTCACGGCTTCAGAACAGAGCCTCCACGCATAGGTTTGATCAATCGGACAGAGGATGTGCACGGACTATCAAGACAACATGGGATTCTCGACTCTCAGGAACGCACGAGGTATCCTTGCAATGGTTGGGTCGGTCATCCTATTTAGCGCTCCCTACCTGATCAGGTAGTCAGGTGGAATGGAAGAGAGAGAGAGAGAGAGAGAGAGAGAGAGAGAGAGAGAGCCAATGGCTCATCTCGACTGTTTTATTTGCATGCACCAGGGCGGACACTTGTCACCCTTGGAACTGCATGCGTTCCATCAGCATGCATCCCCTTTGCATGCTTTCCCTTGCTAGGAACTTAGGATAAAAGTAAAACATAAAATTCACATGTTCTTTTTGGAATAATATTAAATATTATTATTCCCAAGCTTAAGCCCCCTAGGCCAAATGCTTAGCCCCTTTTTCCCACCTTCCAGCCCCTAATTCTTTGCCGACTCTATGGATGCTTAGTCCCCCTTCACTCATTCATCGTGGTCAGTCTGCACATGGCGGTGTTTATATTTTATTAATTGTTCTGCATGATTACATATACAATAGCAGGCTCCTGGCCTTCAACACTCAGGCTTCCTGGCCTAACAAACACATAAGCCTCCAACTAATAAAAACTTGTCTCACCAGCCTATAAAACATATTTACAATTCCTTTCAGAACATGGTTTACAATGGGGCTCAGCCTTGGGAACACTACAAATTAGATTTGTAATTATGTCTAAATTGTAATTTAGACTTGCTAAATCAAATTTGTATTTAATGTTAAATGAGATTTGTAAATTATTGACTAATTGTAATTTAGAATTGCTAAATTAGATTTGTAGTTAATATTGAATTAGATTGTAATTTGTTGACTAATTTAGGCTTGCTTAATGGTTTGGTCGTTGGCGAAGTTGTGTATTATCTTTCACTTTTTCTTCGAATGATGTCATCTTGCATCTTGTCGGTCTATTTCTTGGAGTATGGGTGTAGTCCTCTTTATAGTAACTCGTCTCCTAGCGAGTTGGATTCATCTAGAGTCCTTGGTCCAGATAAGTTATGTAGCGGCAGGGTTATAGTTGTGCCTATCATCTGGGGATGACATGATTCTTGATGAGGGGATCATTGTGCGCCCTAAGGGATAGAGGCAAAGGATAACTTGGCCAGAGTCTGTTCTTTCCTTGTGGGTGTTGTTGATCATTGTAAGTTTTCTATTGGCGCTTGGGTTGAACGCCTTCATGTGTTGGTTGTGTGCCATCGAGGTTCTAGTTAACTGGTCATTGAGGATATTTGTCGGGATGGGGGTGTTGTCCCTTAGCTTGTAAGCATGGTCATTTTTGTGTCAGGTGGGTAGTCGTTTCTCTTTGTTGTTTTACGCATGTTTCACCCAGTTTCTCTTGTTCTAGTGCGTGGAGTTGTAGTTGTCTGTTGCATGTTCTATGGGCATGGTGCTCACCGTCAGATGTGTTGTTTAGGTGTAATGATATTTTTCATCCCATTTAGAAAAAAAGTACGTTCTGCTTCGCTTGTAGTTGTAATGATGGGTTCGTTACATATGGCATCAGAGCGGGTTCAACCCACACGTTGGGAACAGTACAGATTTTGTTGATATGATATTTGATTATAATATTTCTAATTAAGTTGACTTGTATTCGTGCAGGTAATCATGGTTAGAGGACACCGCAAAGGTATATGATGGGGTGTTAGGGGAGGAGTCAGGACGCCTCCTGTAGCATCCACACTTGAGGGGTCTAACCCCCAGGGAGACGAATAGGTTGTCGGGCAAGAGAAGATAGTGGTGGGTGATGTGGTTGGGTTGATGAGGTATTTTCAGTAGATTTATAAAGCACTGATCAGTCATTTGGACATAGATGAGGCCAGGGCACTGACACCCCCTGAGGTTCCACTGCGCACTCCAGTTGGTACTGGTAGCATTCACTGCAAACTCGAGAAGGTAAAATTTCCCGAGTTCTTTGGGTTCCCGAACGGTGTATCCATCGAGGCATGGTTGGAGAATATGGTGATGTGCTTTTCATTTCGTGACTATACCTCCAACATGAAGGTATGCATGGTGGTCTTTCAATTGAAGGGGAGCTCTCTTCTATGGTAGAAGACGCTCCTGCTGCAGTTGAACATGGTTGTCGAAGACGTGTCATGGGAACTGTTCAAGGAACAGTTCCGAGAGAGGTACCTTTTAGAGGAATTCATTGAGTTTCAGCTCAATGAGTTCAACGCCTTACGACAGGGCGGACGTACGGTGCCCAACTACAAGGATCATTTTATGGAGTTGCTTCGATATGCTCTGCATCTTAATACTAAGAAATTTAAGGTCAACAGGTTCTTGTTTGGCCTTAATGTCAGCATACGTGCAAAGGTTAGGATTTTGATGCCTCAGACCTTGCATGATGTCATCCAGAAGGCCCTCATAGTAGAGGAGGAGCTTATCAGTGGGGGTCAGAGTAGGACTCTAGCAAGACCAGCAGGGCAGGTATCATATGGTGTGTCATAGAATCAAACACCAGTCAGACATACACCAGGATATCATGGCTTCTAGAGAGGATACACTTTCACTACACCTCAGCTACTGAGGCACCACAACATCAGTCATTGCATCGACCGCAGCAGCAACAGTTTAGGCCTGTTCAGCAGATCAGACCAGGATTCTCAGCTAGTGGGTCGTCAACTTCTACTTTGGGTACCAAGAGTACTGGACCGAAGAAGGGTTTTTGGAGTTATGGGGAGCCACACTACCAGTGAGATTTCCTAGTGGAGAGGACTAGAGCATATGGATTAGTCAGACCCACTACCATGGGAGATTTGGGCAAGTCCCATCATATTCATGCAACGGTGAATAACCACCAGGCAGAGCACCAGTCGACTCTGCTTGAGACGTTAGGTACCGTCATTGACCAAACCCTTAGTATTTTGATAGATCTCAATGCTATCGAGAGTTTCATTTCTGGTGCAATGCTAAAAAGGATTAAGGTAAAGGAAGTCGAACATGATTCATTTAGCTTTGTAGAGATGGCTTCGAGAGCCAAACAAAAGATTGGAGGAAAGGTTATGGGTTGTATCCTTAACCTGGGATATTTTGAAACCAGGGCCAACCTGTACGTGACAATCTTAGAATCTTATGACGTCGTGCTCAGTATGGACTGGTTAGAATCACATGAGTCGATACTCAATTGTAAGTCGAAACGGTTGAGCTTGGTCGATGATGAGGGATAGAGACGCATGATTGTAGCATGAAACCAGGGAGTTTCCCTGAGGTTCATCTCTTCTTTGTAGCTACCAAAGAGTATGCGCAAGGGATGTAAGCCTTATGTGATCCTTGCATTAAACGATAAGGGAATAGTGGAAGTTCTAGAACACCTTCCTGTGGTGAGAGAGTTTGCAGACGTCTTCCTGAAGGAGTTACCTGGGATGCTGCCAGAGAGGGAGTTGGAGTTTACTATAGACCTAAAACCAGGGACTGAACCAATAGCGACAACGCCTTATCATATGTCAACCCCAGAGTTACAGGAGTTGAGAATGCAACTGAAGGAGTTGTTGGACCTGGGAATTATACGTCCAAGTGTGTCACCATGGGGCATGACTGTTATTTTCATACGAGAAAAGGATGGGTCGTGGAGACTCTGCATTGACTACCATCAATTGAACAAGGCAATGATCAAGAATCAATATCTGTTGTCGAGGATTGATGATCTCTTCAATCAGATGAAGGGTGGGACAGTGTTTTGAAAGATCGATTTGTGATCAGGGTATCACCAGTTACGAATCAAGGAGGATGATGTCCCTAAGACTGCCTTTAAGATGAGTTTTGGACATTACGAGTTTATTGTTTTACTGTTTGGACTGACGAACGCCCTAGGGGTATTTATGATATTGATGAAGAGGGTGTTCCGCGAGTACCTGGACAATTTCTTCCAAGTATTCATTGATGATATTTTGATTTACTCTTGGATGACGGAGGAGCATGATGAGCACTTGTGCTTGGTACTATAGTGTCTGCAAGAGCACAAATTGCCCAAATGCTCATTTTATCAATTGAAGATTCACTACTTAGGGAATGTCATCTCAGATGAAGGTATATCTGTGGATCTAGCAAAGGTCAAGGCTATTATGGAATGGCGTGCGATAAAAAATGTCCCAGAAGTGTGTAGCTTCATGGGTTTAGTAGGATACTATTGACGGTTCGTTGACGGATTTTTGAAGATATCAAATCCGATCATGGAATTGCAGAAGAAGAGCAAGAAGTTTGTTTGGACCAAGAAATGGGAGGGAGCATTTCAGAGGCTCAAGGAGATGTTGACAATGGCATCGATACTAAAGATCCCTGACATGGATGCAGACTTCTTGGTATGCACTGACACAACCAAGGAAGGCTTAGGCGGAGTCTTGATGAAAAACATTCGATTGATCACTTACATCTCAAGGAAGTTGAGAAAGCATGAGGAGAACTATGCGACGCATGATTTGGAGTTGTTAGAAATTGTATATGCCTTGAAGGTTTGGAGACACTACCTTGTTGGACGAAGATTTGAACTAAAAACGAACCACTATGGACTACAACACATCTTTGCGCAAAGCGACCTAAACGCACGACAATGGCATTGGTAGGAATTGCTTAGTGAGTATGACTTCGAGATTACTTACATAAAAGGAATAATGAATCGAGTGCAAGATGCATTGAGTTGGAGACCACACATATTTTCGGTGTTGCCACTTCAGACAAATCTATGTGAAAGGATTCTAACTTTACAGCACGACGATGACTTGTACAAAGAGGTCAAGGATTTTATCGGACAAAACACAATGATGGTACCAAGATTTGAATGATTTACGTTTGACGACGATGGACTATTGAGGTTTAAAAATCAGATTTACGTACCAATGAACGACAAGTTGAGAAGTTTGATCCTAAATGAGGCTCACAGAGTAGTGTAAATGGCTCACCCAGGAGTCACAAAGATGAGGGCAGACCTTAAACCCTTATTCTTATGGAAAGGAATGAAGGAAGACATAGTCAACTATGTAGCCAGATGTCTAGAATGTCAGCAGGTAAAGGCTAAACATAGACATCCAACAGGATTACTATAGCCACACGCTTTTCCGGAATCAAAATGGGAGGTCATTTTGATGGACTTCATTGTTGGATTTCCATTAACGAAAAGGAGACACGAATGAATTTTTGTGGTAGTTGAAACTCTGACAAAGAGTGCTCATTTTATTCCTATGCATACGACGTATCAGGCACTTAACATAGCTAGATTTTTCATCAACAATATTGTGAGGTTGCATGGGGTACCTAAGAGGACTATATATGATCGAGGATCAGTGTTTACCAGACGATTTTGGACTAGTTTCCAAGAGGCCTTGAGAACCCAACTTAACTTTAGTATTGCATATCATCTGAAGACTGACAGGAAGACCAAATGAACAAACCAAATCTTGGAAGACATGTTGCGCATGTACATGATGGACCAACAAAAGTGTTGGGAAGAATTCTTGCCACTGGTAGAATTCGAATATAACAATAGTTACCAAAGCACCATTAAGATGGTGCCTTTCGAGTTTATTTATGGGTGACCATGTCGAACACCTTTGAGTTGGGATCATCTTGAGGATAGGGTCCTAGTGGGACCAGAAGCGATCCTAGAAATGGAAGATCAAATACAAACAATAAGACAAAGGATCAAAGAATCTTAAGATCGACAAAAGATTTATGTCGATGCGCACCATGTAGAATGTAGTTATGAAGTTGGTGATCGAGTCTTCTTGTGGGTAAAACTGCATAAGAGTTCGATCAAGTTTGGAAAGGGAGCTAAACTCTCTCCTAGGTTCATGGAACCTTTCAAGATTGTGGAGAGGAAGGGGCCTATGGCCTATTGACAAGTATTTCTTGATTCTTTGAGGTGTATGCACGATGTTTTTCATGTATCTGTTTTGAGACATTATATTAGTGATCCTATACATGTTATTGAAATGATTTCTTTGCAGGTATCAAATGAGGGGGCGCTCATGGCTGAGCCGATCTACATCCTAGATCATTGCATTTGAAAACTATGACATCGAACAGTAGATCAGGTCAAGGTCCAGTGGGACAACTATAGTCCACACTCGATGACCTGGGAGGATGCATATGATATGCGCCAACAGTTTCCATTTTTGTTTGATAGATAAACTTATGACACTATGATACACATTATTTTTGCACTTATATACTATGAAACTTCAGGACGAATTTTAGACCAAGAGGGGGTGTATGTAACATCCCACTCTTGCACTCACAGAGAGAACTTATGTTTTGAGGACACTTGCTTGCAATTGATCCGGATAATTATACTATTGGGCATTTGATTATGATTATGAGGCATTATGGATATGATGACATGCTATTTTATTGTATTGACATAGATAGGTGATATTGACTTGGTTCTCCTGAGTGTGCAGGATTTAGGACCTCGAGGATGTAGAGGCATCGATGAAACCCTTGGACTCTGGACTGAGTCAGGGAGTGGACAATTGGGGTTTGATTATTGTATATATTACCTATGTGCATTTGATTAGATGTTATGATTATGGATTTTATTTCTAACATGATTTGTTGATGATACAGGCTAATGATAGCTTGCCGACTAGACTTACATGTGGAGTAGAGGGGTCACACACGACTACCAGAGAGATTGAGGGAGAGGTGTGGACAACAACCCTGCCACAACCTACTAGCACTCTCATCGTGGCTCGAACTGTAGGTTAATGATTACCTAGTTCGAGAAGACCCATGATGTCGTGAGGGTAGACCATGATAGTCGCTCACGATGATTCTAAGGGGTGTGCAATAAGGCATGGGCCTTATTCCTTAGAGGCCCTTAGTCTCCCACAAGATCACATGACAGAGTTTTGACTCTAGAGGTTTTTGATGTCTACCAAGTCATTCAAGAGGCGAGTGGCACCCTTAGAGAACATAGTGCGTCTTGAAGGGCACGTCGTGCAAGAAAAATAGAAAGAGGCAAGTGGCACCCTTGGAACACGTAGTGCATCCTGAAGGGCACATTGCGCAAGAAAAATGGAAAGAGGTGAGTGACACCCTTGGAGCATGTAGTGCGCCCTGAAGGGCACATTGCACAAGGGAAATGGAATGAGGCGAGTGACACCCTTGGAAAACCTAGGCATCCTGAAGGGCATGTCATGTTTTTAACTAATAAGTGAATAAACCTATATGGCCTTAGAATGAATAATGTGATAAGAAATATTTAAAAACAATTTCCCTAATAAAATGTCGCCCAGCCTAGGAAAATAAAATCTAGGT
>JZKD02S1674689.1:80208-102144 GCA_000966675.3 Picea glauca
GGGAATTGATTGTTTTTCTACTTATGCTAATTAAAAATTATTAATTAAAAGGAAAGAGGGGTAAAAAGGTAATTTTTTACACTTGCTAATTTAAGTTGTAGATAAAAAAGGAAAAGAGGGAAACTTAGAAAGAATTAGGAAAGTAAGGGAAAAAGGGGAAAACATAAGGAAAAAGAAGAGTGACTAACTTAGTAAGGATTCTTTCCTTTAAGAACTTTCTAAATTGAACTCAACTAGGAATTTAGTAAGGGCGTAAGTCATTAAAATGTGTAAGGGAATATGGGGACACCTAGGAGCGATTCTAGGAATGATTTTAGGTGGGTGAGGGAAACAAGAGTAATTAAATAATTAATGAAATTAATTTTTGGTGCAACGAAGGAGATGGGTGGCACATGTACGGGGAGGATTTTTCTGAATTAAATTATTAAACAATAAATTAAATGGGAAATTGGGAAAGAAATGACTTAGAAACTCTATATAAAGGAGGGAGGAGGAGGAGGAGGATGGATCTCTTCCTTTATGTGTAACATTATGCTGCAGAATTTTTGACTTGACTGACTTATATTGTGGGAGTTGGGATACCCAGCTCGGTGAGGAGTGGCATCTCGGCCTTGCGAGGTGAGTTGGGAGCTATTTGTTCTTTGGTTTAGTGTGTGTGTCCCCTTTGTGGCTTGAGGTTCTAAGGGGGAAAAATATTACCCCTAGCATTGGTTGGGAGGTACCAGTGAAGTCTCATCGATTGGCAAGCGGGAGTTGCACGGAGCGTGCGGGACAACGACTCGGAGCTATCACCTTGGGCTATGATACACATGTTTTTATTTTGCATTGTAGATTAATATTGATCTTACGCTTCCATTTATGTACTTTTGATTGTGTAAAGAAGGTTCTCTACTTATCATTTTAATCAGGAACTTAATTTCACCATAGCCTTAAGCTCGCTACTTGAATTGATTCCCTTGGCAGTCAATCCTTGAATGTTGTGACTGTCCTATTGGTTTTATTGATTTATTGTGAAGAGTTAGTGCTTTATACTTCGTCCTCATACCTAGTTCATTAGTCCACGCCTGATAAGTAGGCTAGGAGCCGGATCGACATTCATCACTTCGGTGTTAATAGACATATAGATCCTAATGCCTTGCTTTTCTGTGCGTGGATGATGAGTGAAGGATGAGTTTTCCCAGTCGTCTACCCCTTTTGATTGTCCTTGCCTGATTAATGGTCATTGTGCCTTCTTGTGTTCAGTAATTCTACCATTTTTATCATTCCTATCCGTGAACCGCTGACTACCCTTTACATTTTTAACTATGCATCCCCTAATTTTTAACTCTGTTTGTTACCTGCAACTTGATGGATGGATTGCTTTTATCTTCTACTCTGAAATTTTATTCCTTGAAAACTCGTGAATTTTTTCCTTGCAATTTAATACCTTGACTATAAGTTTTCGTCTGCAATTTCATTATGTTTTAAGGTGAATTTACCTTACGTTTTGACCCATCTGGCCGACGATTTTCCTATGCATTTTAATCTGTTTTAAGGGAAATTTTTTCCTTGCATTTTCATGCATCTAACATGAGTTTATTCTCTGCAATATGTGTTATAATGATGGCATTCTGAATTGGTATTTTATACCCGCGTTTTCACTTAACCACGATTTTACCCACGAATTCATTAAATTACTGTTTCATTTATTTGTTGTCTCACAACGATTTTATCAGCATTTTAGACAGCTTATACCTTTGTTTTAGATAGCGACTATCCCATTTTTTGACCCTGATGCAGATTTTATTATTAATATATACACTGCGTTGGAGGTGATGTATAACCAACTGGTTAGACATAGAGTCCTTGTTAAGTAGTGCTTCCAGATTTGAACGGGCAATGAAATGTTTAGGATAGCACTCCTAAATTTTGATGAAACCCCGTGGTTGAGGTTAAAACTAAGTGAAATGTCAGTATACTCACTTAACAAATTTTGTTCCCTTAAACTTTATTGCTAACATAATTTTTATTGTAAATGATTTACCCAGATTTTTGGGAGCGATTACTTGATGAGCGATTGCTAAGGTTGACCTTTTACTATAGTTTTGTAGTGTCTAATTTCTCCTTCCAACTGAATGTATACACAACGAATTTTTTGACAGGCGTTTGTAATATCTACACTGCAATTGTTTTTATATATTAGACAGCCTTATCCTATCTGTACAGGAAGTGATCTTTAATCTAAAGACAACCATCTTTATTATGACTATAACGATCTAATCTAACTACAATAGTTAATGTATACAACGAATGGTTAATTAGCAATGGACAATGATATATTCTTTAATATGGGTTGGCTTTCCTAAAGATACACTCGGCGATTACAGTGTCCCTGCTACCTCTTAAAAATTGCACAACAATATTTATTCTTTAGTAGAGCGCTATTGTTATTTCATAGTACTCCACACTCAACGATTTGGGTAGCTTTATTAGTTGGAAAGAATATCTAATTCTAATAATCAAAGAATTAGATGGTAATTCAGAACTGAATGATTTGTTGACAGCGTTGGATCGCTACCTTTTGTGGACAAGAAGTTTATTTACCAGCTAGTTATGGTTAGTTCCCAGGAAATTTTATCAATTAATTCATTCAGGGATATCACCTTTATGCAAGTTGTATCATGATTAACAGATGGTAGTAGTGTTTACATAGCCTTATAGTATTTGTATACAATGATATTAATGGACTGCAATACCGAAATTTCATGTACCTGCAAATGAACAATTAATCAACAACATTGATAATAACCCGCTTTAATTGCATTGTTATTTACTCAACAGTTTTTCATGTTTATTAGAAAACCTGTTATACTTTAATATAGTGAATAATGCTGACAACGTGTTGGAAATTAATGTTGTTAATAGTGTTATAATTATAGCATTATACATTGATATTGTTAATATTGTTATATATTGGTAATTGCTAAATTAGAATTTTAATTATCAATTAATTTCGACTTGCTAAATTAGATTTGTATTTAAATGTTAAATTGTATTTGTAATCATAACTAAATTATAATTTAGACTTTTTAAATCAGATTTGTATTTAATGTTAAATGAGATTTGTAAATTATTGACTAATTGTAATTTAGACTTGTTAAATTAGATTTGTAATTAATATTGAATTAGATTGTAATTTGTTGACTAATTTAGACTTGATTAATGGTTTGGTCGTTGGTGAAGTTGTGTATTAGCTTGCACTTTTTCTTCGAATGACGTCATCTTGCATCTTGTCGATCTATTTCTTGGGGTATGGGTGTAGTCCTCTTGTCAGTAACTCGGATCCTAGTGAGTTGGATTCATATAGAGTCCTTGGTCCAGATAGGTTATGTAGCGCCAGGGTTATAGTCGTTCGTATCACCTAGGGATGACAAGATTCCTGGTGAGGGGATCATTGCACACCCTAAGGGATAGAGGTGAAGGATAACTTGGTCGGGGTCTGTGCTTTCTGTGTGGGTGTTGTTGATCGTTGTAAGTTTTCTATTGGTGCTTGGGTTGAACGCCCTCATGTGTTTGTTGCACGCCATCGATTTTCTAGTTAACTGGTCATCGAGGTTGTTGTGTTGGGATGGGGGTTTTGTCCCTTAGCTTGTAGGCGTGGTCATGTTTGTGTTGGGAGGGTAGTCGTTTCTCTATGTTTTTTTACACGTGTTTCACCCAGTTTCTCTTGTGCTAGTGTGTGGAGTCGTAGTTGTCTTTTGCCTGTTCTACGGGAATGGTGATCGTCGTCAGATGTGTTGTTTAGCTGTAATCATAGTTGGCGTCCCGTTTAAAAAAAAAATTGCACTTTCTGCTTCTCTTGTAGTCGTAACGATGGGATTGTTACAATTTTATGGGTAAAACTATAAAGGGTATTACAAATGTCACAAAAAAATGGCTATCTTGGATATCTATTTAAAATAGGGGGTTTTTAAATTGGACATATGTAGTGGAAAGGGAGTTCATCAAAAAGATTTTAAGAAATTATTTTATATCTAGTAAAATTAAAAGTATTCTTTAATATCCTATGTACGTAAATGATATGCCATGGATTGCTAAGTTTTCTCTGTTCAACCACATAATCACATTCATTTTTTCTTTCAATTTTTTCCAAATTTTCAAATACTCAACCACTTATTCTCTAAAGGGTTAATTTTCTCGCTACCATCATAATATCGATCTTTAAGTTATGTCTTCCACTACACCTTATAACCATCCATTAGCGGAGTTCCCCCTCCAAGGATTCTAATTTATTGAAACTTACACTCCATTTTTTTTAATCTCATAAACCTCATTGTACCATGCCACATGCTACTGCACATTCAAAATGCATGTGGAATAATATGTTATATAAGTCCATATTAAAAATAAGGAAATGCATTAAAAAAAATTTGAATATGTGCTCCATACCTTGGAAATTCCCACTAATGGATACACAAACACATGGCACACTTTCATTAATGGATTCATAATCACTGCCTAGTCTCACAAATGTCTAATTTCTTTTTGAAATATGGGAAATAAATAACTCGTTAGAGTGATCTAAGCTAGGCCCGAGATCAAACTGATTGGATACTACTATAACCCAAGAGTATATCCAACAACTCGCAAGACAATATACCAATAACTTATGACTTAACAATATTTGATATATTTGAAGACATGTCGCCCCCATTAAAAGATATGTTTAATATGTAGTTGATGCTCATACATCATTAAATTCCCCAAAATCAATTCTTAGATAAATAATCACTGAGCAAATTGAAAACATAATATATTATATTTTGTGCATCTAATACACCTTATAATCTATGGTAAAACCTATACATGTCATGAATTGGACTGAACAACCAAACAAATTTTCACCTCATGGGTCAAATAAAAAAACCCAACCAATTTTCACCCAATAGCTATGATCAAACATACCAACCAATTTTTACATCATGGCTTTGGATCTAAGTAGATAATCTAGTAAAACATTTTTTTGTGAAGTCAATATGCAGTGTTATCGAGTCGATATGCAGTATCCTCCATCATGAACTCAATATAGATATTTCATTTATCATATTATTTATGAATATATCCCTTCTTTCTTAAAATTTAGATTTATGAACAGATCCCCTTCTTTCCCAAAATTAAATTTATATTTATGAATGGATCCCCTTCTTCCCCAAAATTTAGATTTATCATACTCTATATAAAATATCGTCTCCAACCCTAAGACACTATTATTAAAACAATACATACAGGATTTCCCTCTACAAGAGCTCTAGTTACACAAAGAAGAGCACCAGAAGAACTAGTAATCAATCTTCAGGTCTCCTCATCCACAAGGATAATCATTACCAACTTTCCCCAAGGCTTCCTCGCATACCTCCATGGACTCTTTTCACAGTGACCAAAAAACACGAATGTCACCATCTTGGTGGAGGAAATGCGTTCTCTACTTGTGTAATATTTTTGGACTAAAGCAACATTAAGATTCTATTTGACTTCCTTCAACTTTTTCCCAGTCCTGCACGAATATATTGTTGATATTATGGTAGTTGCGAGAGGTATTAACCTCCACTTGTAACCTTTGACGAGACTAGAATATTCCATGAAGCAAGAGAAGCCTTAAACCCTTAGACAATAACCCTAGAAGACAAATCGGCTAAAGAGAATAATTAATATTGATTTTTTATCCCCCATGAAGAGAAGTCGACCCAGACAACTAAGAAGGAGAAGTATAAATAGATGAAGCTAGAGCTCATTTTTGAATCACTCACTCAGAACTGCATAAGACTAGTTGTGTGCAAGTTTAGAGAGGATCTATAGTTGCAGTTGTTGCAACTTGTATTTTTCGACTTTTGGCTTGGAATTTTTGCTTGGTCTTTGATTATGTTTTCTTTTTGCAGTAGCCTTGGTTGGATATTGATTTTCTACTAGAATTATTCTCTCTTTCAAGGTTAAGTTGCTTAGGGGTGGCCTTTGTGCCTATGGTTGGGTGACAATATTGTTATATTTTCTATGGTTAAAAAATCACACCCAATTTTCTAATAGGTTATGGGCCCACACCTCTTTTAATTAGTCTAACCACTAGAAGGAAGCTAAGCCTAATATTATCAAGCTCATTGAAGAACTATCGCTAAGGTTTCTATTAGGTGCAGTTATTGAAGCATTGTTGCTAGGGTTACTAGCAGGTGCAGCTGCAAACCCTAAAACCTCTTTCCCAACACCTTATGATGGAACACTTCACTCAAGGAGAGGATATTCTATTGTGCCTTAGTTGAGCGCACTTATTGGCACTCTTACAAGGAAAAAATGTTAAGGTTGAGATTTTGGGTCAAAGTCAACATTCGACCAATCAAAGTCAATGTTTGACCAGTCAAATTCAAAGCTTGACAAACTATCAGTCAACAAAAATCATGAATGATCATCTACACTATTCATCTCTTGCGGGAACTCTTAAAGATGACATGTGGATAATTGACAATGGAGCTTCTAGGCATATTACAGGAGGCTAGGTCAAACTCTCCAGTCTGAATGAAAAGAAGACATCCTACAAGGTAGAACTTGGAGACAAGAACACCTATACAGTTGAAGGAATTGGTCAAGCCTCCATCAAATTGAAATCAGGTAACAATGTTCATTTGAGTAATGTCTTAGATGTACCTGATTTAGAAAAGAACCTTATATCCATATCTTTCCTATAAGACAAAGGAAATAGAATAGCCTTTGTATATGTGAAGTACTATCTTGGCCTAGAGACTCCAACATAGAGAATGATGGATTTATTGGAACTCGTGAAGGCATATTATACAGACTACTAGAATGTAATGATGAAGCTCTTATACATGATGAAGTCAATCCCAATGAATTTTGGCATAGAAGGTATGCTCATATTAACTATCAAGCATTACCTTTCCTTGAGAAAATGGTTGAAAGAATATCCTAACTACAATATACACATGAAGGAATTTGCAGAGGATGTGCTCTTCATAAAAATGTTAGGAATCCATTCTCAAGTAGCAATAATAGATCTAAGGAAATCCTATATCTAATACATTCAGATGTTTGTGGTCCGATGGAAGTCAAATCTCTAGTAGGTTATCTTTATTATGTAATATTCATAAAGGATTACTCAAGAAAGACTTGGTTATATCTTTTGAAGACAAAGGATGAAGTTTTCAGCAAGTTTCAAGAATTCAAGGAAGAAATAGAAAACCTCACAAGCAAGAAGATCAAGACTTTGAGAACAGATAATGGAGGAGAATACACATAGAAATAATTTTTTTCCTTTTGAAAAACAACAGGGATTATGAGGGAGCTAATTGTTCCTCATAATCCTCAACAAAATGGTGTGGCATAAAGGAATAATAGATCCATCAAGGAAACTGTGAAGGCATTAATGAACGATCAAGGTTTATCCATGTATTTATGGGGAGAAACACCCATGACAAAAATATATGTTCAGAACAGAATTACCCACAGCATATTGAAGGATGTGACTCTAGAAGAAGCCTTCTCAAGAAAGAAACCCAATGTTTAACACTTAAGAATATTTGGGTGCCCTGTTTACATTCATATCCCCAAGGATAAAAGGAAAAATCTAGAACCCTCAGGAAAGAAGAGCATATTTTTTGGATACAGTGAATCATCCAAAGCCTACATAATCTATATTCTAGAACAACATAAGATTGAAGTCAATAGAGAAGTAACATTCCATGAGAACATGGTTTTCAATAAATCTATAGAAGAATCCACGAAAGAAGAAGAATATGAAGAGCCTAAATAAGAAAGCACCTATCTTCCAGAAAGTCAGAATGAATATCCAGAACAAATTGATCATTTGATTTAACCTTGTGAACCTATTGAATCAGTCATTGTACCCAAAAATAGAAAATGTCCATATTGGCTTGTAGCTACTCTGCAAGAAGTAGAAATATTCAAAGCTCCAACTGGCACCTTCAGAGAAATAAAAAAATCCCAAAAGATTTTCTAGCTATGCAGCTTGTATGACAAATATTATAAATGAAGAACCCACCACATTTGAAGAAGCAGCTCAGAAGAAACAGTGGAAAGAAGCCATGACATAAGAACACCAGTCTATCATGAAAAATGACATGTGGGAAATCGTGCCTAGACCCAAGGAAAAATTAGTGGTAACTTCAAAGTGGGTCTATAAGATAAAACATGTAGCAGATGAAAGCGTGGAAAAATATAAGGCAAGGTTTGTAGCTAGAGGGTTCTCCCAGAAGGAGGGAGAATATTATGATGGAAACTTTGCTCTTGTTTCCAGATATCCTTCTATCAGACCATTATGTCTCTTGTTGGTTCCATAGGATGGAGTCTACATCAGATGGATGTAAAGGCAACTTTTCTCAATGGAGCAATTGAAGAAGAAGTATACATTGAACAAACTCAAGTTTTTGAAGTACATTCCATAGATACTCATGTTTTCATATTAAATAAATCCCTATATGGACTCAAGCAAGCTCCAAGAGCTTGGTATGCTAGAATAGACAACTACTTAATAATACTTAGTTTGTCTAAGAGTCGTGCATATATAAATATCTACTGCAAGGATGTGAACAATGCACATGTGATTCTATTTCTATATGTTGACGATGTATTCTTGATAGGTGCAGAGTCTCTCATCACCTAGTGTAAGAAGGAACTAGCTTCTGAGTTCGATATAAAATATATTGGTCTCATGCACTATTACTTGGGACTACAAGAATAGAAAAAGCGTGGTGAAATATTCCTTGGAAAAGGAAAGTATGTAGTGAAGATTCTTCATAAATTTGGAATTATGGATTGCAAATCCATGGCCACTCCTATGATCATAGATATAATAAAAGTAAGAGACTCATCTTCTGATCTAGTAGAACTATCCCTATATCAACATTTGATTGGGTCGTTGATGTATCTATTGAATACTCGACTAGATATTTTCTTTGTTGTAAACACCTTAAGCCAATTCCAGGTGGAACCGAGACATGAACATTGGATAGCTACATATCACTATATAAGATATATTCATTGGAAGCTAAACTATGGTTTAAGATACACCTCATACAGTGATATACAACTTCATGGATTCAAAGATTCAGATTGGGAAGGGAGTGCAAAAGACATAAGGAGTACTTCATGGATGTGTTTTAGTATGGGATCTACTATGATATCATGGGCCAGTAGGAAACAAAAGTCTATCGCACTTAGCACATCATAAGAAAAATATATCACAGCATGTGAGGCATGTACTGAAGCAGTATGGTTGAGGAAGGTGATTTCTGGATTATTTGATAAGGTACCAGATTCAATCATAATATATTGTGACAATCAAAATTGTATAAGGATATCATAACACCCAGTGTTTAATGACCGATTGAAACATATTGAGATCAAATAATACTTTATTCGTGATAAAGTATAGGAAGGAGAAGTGAAACTCTAGTATATCTCCATAGATGAGCAGGGAGAAAATATTCTAAAAAATCCTTTGTCTAGGATAAAGTTTGTGTACTTATGGGACAAGATGAGGCTCATGGAGACAACCCCCTTAGTTGAAAGGGAAGATATGGATCTCCATGTTGGGAGGAAGCATTGATACATATTATTGATTCATGGGCAGCCATTTTCTAGTTTGGAAAATGGTCTAGGTTGGGAAGTTCCTTTCCAGTTCAGAAAGTGGTTTGAGATTTCTGACAGACATGAATTTTCCAATTCAAAAAATGGTCCAGATAGGAAAATCATTTTCGTAATGAAAATGGTTCGATATATTGATGATGTACCATAGAAATCGATTCCCCTTGTGGTCGGTGTGGGTGAATGGTTTAGGACAATCATTCTTCTTGGTAGTCACTCTGAGTAGTGGTCAAGTAGAATAGTTTGCCTCGCCAGGAAGTCATTCCTTCGAAGTTCATAGTTGTGAGCAATTTCAAAGAATGGTATGTTTTGGAGGTTGGTGCATGATATTCATTTCCTTAGGAAATGTTCTGGACAATCATTCCTTAGGGAAGACTCATTTTCTCCAGGTTGCACTATGATTAGTGCCAGAGGAATGGCCCAGTTAGGTGAATGGTCCAGGTTCAGCAATCAAGGACAAGCATTTCCTAGGGTAGACTCATTCTCTCCAAGTTTCACTATGATTAGTGTCGGAGGAATGTCCCAGTTAGGTGAATGATTCAGGATAAAAAAATTAGGGAAAATTATTCTTCTACACTTGGGAAGAATAGTCCAGATAGCCCATGGCTGATATTTTACCTTCTGAGGGCAGATGGTCTTCCATATCTCACAGATGTGAGTGGAAGAATGGCCAAGATGAATCAATTTGTATCATGATATTATTTATGCACATTGATATTAGATGATATGATTTTTGTAGAGACTGTATGTCTCTGGACAGTAATTTTATGCTACTATGGTGGATGTGATCCATTGGTAGTGATTGTGGGTCACTGGTTAGTAGCAGTGTTCTACTGAGAGTAGTTGTGTATCACGGGATAGTAGTTGTATACTACTATGAATAGACACAGTAGTGTTCTATTGGATGAAATTGTTCTGATTTCCATGGAGACTATCCAATTGGATAGTAATGATGGTGCTCATGATTTGATCATGAGATAGATTGTGTTTCTATGTTGATGCTACCAGTTGAATGGTATGTTTGTGATCAAGACCATTGAGTTTTATACCTCCCTAGTTAGGAGGGAGTGTTGATATTATGGTAACTACGGGAGGTATTAACCTCCACTTGTAACCTTTGACGAGACTAGAATATTATGAGAAGCAAGGGAAACCTTAAATCCTTGGACAATAACCCTAGAAGACGAGTCGGCTAAAGAGAATAATTAATATTGAGTTTTTATCCCCCAGGAAGAGAAGTCAGCCCAGACAACTAAGAAGGAGCAGTATAAATAGAGGGCGCTAGAGCTCATTTGTGACTCACTCAGTTGCAATTTCATAAGACCAGTTGTGCACAAGTTTGGAGAGGAGATGCAACTGCAGCTGCTACAAATTGTATTTTTTGGATTCTGGCTTGGACTTTCTGCTTGGTCTTTGGTTATATTTGCTTTGTGCACTAGCCTTGGTTGGCTATTGATTTGTTACCAGAATTATTCTCTTTGTCAAGGTTAAGGTGCTTGGGGGTGGCCTTTGTGCCTATGGTCGGGTGACAATATTGCTATATTATCTATGATTAAATGAGAACACCCACTTTTCTAACATATACCTATGTGAGAACACTGTCGATGGTATGAGAGAAATCAGGCATTCTTTAATGGATCATCTTACATGATTGGCTTGTAGTAGGCTTTGGCATTTTCATAGGCCGCAAATCCTGAAGGAAAGGACTCATGGAAGAACAAATCCTCTTAAATTTGATTCATGCATACACAGTAGGGAAGAAAACCCTCATGGTATCGCCAATTTTTATGAACGACCTGGCCAACTTCAAATGAAAGGAATCAAAAACTTCTTTAGTCCTCTGATCACAAAAATTGTGTAATTATTGTTCTTCACATATAGATTTGGACATCATACTAGGATCAAAATATAATGGGAACACTCCTTCCACAAAATCCTAAATGAAGTTGCGACAATTTGGGCATTGTTTATACCAAATTACTGAGATCAATTTTCCAACAAGATGCATGCCAAGATAGCTACCAAGACACCAATGATGAAATGAACCAATAAGTTTGGGCCTTCATATTTTCATTTTGTAGGATAGGAACACAAAACAAAAATCCCAAATGAAGCTACAAGATATCATTGACATGCAATTTGGATCCAAATAAGATGCCCTACCACAAAATATTAACCTTGACCAGCCAATTCGATCTCTGAGAATGCCCCGCCATTTGCAGGGAGAATGGTTTTTTGGGTTCCAGTTACTAAGAAATATTTGGACTCGTTCAATTATTTTCACTTCGACAGAAACCAAGACTGCAAGAGAAACAACCATAGCCAATGGAAAGATTCCCAATTAATGCGAGCCAAAATATCGTGTAGGTCCTAGTGCCTGATTGGATGAACTCTATATTTCAAAGCAACAAAAAATACATACATACAGATTGTAGTGTTACTCATTTCTTCCACATCAATCCTTAATGAAAATTTAAGGAAATAATATGGAGTCTCAGAGGTCCATTAGTTCATTTAATATGTAGTGTAGGCTTAGAAATCCCATATGAACCATCGATGTTGTTTGTACAATTATTTGGAAACACTCAAGAGCACAAAGCCGATATTCATGTTTCCTTGTAAGAATGCTCACACACACCCTGGCTACATCATTCAAAAGAATCAACGTCACAAAATATCAAAAGCACACACGTCACAAAAACTCAAATAGCTATTTGTAAGAGAAAAACATGGATGTCTACATCACTCGCATTCTTTTGGAGGCGGATGCTTAGTTTCCCAAAATAGATGATTTTGGGGCTAAATTTTTCCAATGGGTTTTCCCAAAAAAGATTCACCAATTTCCATTTTTTTTCTAAAATGATTCGCCCAAATTCCATAGAATAAAATTATCTTACCCTAAAAATCGCTAAAATTGTATAGAAACTATATAAATCCTTAGAAATTTGAATACTTTTACAAAACTATCGCCAAACATTTTACATTTTACATATTAAGGACTAGCAATATTAACCCAGGTTTCTACATTTTAATATAATTTTCCATCCTTAAAATTAACCTTGTTTCCCATAATGGAATTGCAGCTACATTGAACAATCTGCAGTTAAGACATTTTCAACTCAACAAACACAGTTGCACAAGGATATGAATTAGCTATCATGCATTCTTTTATGCAGCTGCATTAAACGATTTGCAGTTAAGATATTTTCAACTCAACAAACACAGTTGCACAAGGATCTGAATTAGCCATCATTCATTATTGACCACAACTCTCAAACACACACCCCTCTATGTATCCTAATTGGTGTTTGACCACTCTTATAGAAAAAGAAAGAACTCAAAAATAGGTAATTTGTAGACTAGCACTTGCAATGCCAATTCAACTCAGTAAATTTATCTTACCCATGTTGAGTACAACTCCACCAAATAGTGTTTTTCCAGGTCCAATTAATGAAGGATTCCATAAGAGGCCACTCCATTCAAGAATTTTCTCTAAATTTCATGAAATAGTAATAATTTGTCCAACACTACTAGGATTATCAAGGTTGTATGATATCAATAACAATGTTCTTGGTAGTTTTACATCTCAAAATAGAGGTGTGAAAAAGTTCTACCTGTGAAAAGGATAGGCTTGAAGGAATATCAAATGACAAAAATGATTCAAATGCTTCATCTTCATAATCTCCTATAGCATCAATATAATTGATGACCATCTTTCTATAGGTGAAACAAACAATTTGTTCACACCTAGTGAAGGACTACTCTTAGGTTTTATTTCAAATCCCATAACATCCTTGGAAGTACTCCCATGTTTATGCTCTCGATGGCTGAACTTTTTTTGGTTTTAAATCTTATACAAAGTTATCTCGACCTCTTTTTGTTAATCTTATATGCATTCATAGACAACTTAACATAGACACTAAGATTAGTTTGATGAAGTATGCAAGGTTCTAGAGACAACTTATATAGGTAGTACAAGGAACACTATATTTATTAAACATAGTTCAAAATATGTTTCTTTACCCCTTTTGATTGTGGGTTTGAGCCACACGGTCGGTGACCATAGTTCAAAATATGTTTCTTTACCCATTTCCTTTAGAAATTAAGGAGTTATAAATGTGAAAATTGTAAGCTATAAATTATTTCAAGTTGTATAGTAACATTTTTGTTCCTAGAGAGGTATACCTTGACCTTTGTACTCAACCAAAGAGAGGGGTGGTGGAAGAAAATTTTGGAATTTCGAAGAAGGTATCTACGAAATCAATGTCATCCCCTGGTTCATTTTGTTGGAATGTATCTAAAAACATTCCCTCCATGGCTTAGGTATCCTACAAGAAATCATCCATACCAACCTTTATATCATTTCCTACATCCCCAACATGTGAAGAACTAGTGTTACTGACATCGTGGTGGGGTGAAACGGTAGATGGTGGACAGGTCGCTCATCATCATAATCTTGATTGTAAAAGTATTGAACATTACATCGATAATATCAGTAACACAATGCATTTAATATGTTCAAACAGTATACCAAACAACTATTAGAAGCATGAACATTTTTCTCAAATAATAACAATGCAACCAACCACATTTTGAAAAAAATGTCAAACTAAACAATACATTTACATTGGTTCCATTGAAAAATCCAAAAATACAATTAATCAACCATATTTTTCTTACGCCCTATGGGGTTATCTCTATAAAATTAATCCAATTCATGGTCTAATACCATTGACCCAGGTTGGTTATTGGAAGATGGCATGCTATGATTGGTAGGGTAAAGAAGTTGTCGATTTTCATCAAATATCTGCTTGTGATATCTTTATCATGATAAGAGCTTGTGGAATTTTGGGACTACTGGAATATATAGAGCATTTGAACTCGATCATGAATTTTGATCTTGCAAAGTTCAATGAAAATTATTCAACTGCACTTGCATACATAACATAAATTCAATGAGATAAATGAATTATCAATAAAATCTAGATGTACTGCAATCGGCGTGAGAGAACTTGAAGGACTTCCAACAATATGGAAAGAGATGGAATTTGAAGAATTTGCCATTTGACATTGTAATTCCTTTTTTTCATACATTTGAGCCAAAATTGTCATCTTGAGAAGCATAGAACAATCTAACCTCTAAAATACTTTCGAATAACTTGTATAGCTTAACAATGTGCTTCATCATATAAAGACGCACCGATGCATATGGATAAACCAAATGCATTGGTGTGTTTAATTGAGGGAAGCACCAAATACTGACCTCTGTTATTTCCTCTGCAAAGAAAAAACTTCTCAAAATTTGATTACGGATGTTTTCATTTTGCAAATTAAACCATCTTATAGTGCATTATTACTTACACACCACACCGGTGCATTTCTAACTATATAGCACACCGACTAAAGCAAGTTTGAAAAATAATGAATGCTTACTATCAATACGTTGAAATTTGTTATGAAAATAAATATTTGCATTATATGAACATGTCGTATCGGTGCGCCACTCACTGTATAGTGCACTAAAAATGTAAGTTTCAAAAAAAAATAACAACGCATGTGTTTATCATCAGTGCATGGAAATATATAACAAAATAGTGAGTGGGAATTTCAGTTTTTGTGTTTATAAAGGAAAACCCTGTTCATTCTTTTATATCTTTGCCAAAATTTAGAAAGGAGATTTGTGTGACAAAGATATATTAGTAAAGACTTCAAAGTGGGTGGATTTTTTTTTAAGAGCCAAATTCAAGGGGGATTACTATAGATCGCATAGAAATATATAGAGAATAAATTTTAGGTATATGATTTCATTCTTTAATCATCTTAATCTTTCTCTTATTTAATTCCAACAATTTTTAATGCATTCCCAAGCAACAACAGAAAGGTTTCATAGATACCTTCAATATTGGAAGCCCTAATTTCATCACTTTTTTTTGCTTTCTCTTTTTATATTTCACAAGGAGAATTTTTTTAAGAAAAATATTTTTATATGGTTTGTTTATTTATATATGGGTGTTTCCTATCTGTTGCAATGAAACCATTCATTGCATTGGATCCCAAACCATCCTATCATTGTTGGTTTTCTTTTAAACGCCTTTGTAGTTAATGGCACACTCTATACATAGTAAGAGTACCAATGTGTATGTGTATGTCAACCACACCAATTAATTTAAATTAGAAGTAATATTAAAAACAAAATTTCACGGTCAATGATGTGCATTGTACCTAGATAAGCATCGGAGCACATTTTTTTTATGAGCATCATTTTCTGTAAAATGGAAATAGTAGTTTTTATATGGAAACCACCATGTCTTAAATTTGTTTAGAGGTCAATGGTGCATAATAAACAATAATTAGGAAGTTGTCCTTTTCTTAATTCATAAAGCAACGAATGAATACAAAAATTTGTAAAACATTTTCAATTTCACAATGTAATTGTTATACTATATCACTGCATATAAATATGGTTTATGCACTGGTGTGTATAAGTTTGGTTGACACCCCGGTGCGTATTAAGTTACTATATGCACCGAGATCTTTTTTTTTTTTTTTAATTACGTAATTTTTATATACGATGATTCCTTCTTTTTTTTGGGGGGGGGGGGGGGGGGGATTTTGAAAATTCCAAGGGAAAAACAAGGGGGAAACCAAGGCATGCCAGTAGGTATGTCTAAAAAAGTGTAGAAGAAGATGGTAAAATAAATTAACATAATTACGTCGCAAGATGAGCCATTCCAACAACAATGTGCATAAGAGGTATGCAATCATTTTTTTTTTTTATGTATATTGAATTTAATTATCGTGTGAAATACTAATGTTCAATTGTTTTGTTGCAAAAAAGAAAAAAAAAAATAGAACCCATTCAACACATAAGATAGGATGACAGGGAATAAAAGGGTTGATTGCAAACTTTATGAGTATTTATGTTTTCGACATTTCTTAATATTTCATGTTTGTTGTGATATTTATATTTAAACAATTGATTTACACTTGTCCATGGATGTCTTCTAATAGGTGCTAACATGCAAAGATGAACCAACCCATTAATTGATAAACATCGGGTTAAGTATGGGTTGTGGGTATATGTTGAAGTATGAAAGTTTAATTGAACAACTTGTAAGTATCTATGTTGTTTAATTTCACTTGTTTTATAATTAATGAAACAACAAGAAAACTTTATATAGATTGTATTCACTATTCTTTGTCATGTAGTATTGAGCATGTAGAAAACAAAGTATGGAATGAAACCAACATAGGAGATTTTGAGAGAATGCATGAGGCATGGCTTCGAAAGAATATGTATTGTTTAGGAAAGACTTGGTGTATGTTTTTATTTATTTGTGTAATCATGTACATTCCACTATATATATAAATGTAGATATATTTATTACAGTTTATTTATGTGTTTGTAGATGGAAGATGAAGGGGTGGAACATAAACAAAAAGTCGATCAAGAAAACATTAGCTTAAAAAATCAAAGTACAATATCATCTACAAATACTGAAGAAATGAGGTCTGCATGTAACTCGAGAGATAAAAACATTTCAACTCATGAATGAAAATCAATATAATTGAATGTTAATGAAAGTTGTATGTTTTAGAATATTTTTCTTTGAAAATCATAGATTTTGTTTAATGTACTCGACACACTGTCCTAATTGCATGAGGACATGTTACCAATAAGTGTAAAAATTACATATTAGATGTTGCATTTTGATTATTGTGGACCTTTACCTTGTCCCTTTTTGTATGACAATGGGTCTCTTATTCATATATAATAAAATGAGTTTATTATTTTATTGCATTATCGAATGTTATAAAATGTTGCATTGATGAATAATTAATATGTGGATGATTTACATTATTACAAATAAGAGAAGTGTAATTCGTTGGATAACACATTAATCCAATCATTATATCGAAATGCAATAACAAAAATATAAAACAATATTATTATAAAAATAAATGATTTTGAAATAATTAATTGAAAATTTGTAAAATAAACAATCAATTAAAATATATACATATCAATGCATTGTATTCTTTTGAATTCACTAGATGATGCATGACATAATAAAGAAAGTGGTGTGTTTTGAGGATTTATACACACCCATGCACATTAATTATAATAATGCACTGGTATGAACTATTGAGAAAACAAAGCTCTGTAAACAATGTAATGTACAATAATATTTATCGTTTCAAAAGTGTATGGTGCTCATGTGTAAAATGTACAATGGGGCACTACATATAATGTACATAATGGTGCGTTACATTTATTATATGTATTGGGGCTCTAAATATAATTTATGCACCATTGCCTTTAGTATAATATATTCACCGATGCTTAGTAGAAATAATGGTGTGGACATCTCACCTCGAATATTTGAAATTTCACTACCCTTCGGTTCACATGTTAAAACAGACACGGGTGCATACTAATTATACAAACATTGGGTCACACACTATAGTAAACACACAAGGTAACATAATAACTTAATCACATTGGTGCTCACTATATTGTAAACGCATTGGTGCTCACTATAACGAAAACAAACCAGTGCATACAAAAACTAAAAAGCTTTGGTGCTTTATACACAAACAAGGAGGAACCAGTGCATCAAATTTATAAGAGCATTGGTTCTCTACATATGACAAAAAAGGTGATACAAGTGCACAATAATTATATTAATGCATCAGAGCATTTGTATTATATTAACACACCGAGGCAATTGTATTATATTAACACATTGGGGTGGGTTTGTCATGACTATACTGGTGCGTTTTGACAATAACAACACCCAAAAAAAAAAACTCTGATACAACCTATGCCCATCCAAGATTTTCAATTTATATGGAACATCCATTAAAACCTCCACTAAATCCTTCACAACCAATAGAGGAGATTGTAGTGGAGGTTTTTTTGAAAATTTTGCGAAATTTTTTATCACTAAAAACCTCCGCAAAACATCTCCTAGAAGGTGTTCTTCTTGTAGTGAAACATATTGTTCAACACACTTAATGAAAAACTTGTATTTATCTTATGTGTTTACACCCACAACAATGGTGGCTCACTCTTTCACAAATGTAAGCTCAACTTCTCAACAATTCTTCCTCTTGTTGGCATCTCCCTCTGATGGCAGTGGATCCTCTAAATGGCACACAACTCCTCACATTAATCAATGGCTATATCACTCCATATAATATTCTATCACTCTCATGACTATTTTGTACGCTTCTCACATAGCATGTCTTCATCACAACCTCTCATGCCAAGCTCTTATACCAAAACTTAAATTAAACACACACAAAAAATGGAACTATGTGGAGAAAGAGTTGGTTCCTTATTTAATATGTTGAATATGGAAATATACATGCATATGTATAGGATTTCTAGAGATCAAATACTTATCTAACTGAGTGTTCTTCCTACCAATTATCTAACAGACTTTGTCAATTATCTGTCTACACTCTAACAACCTCAAAATTTGTTGACAACATTGTAACAATTTCCAAGCAATTACATTTCTTTCTTTATTTATAACACTTCTTCTTTATTCACTCTTCTATTTATCATCTCCACATTCATTCTCGTTCACAACAATTGCAATTGTTATTTTTTTCACCATCAACTGTCCTCACAATCATTTTGTTCCAACCAATCCTTCATCTCTAATTGTTGCTTTCATAATCATTTTTTAATATATTGTGACTATGCTTGGAGGGCACTCCAATTCATAAATATTATATCAGATGAAGTCATATTGGGGGTTTTAAAATTATAAAAAATGAAAGAAGTATATTTCCTAGTATATAGGGGCCAATGGACATTTTAATAATTTAAAAAATCTACATATTAGGGGTTTTATAATTCGGTAATAGAAGGGAGGATGTTATAATTAATTATCATGTGTTTTGAATTATGTATTGAAGGGGGGTTGAATAGGTGGCTTCATAATGGAATGGACTACACCATCAAATATTTATAACAATGTAAGTTTTCTCCTCAAGTGTTCTCCTTCCTCTTCCTGGTTTCCTAGAGCCTTCTCTTGAACACCAAGAAGCTCTCACATATACATTAATTTATACATTGTCACAAGCAATAGAGGGCTCCAACTCTCCCATACCAAGCTATTGTTTGTATTCTCCCATCAATATAGGACACACTAAAATCAAGGATTGAACAAAAAAATCATTATAAATTTCATTATTTGGTAAGATATGGAAAAAATACTTGGTGGAAGAACTCTGCAATGAACATTCATTGGGTACAAACAAATAAAGGGTCATAGGAATCTACAAATGTATCTTTTAGAAATTATTTTTTCCAACCCAATGAGTGTGATGTAGACATTAATATACTAATTTGATAGAAAATCCAACCTCTCTACTATTAGTATCTTTGCTTGATTGCTCATTTGAGAAAGAAAAACAGGAGGCATGATTCAGATAACTTTGAACTTTTTAACCTCATTGGTTGATGCAACACAATTAGTCTTGTTAAAATATCCATTAATCTCCAATCATTTTGTTGGTTAAATTAAATATGGAAGACAAAAAGGAATATTGGGATTATAAGAGTTGTGTCATGTGACAATAATATGGGTAAAACTAGAAAGGTTATTACAAATGTCAAAAAAAATGGCTATCTTGGATATCTATTTAAAATAGGGGGCTTTTAAATTGGAAATATGTAGTGGGAAGGGAGTTCATCAAAATGATTTTAAGAAATTCTTTTATATCTAGTAAAATTAAAAGTATTCTTTAATATCCTATGTATGTAAATGATATACCATAGATTGCTAAGTTTGCCCCGTGCAACCACATAATCACATTCATTTTTTCTTTCAATTTTTTCCAAATTTTCAAATAGTCAACCACTTGTTCTCTAAAGGTTTCATTTTCTCGCTACCATCATAATATCGATCTTTAAGTTATGTCTTCCACTACACCTTATTATCATCCATTCGTGGAGTTCCCCCTCCAAGGATTCTAATTTATTGAAACTTACACTCCATTTTTTTTAATCTCATAAACCTCATTGTACCATACCACATGCTACTACAGACTCAAAATGCATGTGGAATAATATGTTATATAAGTCCATATTAAAACTAAGGAAATGCATTAAATTTTTTTTAATATGTGCGTCATACCTTGGAAATTCCCACCAAGGGAAACACAAACGCATGGCACATTTTCATTAATGGATGCATAATCACTGCTTAGTCTCACAATTGTCCACTTTTTTTTTTAAATATGGGAAATAAATAACTCGTTCGAGTGATCTGGGCTAGGCCCGAGATTAAACTGACTGGATACTACTATAACCCAAGAGTATATCCAACAACTCGCAAGACAATATACCAATAACTTATGACTTAACAAGATTCAAGATATTTGAAGACATGTCGCCCCTATTAAAAGATATGTTTAATATGTAGTTGATGCTCATATATCACTAAATTCCCCAAAATCAATTCTTAGATAAATAATCACTGAACAAATTGAAAAGGTAACATATTATATTTTGTGCATCTAATACACCTTATAATCTATGGTAAAACCAATACATGTCATCTATTGGACTGAACAACCAAACAAATTTTCCCCTCATGGGTCAAATAAAAAAACCCAACCAATTTTCACTCAATAGCTAAGATCAAACATACCAACCAAATTTTACATCATGGCTTTGGATCTAAGTAGAAATCTAGTAAAACATTTTTTTGTAAAGACAATATGCAGTGTTCTCGAGTCTATATGTAGTGTCCTCTATCATGAACTCAATATAGACATTTCATTTATCATTTTTTTTTATGGAGATATCCATTCTTCTTTAAAATTTAGATTTATGAACAGATTCCCTTCTTTCCCAAAATTTATATATATGAATAGATCAGCTTCTTCCCCAAAATTTAGATTTATCATATTCTATATAAAATATCATCTCCAATCTTAAACTAATAAAGTATATACATATTTTTAATTAATAATTAAAGCATTTAGTTAAAACTTAAGTGAGTTTATTTTTTAAAAAATGGTTTTGATATTAAATTTTTTGATATTAAAGTGGTCTTGCTAGCTTTCTGGGTTCGGAAGCTTAAGACCACTGTTGGTATCTAGAGACGGAAAGGAAACTTTGACTTTGAAAGAATCATATCGTAATCCACGGTGCAAAGGAATCCAGCCACCTCTATCTCTACGGAGGATTCAATATGTGAAAGCAATGGGATAGAGCATTACCATGCAAATAGTCCAGGTTCAACCCTCTGTGGCTGTAGAGACCTT
>JZKD02S1674689.1:106082-120165 GCA_000966675.3 Picea glauca
CACAAAAATACAATAGGGCATCTGTTTTGTGCATACAAGTTAGAAGGAGATTATTCCTTCAAGATTTCAAGAAGCAATCACTGTATGACGTGGAAGGCGGGCCCATACAACAATTTTGCACTATAATTCAATTAAGCAAAAATATTTACTACACATTATACATGTTATGTGGCCTTATATCTTTGGCACACCTTTTCTTAAGCATACCACCTCGTCATTGGAGAATGCAACAAAGGTTTTCATCTACATTATCAACAATACTATCCTCGATGAAAGTAACCAAGATGTATCATCGGGAAGCCACCTTGTCGGTACATGTTGTTCATCTCCTTCATATGATATATTACCCCATCCCAATTTATCCTTCTGATGATGATATTGTAACAATATAAAGTTGATCCTCTATGTGGCCTTTCGACATACGAAGACTCATTCAAACAAGTAAAGTAAAGTCATTAGTGAGATAGTAGTTAACATGGGATATACAAATAAATGAACAATTGAAGACCTTATCAATTGAATGGGTTACCTACCTCCCTTAGCATGTTTCTCAAGGGTAAACAAATGTTTTAAAAGTAATCATCGTCGGGAGAGTTTGACATCTCCGAATAATCCATAGCAATTCTCCTGATAGAACATTAACTCATAAGGTTTTTATTAATTGAATGCATTACCTGACCCCCCCTTATTTTCGACACAACACTAAAAGAATAAATCAAGATTCTAGAAAATGATTGTCGTCGGAATACTATGACTCTTCTACATGTTTCAAAATAATTTTCCCTATCAATCCTCCTGATGACGACATGATCATAGAAATTTTCCATAATAGACCCCATGCCTCCAACCACACACCAATAATAACAAGCATAAATCTTTTTTCTAAGAATTAATGAAGGTCGTATGATTTTGACCAAGCCAATGTTGTAGCACACTAAGAATTTATTACATAGGGTTTAGGTAAAATGTAAAATATAACACTTTCGTTAAGACATAATTGAAATATCCTTTACCTCTAAAAAACCTGTGAAATTGTAAGTGCTCATACTCTGGTAGTTGGATAAATTCAAATTCCTCTGGAGTGTCATGGAGATATTATACCCACGCGATAAGATGTCTCACACATAGACTAGGAAAGAAAAGAACCTAATAGTTGTTGGGCTTGCACCTATCATCATCCTAGACTCTATAATAGTTGCAAACACCAATTTCTGTGACGGGAGAGAAAACTCCCCAAGATACCACAAAATCTATCGTGTTTTCTAGAACAAATATTATTGATGGGCCTTTCAATTAATTTATAATTAACTTAGTAATAAAATGAAGACTTGTACATTTAATTATCAATTCAGAAATAGTATGGAACTTACAAACTGTCGTGCACAATCTATGCAAGAAGGGCGTTGTTTTGACTATTGTGTTGTAGCACTCTAATGTCACAATTCAAAGACTCATAATACTTAATTAAGTCACCAATCTATGCTAAGGTCTAAGCTTCTCTAGATAAATTAAATCACACTTGCGAGAATTGAAATCACACGTGCAGGAAATTAAGATCACACTTGCGGAAATCGAAATCACTCTTGCATGAATTGAAATCACTCTTGCGAAAATTAAAATCACACTTGCAGGAATTAAAATCACTCTCGTAGAAATTAAAATCACACTTTCAATAATTAAAATCACTCTTGCAGAAATTGAAATCATAATTGCAGGAATTAAAATCACTATGTAGAAATGAATCTTATGGTCTATCGGTCAATTGCTTGAGTATAATGAAGGTCTTGTGTTGTCACAACAATTACGTGTTCATTCATTCAATATTAATCCAATAAAATCAATCCAAAATTGTAGAGACTAAACCTAAAGAGAATCATACAAGAAACACACTAAATGCAATTGCAAGGAAAGTTGTAGCAACGTGAGTCAAAACAAAAAAAGAAATATAACTGAGTTACAACAATGTGAATCGTAACAATTGAGTTCTATTATAACCAAAACTTGAAGAGACATGAATTGTAGCGATGAAAAGCACAAATCAATTGTGACGTTGTAAAATGATAAACTTAGAAAACCAAGCCACTCATAAATCATAACATTGTTATGTATATTGAAAATGACAACAGAATGAAAGATAATTTGGAAATACGAGAATCACACTATGATTCTAGAGAAACTACAAACCAAAAAACATACACAACATGTGAATAAATTTACAGACCTTGAATCATAACAATTGACAGAAGCTACACAATAAAATAATTAAATAGAAGTAAAATGTTAATTCTAACACTATTGTTATAGGAAGTACCTGACTAAGGAGGGGGCCCTACCCCCTTAGGCGAGCTACTGGATTAAGGAATCATAATGACACAATCAACCAATACATCAACATGCAAGTAGAAAGACGAAACCGGATTTATATCGTTGTAAGTTGAAAGTTACAATAGAAAAATGTAATTGCCCAAATAATTTCCTCCTCTAGCTCTTATGGAGTTGAGGATTTTATACAAAGTGAATATGGTTCTAAAATTATATAATCAACATATGGACATCCGTGAGAATCCGGCTATTCATCTGGTTATATTGATCCTTTCAATTGCATACATATGCTTACTCGATAGGTAACCAATTCTTATAGTCGCATATTTGTCTTATGTCACATTCTCTCATGGAGATTTGTTCCCAGCAGCCATCTCCCAATTTCCAACTACAACATTGACCAATGGGCTTGTGATCTATTTTTTAAGTCACAACATGAAAATCATGCTTTCGGTTATAATTGTTTTGTTTGGAATTGTAGAAATCGCAGATGCACCTTGAGTTGCAGCAGTTGGGTTTTGCACTTGGAATCGCAACAAGTTTCTTTGCGCTTGAAACTGTATACACTACTACATATGGGCAGATTATTCCATGAAATGTTTTCCACTTTTCCATTATTTTCATCTTTTTTTAGATAGGGCGTGATTTTCATCGATATTGCCACGAAAGTTCGTCGATATTGCCACGAATAGGTTTTTTAACTTGGTCGGGATTTTCATCGCTATTGCCATGAAAGTTCGTCGTTGTTGCCATGAAAATTTTACCTATCTCAAAAAGCATCTGTTAACGACTAGTTGACTAGTTGATCTATATATACCTGACTTTAATAGACTTTGCGACACAATTTTCATAGTTGCGACACTGTTCGTGGATTTTGTTTGAGCTGTTTATTTTTTTCGTCACCCACCGGTTGAACAAATCCAATTACAATCTACATAGCTCGTATTTTGAAATTGCAAGGTTAGTATGTTTTTTTTATTGATGTACTCATTTAACTTGTAAATTTTTGTTCAAATGTCGAAATTTCATGTAACTTGTTTTTTCCTTGATAATATATTATATGTGTAGTACCATATTTCATGTCATTGGTTTTTGGATCTAGTTAGTATATTCTATGGAAATTCATGTGAAATGTCAAGAAAAATATTTTCCAAAGAAGTATTTTAAGAAGAGTGAAAATCACTCCATCAATAAGTCATTTCGAACATTAAAAACAGATGTCATTATCAATCTAGATTAATTTGAGCCTACAATTCCTTATGTAAATTTAATACTTATTACAAAACCACCAACTCATAACAACTTTACCGGTTGGACTAATGTTTGAAATAGAAAGTCATGGAAAAAAAATCTTCTAAAGTCTAATTATATCCCTTAGAGACCTTGTTATCTCTCTAACTTTTGTGTTTCTATGAGGTTGTGCCTATATATTAATATCATATGTTTAGTCTAGTATTAGGTTAGGTTAGTCATATAACATTGTATTCTTATATGTGATGTTGTTTCTTTCAATTTTTTATAATCACATGCAATTCTAGATGTAGTGATTAACTCTAGTTTGTAGTTGATGTAACTTGTTTATACACTATTAGTAAGGAGTAGGTAAAATATAAAAAATTCATGACGAAATCTACAATAACATGATGAAATCTACTAGTCAGACAATGAAAAATGAGAACATGCCAAAGTGTTTTAGAAAATAAAACTGTGACCATTGTAAGTAGCATAAAATTGTGACCATTGTATGTAGATGAAAATCAACACGTCATAATTGAAACCAACCCAACCCAATTGTGGATGACAAGTTGTTGGGATTCTTTTTTTAGTGGTGAATTTCAAAGATTGCCATTTTGTCTACAAAACAACTTAGAGGCTAGTGTATGGTGTTGAGTGATTCAAGTTTGAGAAATTTTGACCACTTTCATTAAATGGTGTGTAATTATTTTCCATGGTGATTCAGTACACACTACTCTAAAGTACAAGTTGAAGCATATCAATCTTAATAGTTAATCGATAATAATAATAAAAAAAAGCATGTCAAAATGTCTTAGAAGAAATAATTATGAGGATTGTAGGTCACTCTAAATAAACATATCATAATCAAAAGGAGTAGCTAAAATATCATGAAGGAGTAGCTAAAATATAAAAATTTAACAACTTACTATTTGGTATGGTGTAGGTAAGACAATTACTTGTCAGGACAAGGATTTGTCACTATGAATGAAAATGACAGGAAGCTTGCTCGGTTAAGAGGGGCATTAGAAGCTAGGGGCGATGGAAAATGTTATTGCCCTTGCTATGATTGCAGGGGCTTCGAAAGAAAAAGAGTTTTAATAAAAACAACTGAAAGACATTGTAGGGAGAAGGGGCACGCCAAAGGGGGTTATGAATATCGTCCCTTGGTAAGAGGATTCAATATTTTATGTATACTCTGTAATAATCATCATGTCATGAATTTTAGTAATATTTATTATCGAGATTTTTATATTTTCTATACACACTAACTTTTCTACGTTGTTTTTAAATATATAGATGATACCCCCAAAATGTAGACCTCCAGAGAGTTATTTGCCAAGTACTAGCAGAAATAATCCTTTACAGGGTGATGAACTTCGAGATCAAAATATTGAAGATGTTGATCAAGTTATTAATGATGATATGGATGGAGATAACATTAGTGATTCAAATTAGGAAGATGAGATACATAGATTGTGTTATCACTAATTCCTATAAGGGGGAGTTTTTCTCCGAATTCGGGTCCTTGGTGTAAAATGCGAGATATGGGGCTTAAAAAACCCTTGAAATCAAGTTGTTCAAGGCTGCATCCAGAAGCGCCCAAGTGCAAAAATAAAAAAAAATATTGTTTTGGCCTTAAAATGCTTGCAGGCGGGCATTTTTGTTTTCAAACGGTGAAGATCCATCAAAGGAGTAGATTGACAGTCATCGGGTAAGTCTGAGCCATGGAGTTGCATGAGGATTAGCACCTGGGCTCATCCCTTATGGCCATAGTCAAAAAATGTTCGTGGTCGTCTGATCCAGTAGGAGTCACATGGCATGCGATTACGTCTCATCGTAATTTCAGTTATCAAAATTCCAAGCAATAAGGGGTCGCCCCTCCTTTGCAGTAGAAATCCCCGACACGCGAGATGCGAGGCCCCAGGAGCCTGGCCGATGGTCCTAGTGTCAGGTCACATCAAGCGAGCTAGAACTGGAGGTAGCGCCCTTTGCTGTCAAAGTCATGTTAGTCATTCGTCTGAAGGACATGTGGTGCACATCCGCACTTTCACGGAATTGGTTATTGGGAAGTTGGGGGAGAGACACATCATGAATCCCCGATGCAAGAAGTCCCGAAAGGACCAGGACCATTGATCAAAAAAATATCTCAATCGTCTAGCATCAAACAACACATGGGTGCATTGAGCTAAGATGCACGCAAATCTGGGTGGCCTACATCTACGTGCCCAGATCTACGGGCGAGATCCAATTATGGACCCCCTTGCCATTATGCCTTTAACGCGGGGTCCATAATTTGTGTTAAGAAGCAAGAAGATCTGGACAGACAAAGTCTGCATGCCTAGATCGATGGTCGAGGATCAATTCCAGACCCCCCTTTCTATTCTTCCTTTAATGAGGCGGGGGAGGGTCCGGAATGAGGCGATTTTCCTAAGCATCCCCCCCCCCACTAACGTGGCGCCTTCTCGTTCTGTCGGCCCCTCTCCCACATAAAACCACTTTCTACTCTCCCTTACCACCTCCCTCTCCTTCCGACACCTGTCCTCCACTCTCCCAGGTGTCTCCCACTCAGCGCCATCCTAGCCCACCTCTTTCCCTTCATCTCTCTTATCTCCCACCACATGTCTCCTCTGCCTTCCACGTCCTCTTCCCCCTGCATCAACCTTTCTGACCACCATGCTATACCACTTACCTGCTTGGTTTACCACCTTCCATCTCATCTCTCCTCCATGCTCCACATCACCTTCTCATCTCCCGCTTATGTCGCCCCACTTCTTCTTCCCATCCTTCGCCTGTCTGCCACCTGGTGCTTCCACATCAGCATCACCTCATCCTTCCCCCTGGCGCCTCCACCTCAGCTTTCACGAGTCTGCCCAACGTCTGCATGCATAGCCTGACAAAGAAACTCCTCAACGTCAAGCATTGATCTCATGACATGACTGTGTCTTAGTCAGTCCAAGCCAGTCTGAGTATATGTACGCATTTTTGTCATTTTTGTTGGTATCATTGGTAGAGCTAAGCTCCTTGTTGTAAATTTTTGATGAAGCACTGGTTTTCCTTGGTTATGCATCTATAGGTGAAACTTCTTATTTAATGACAATCATTTTTCTTACTTCCATCTAGTTTCCATATAATATTGAAACATGATATACTGAGTCACATGAAGCATTGTGATAGTGTTATATAAATGTTTTATTGTAATGTTGTTATGATTTATTTTAATGTCCTTGTGATTTGAATACAAGAAGCTTGTGTGTTTAAATTCTTCCTCTAAAAGCTGTTGGAAGCTTGATGCTCACAATAGACCTTTGCACTTTCTCACGGAAGTCTTCCTCCTACTCACCCTTATTACAACTCATTGTTTGAAGTTAAAATAAGACCTCACATGTTCATGCATAGCCTTAATCTAGGATTCTGAGTTAAAATGATATTATACTAAGTTTACTTTGAGTCGATCACCCTTTTTATAAAAAAATCGTGACATAAACTGATGGGTATTAGGCTTACTCCTGTTGCAATCCAGGAGTGACTTCTAATGCTAACATTTATGGAGCTGTTGCCAGGGACGAAGTTGAAGATTTTCCTTGGGATTGAACAACATTGAGCCTCTAATTTTGAAGGTTCATTAGGCATCAGATCCCTACAAGATTGCTACTATGCACCTTGTGACTCCATTGTGACGAATCCACTGTGGTAGACCTTCTATTTCAGTTGTGGCTTCCCGAGGCAGACACACGTGGTCTCATCCACAACTGCCTCTAGCTACGTCTGAAGAAAATCCTGAGAAACTAATCAGAAAAGGAAAGGCCCTCAGAGAAGGAGCTTCTACTATTGAACTAGGTATTTTTTATAGTTCTCACTGCCCTATGTTAGAAACTCCAATATCTACTTCTCAGTTTTCTATCAGACCTCCTGCTAGAGTTTCTACAACTTTAAATTTTAGGAGTGTTCCTGTTGAGTTTTCCCCTCTTGTTCTGGTATTGGAGGGAGAAAGCCTTGTCACTCCTTTCTCCCCTGAAGTTGTTCCTTGGTCTAGACCCAGGACCACAGAATATTTTCCCACTCCTAGATTTACCACCCCTCCTCCTATTACTGTGGCTTCTACTACACGAAGAGAAGCCTCTGCTGACTCAATCCCTGTAGCCTTTTCTCTAAATCCTCTGTTGTTTCCTTTCCCTCCTGCAAGCTTTGTTCCAGTTTCCCCTGTCCGAACACCTTCCCCTCCTAGTTATCCTCCACCTAATATCCCTATGGTAGGTGCTAACCCCCCTGTAAGAAGAATGGATGCCATTGTGGTTGCGAGGTATGCACCTCTAGTTCTACCTCATCCCTTGAATTCTCTCCCTGCTGGAGATTATCTCAAATACATGCCTAAATTCACTGGAGAGGAAGACATAACTGTTGAAGAGCGCCTTGTTTCCTTCTACAGTTATGCAGACAACCTGAACATTGAAAATGAAGATGTATGGATGAGAGTTTTTGTCCAGAGCCTTGATGGTGAGGTTAGGAAATGGTTCAGGGGGCTAACCCCTGGATCTATTGTTGGAATTGAAGCTCTAGATAATTCTTTCTTAAGACAGTGGGGAGATAAAAAATATTTCATGTATTACATGACAAAGTTTGGGTCCCTGAAGAAAAAGGAAGGAGAGTCTGTCTCTGACTTCTCCAAAATATTCAATAAGATGTACAATAAGATCCATGCTAAGATAAAACCCTCAGAAGCCTCTACTAAAATTACTTATGATGGTGATTTTGACCTTGATTTCTGCCTCCTGCTCAGAGAAAGAAGAGCTACTTCCTTGGCTAACATGGAAGATGCAGCCCTGGAAGTAGAATCCAATGTATTGGCAGTTAACAGGCTCAGGAGCAAGTCTAACAAAGATAGAGGGAAAGGAAAGTATGAGGCCTCAACCTATGGTTCTTCTATATCTCACCCTCAAGTGGATGAATTGACCAATATGGTGAATTCCTTAACTGCAGAAATGGAGAAGATGAAATTTGAGGGGAAGCAGACATACATAAATCCCCAAAACATTGATAACAGAGGCAACTTAAGGAAGCCAAATAACAATGTCCCTCCAATGATGCCAAGGAAGAAAAGGAACTGAGACATAGATTATCAGAGGATCCAAAACCCTCTCCAAAATAACCTTGTTGTTGATGAGGAAGGAGAGGAGATAGATGAGGTTGGTCCTAAAATCCATTGTTTTGGAGACACCTCCCCTTTTCCCCATTTGACTAAATCTGCACATGAAGAATCCCTTATGAACAGTCAAATAAATGAGTTGAGTAAGGGGGAGAAAGCCAATAATAGCAATCCCAACAAATATAATCTCAAATTGAACAAGAAAGAAGGGAAGCCTGACATCCCTGATCAACCTCTCATAGCAGAGAAACCTGCTAAGCCTGTAGTGAATGTCACCAAAGAAAAGAAAGCTCAGAATCTCTTTCCAATAGCCAAAGACCCTGCCCCCGAGGTAAGGGAAATTTAGAAGCCTCTTTCCTCCTTTAGTTTTGAGCATGAAATTCAAAAGATTAGAATCCTTGTCCCCCTTTCAGAGCTAGTCAAGCATGAAGATTTCAAAAAATCCCTCTCTAAGTTGTTACAGCCTAAGCCACATTTCCATTCAACAAATTTAGTAAAACTCCAAGATGAAATGCCAACAGTCATCCTAGGCCCTATGGTAGAACATAGATATGATTCATCGCCTCCCTTCTACACATCCCTAGATATACATGATAAGGTGCTACATAATTGTCTGATGGATTCTGGGGCATCCCATAACCTCATGCCCAAAACAATCATGGAAGAATTGGGACTGGAAGTCACAAAGGCCTATCATGATTTGTACTCTTTTGATTCAAGGAGGGTGCAATGTCTTGGAGTCATCAAAGACCTGGTGGTGTCCTTATTTCAGTTGCCCTTGAAGAGTGTGGTCATGGACATTGTAGTAGCTAATGTTCCCCCCAAGTTTGGCATGTTGTTGTCAAGATATTGGATTAAAAATCTTGGAGGGACATTACAGATGGACCTCACAAACACCACCATTCCAGTATTTGGAGGGGAACACAAAAGATTGTATAGAGAAGCTCAACTGGACTACATTGTTAGTGATGAAGAAGACCCCACCAATCATCCTATCTTTGCACTTGACACTGAGTTGGGGTCTAGTTTATTGCAACTCACTGATAATCCTGAAGCCCCTCTTAAAATCAGAAACCAACCCATTTTTTATCATGAAATACCTCCTCTAGCTACCTCTGTGTGGAAAATGTTCTTTGACAGAGCCTCTTCTAGTGAAGGTGTTGGTGCCAGAGTGGTTTTTGTGTCACCTTGTCAGGAAACCATATCCCTGTCATACAAGCTAGAATTTTAAACTACCAATAATGTGGAAGAATATGAAGCTCTTGCTTTAGGTTTAAGGGATGCAAAAGAAATGGGAATTGAAAAGGTATCAGTGTTCGGAGATGCTGAGTTGATAATCCAGTAGGTTAGAAATGCTTATTGGGCTAAACATCCTTGACTCAGAAATTACAAAAATGAGGTGTGGGACCTAATTGATAATTTCTTCTCAGCTTTCAAGATTTTATTTATTACAAGAGAGGAAAATACTTTGGTCGATTCCTTAGCTGTCTTGGCTAGCCATTTTAGGATCCCTCTGCCACCTAAGATCAAATATGATGTTGAGATAAGATATAGGCCATCTATACCGGAAAATATCAAGAATTGAAAGGTATTCAAGGATGATCTTGAAATCAGAAAATTTCTTGAGTCTGTTGATGAGTTCTTTGCATTGCACATTGATCAGGATCCTGATCCTAAAGGTGACCCTCACCCTAAGGTTTTTTTAAATAAAATTTTTGATCACCATATTGTTCAGTTTCCTAGCAATCACATTCCAAAGGGACTAGTTCCTTTAGAAAGATTGTTCGATGGGAATGATGTGGCAGTAAAGGGTAAGTTTTCAAATGAGGATGTTGATGTAACGAAGTGAAATATTGGCACATAGGAGCACCCTAAATTCGTCAAGTTGTCAAGAAGCCTGTCAAGGGAGTAGAAAGCTGAGTATGCTGAGTTATTAAAAGAATTTGCTGATGTGTTCGCTTGGACCTATGAAGACCTCAAGACATATGACACAGCTATCATTGAGCATAAGATCCCACTGAAAGAAGAGGCCAAGACATTCAGGTAGAAGCTAAGGCAGATTAATCCGATGTTGCTTCCTATCATGGAGAAAGAAGTAAATAAATTGTTGGATTCTCAAATCATAGTCCCTTTGAGATATTCCAAGTGGGTGGCTAATCTAGTGCCAATAAGAAAGAAGAGTGGATAAATTAGACTTTGTTTCGATTTTAGGAACTTGAACAGAAGCTCAAGAAAGGACAATTACCCCCTACCTAATATGGAACACATATTGCAGAGGATAACTGGTGCATCCAGGATATCCATGATTGATGGCTTTTTTGGCCACAATCAGATATTAGTTATGCCTGAGGATAGATAAAAAACAACCTTCACCACTCCTTGGGGCACATTCATGTATGCCAAAATGCCCTTTTGATTGATGAATGCAGGGGAAACATTTCAACGAGCCATGGATGTAGCCTTCATTGGGGAAAAATATCAGTTTGTGGTGATCTATCTGGATGACATCACAGTCTTCTCCAGATCTAATAAAGAGCACTACTATCACTTGAGGAAGGTTTTCTTGAAATGTAGAAGGTTTGGCCTTTCCTTAAACCCCAAGAAGTCTTTGTTTTCCATGAAGGAAGTAAAGTTTCCAGGCAACATAGTATCTGCTGAAGGAGTTAGGATCGATCCTAGAAGAGTTGAAGCTATCCAAACCTTGTCACTCCCAAGATCTAGGAAAGAAGTCTAGTCTTTCCTAGGAGAAATTAATTTTCTGAGGAAGTTTGTTTCCAACTTTGTTGAAATGGTAAAGCATATCACAACCATTCTCAGGAAAGGAAATGAAGTAAAATGGACTGTTGAGCCTAGAGAATCCTTCAACTAAATTAAAAGGGTATTGACTGAGGCACCTATGATAATCAGTCCTAATTATTTGAAATATTTTCTTATTTTCTCATTTGCTTCATTTGATATTGTGGCAGTTATTTTATTGCAGAAAAATATTGAAGGGTTGGAGTAGCCCATTTCATTTTTCAGTCGGGCATTGAGAGATGCAGAAATCAAGTATGAAATCATGGAGAAGCAAGCCTATGCCCTGGTGAAAGATCTCAAAGCTTTTAGAGTCTATGTCTTACAGTAAAAAATCACTACATATATCCCTTCAGCTGTTGTGAAGGAGATTCTTATTCAGCCAGACATAGATGGAAGGAGGAGCCAGTGGATTGCCAAGATCCTTGAATTTGACTTGGGAATAAATCCCACCAAATTAATCAAAGGTCAAGGTTTGGCTGAAGCAAATTGCAAAGATCTGGGAATGAATTTTATTGAAGAATGCTCAAAAGATCAATAGGTTGAGTTGTTTGATACAAATGCTTAGGAATCCCCCCCATTAGCAGGATTTCCTTGGTATAAGGATGTCATATATTTTCTACAGAAATTGCAGCCTCCTGATGGATTGAAAAGGAACAAGGCAAGAGCCCTGAAGCTCAAAGCAATTAGATACTTCCTTGTTGATTGAATTTTATATTGGAAAGACCCCCTGGGGGTGCTTTTGAGGTGTCTGGACCCATAGGGGGCCCAAAGTGTTATGTTTGATTTTCAAGACAACCTATGTGGAGGCCATCATTTCTAGAAGACCAAGGCCTACAAAATCCTCAGAGTTGGGTACTACTGGCCCACCTTATTCACTGATGTCTGCAGAGAAGTCAGAGTCTGCATCAAATGTAAAAAAAAATCAGGGAAGCAACAACTCAAATCTCTTCCTTTAAATCCCGTAGTAGTTTCAGGACCCTTTCAACAATGGGGATTTCATTTCATTGAAGAGATTCATCCTCCATCAAGTGGCCAACATAGATGGATCCTGACTGCAACTAACTATTTTACCAAGTGGATAGAATCTATCCCCACCAGGAGTGCTTCACACAAGGTAATCATTAGTTTTCTGAAGGATATCATATCAAGGTTTGGATGTCCTAGTAGAATTATCATTGATAATGCTGCATCATTTAAGTCTGAGACTTTGCTCAAGTTCTGTGAGAAGTTTGGGATTTCATTAGTTCACTCCTCTCCTTATTATCCCCAAGGTAATGGATTAGCAGAGTCCTCTAAAAAAATATTAATCAATCTTATTAAAAGACTGTTGGAAGATAATAAGAAGGCCTAGGATTCAAAGCTGAAATTCGCCCCATGGGCTGACCGAGTGACAACAAAGAGGCCCTTAGGAATATCCCCTTTCCAACTTGTTTATGGGACCTTCAACAAAATATCAAGCAAGCCTTTGACAAGAAGGAAAGAAAAGAAGATTTCTAGCTGGGAGATCTAGTTCTTAAGTGGGATGCTCCTAGGTAGGATAGAGGGAAGCACAACAAGTTTGAGGCCCTTTGGATTGGACCCTTCAAAATCTCTGAAGTCTTGTTAAATAATACTTACAAGTTGTAGGATTTGGAGGGCAGGGAGGTTTTTAATGGCCCTGTGAATGGGCATTTCCTAAAGAAGTGTTTTGTTTGAGCCATGACTGGCTCCCCTGTGTCTGTAAATATTGTTTTCTTGTTTGTTTTTCGTCTTTAATAAAGACTCCATAGCCCAACAACAAGGCACTAAATATGCAAAAGGAGTTCTTAGAGAATTGCATGGACGACTATATCCCCCATGGAGCCTAATGTTATCACTAATTCTTTTAAGGGGGAGTTTTTTTCGAATTCGGGCCCTTGGTGTAAAATGCGAGATATGGGGCTTTAAAAAACCTTCAAATCAAGTTGTTCAAGGCTGTAGCCAGAAGCACCCAAGCACAAAACTCAGAAAAAATCTTGTTTTGAGCTTAAAATGCTTGCAGGCGAGAATTTTTGTTTTCAAATGGTGAAGATCCATCAATAGAGCAGATCGACGGTCATCGGGTAAGTCTGAGCCATGGAGTTGCATGAGGATTAGCACCTGGTCTCATCCCTTATGGCCATAGTCATGAAACGTTTGTGGCCGTTCGATCCAGCAAGAGCCACATGGTGCGTGATTACGTCCCATCGCAATTTCAGCTATCCCGATTCCATGATACAAGGGGTCGCCCCTCCTTTGCAGTAGAAATCCCCGAGACACAAGACGCGAGGCCTCGGGAGTCTGGCCCATGGTCCTAGCATCAGGTCGCATCAAGTGAGATAGAAATGGAGGTAGTGCCCTTTGTTGTTAAACTCATCTCAGTCGTTTGTTTGAAGGACGTGTGGTGCACATCCATGCTTTCGCGGAATTGGTTATCGAGAAGTTGGGGGAGAGACATATCATGAATCCCCGATGCAAGAAGTCCTGAAAGGACCAGGACCATTGATCAAAGAAATATCTCAACTGTCCAACATTGAACAACACATGGGTGCATTGAGCTAAGATGCACACAAATCTGGGTGGCCTATA
>JZKD02S1674689.1:125989-139544 GCA_000966675.3 Picea glauca
TTCCACCTTCACGTGGCTTCCCCTGTTTAGTAGAGAATGAACTCTTCTTGAAACCAAGAGGAGCTCTGCGTGACTGCACCTAATCATACCAACAATGTAGGTATGTCATCCCAATGAATGGATGCATTGTTGTTGAAAATATTAAGAACCCAAAACTAAAAGGGATCAATACAAAGCTTGTTAGTGAGAGGTGATCTAGCCGTGGTGTATACCAAGAGGCCTAGCACCTTCCAAATTATCATTCTCCAAATATTTTATACAAATTTTACAAGCAAATTGTACTAGGACTAGACACGGGCAACAATGACCTGTGAATGGGGCCAACGTTGAAATTTTTTCAAACTATTTCTGTATGCATTGAAATTTGATATGGATAGACTATTTGCATGCCTTACTGATATGGGAGGGTTTCTGGACTCAAATTTGACTCACACACCCACTTTCTTCCATCATCAATTCATCATGTAAACAATAAACCCTAATTTAGTGGAGTCATCAATTTTTCAGGTTTTAGTGTTCCCAGTGAATGGATGTGTTGTTGTTGACATGGAATGGGACAACACATGTACCTTCTTAATTTTCTTCCTTCACTTGATGTGGGCCTGATCATTCCTAGCCTTGAATTGAAAGTTTCCCCTAGTCTTAGTCATCACCCTTCATGACAGTTGTCACCCAACAATCATTATATCACAAGGTTGGAGGCATATGGGCATTGGGATCATGAGGCTTTATAACCCTACAATAACAAGAGACATTAATTGAACTTTGACTAGATTGAAAGGTGCGTGCAATTGAAAATACTATCAACCCAAAACTAAAAGGGATCAATACACAAACTATCAATGAGAGGTGATCTGGCTGTGGTGTGTAGGAATAAGCCTAACACCTTCAAAATTATCATTCTCCAAATATATTATACAAATTTTACAAGGAAATTGTACTAGGACTAGACACGGGCAACAATGACCTCTGAATGGAGCCAACGTTGAAATTTTTTCAAAATGTTCCTAAATGCATTGAAATTTGACATGGATAGACTATTCACATGCCTTAACGATATGGGAGGGTTTCTAGACTCAAATTTGACACACACACCCACTTTCTTCCATCATCAATTCATCATGTAAACCATAAACCCTAATTTAGTGGAGTCATTGATTTTTCAGGTTTTAGTGTTCCCAGTGAATGGATGCATTGTTGTTGACATGGAATGGGACAACACATGTACCTTCTTAATTTTCTTCCTTCACTTGATGTGGGTTTGTTCATGCCTAGCCTTGAATTGAAAGTTACCCCTAGTCTTAGTCAACACCCTTCATGACACTTGTCACCAAATGATCATTATATCACAAGGTTGGATGCATATGGGCATTGGGATTATGAGGATTTATAACCCTATAGTAACAAGAGACATTAATTGAACTTTGACTAGATTGAAAGGTGTGTGTAATTGAAAATACTAACAACCCAAAACTAAAATGGATCAATACACAGACTGTCAATGAGAGGTTATCTAGCCGTGGTGTGTAGGAAGAGGCCTAACACCTTCAAAATTATCATTCTCCAAATATTTTGTACAAATTTTACAAGGAAATTGTACTAGGACTAGACACGAGAAACCGTGACCTGTGAATGGGGCCAACGTTGAAATTTTTTCAAACTGTTTATGTATGCATTGCAATTTGACATGGATAGACTATTTGCATGCCTTAACGATATGGGAGGGTTTCTAGACTCAAATGTGACTCACACACCCACTTTCTTCTATCATCAATTCATCATGTAAACCATAAAACCTAATTTAGTGGAGTCGTCAGTTTGTCGAGTTTTAGTGTTCCCAGTGAATGGATGAGTTGTTGTTGACATAGAATGTGACAACACATGTACCTTCCTAATTTTCTTCCTTCACTTGATGTGGGCCTAGTCATTCCTAGCCTTGAATTGAAAGTTACCCTTAGTCTTAGTCATCACCCTTCATGACACTTGTCACCAAATGATCATTAGATAACAAGGTTGGAGGCATATGGGCATTGGGATCATGAGGCCTTATAACCCTACAGTAACAAGAGACATTAATTGAACTTTGACTAGATTGAAAGGTGTGTGCAATTGAAAATACTAACAACCCAAAACTAAAAGGGATCAATACACAGACTATCAATGAGAGGTGATATGGCCGTGGTGTGTAGGAAGAGGCCTATCACCTTCAAAATGATCATTCTCCAAATATTTTATACAAATTTTACAAGGAAATTGAACTAGGACTAGACACGGGCAACAATGACCCGTGAATGGGGCCAACGTGAATGCTTTTCAAACTGTTTTTGTATGCATTGAAATTTGACATGGATAGACTATTCACATGCCTTAACGATATGGGAGGGTTTTTGGACTCAAATTTGACTCACACACCCACTTTATTCCATCATAAATTCACCATGTAAACCATAAACCCTAATTTAGTGGAGTCATCGATTTGTCGGGTTTTAGTGTTCCTAGTGAATGGATGCATTGTGATGGCATGAAGGCCTATGGCGCATACCCTGCAGGGTCTCTGCACGCACCTCCTGCTCTTAGGATCGATCAATTACTCATACGAGTTGAATTAGCTCTTTGGACTCCCAATGGAATCCCTGCTACAAACCGATCCACAGGTCTTTTAATTCCCTTCATAGTCTTCTGCACTTTACCATGACTTTTTCCCACAAGAAAACTGTTATCGAGCTTCGGGGTTTCGATATGCCCGTTGTCGAAAGTTTCTCACTTCTCTAATCCCCGATCACCAATGCACCCTTTTCACGCGCTAGCCCCCCTGGCTAGGTTTCTGACCCATATGACCAGAATTCATAGGGCTGCAGCCTTACCTTCCTATTGGGATTTCAAGCTTCAAAAACCCGATGCGCCCTTTGTGCACTAGCCCCCCTGGCTAGGCCCTGGTCCATACGACCACCTCCTGTATGACCTCAGCCATACCTCTCGTCGGGGTTTCGGGGTTTGCGATGCCAAAAGGCGTAAACACCACGCCCATGGAATTCCCGATATCCCGATGGACCAAACACCAATGGGCGGCTTCCTTGTCATCCCTTTCCCGATGACGCCGATCTCCTCCACGCGTCCCTTCCAGATGGACGGTCTCGATTCCTCCGGGATTTCGAGACTTTTGATGTCCCAATTTTCTTGTCCTCAGAAACTCTGATTTCCCGTTGACTGCTATGCCGACTCTCTTTGGATCTCCGCCACGTGTCTCTGCTAACAGACGGCCCAGATCTTCCTGGCGTTTCAAGACTTATGATGTCTCAATTCTCACGACCTCGAGAATCCCAATTTCTCGAGTGTCGATATCACGATGATTCCATCCCTTGTCTGGATTTCTTCTCCTGTCCACGAGGAATTAACTCCCTTGCAACTTTTGTATATCCGACGACTGTCGGTGATCTTACACCAGATCTAACGGCTCAAATCTGTTCTCCTTTCCTGCGCTCCTCCAGTCGCTAAACTCTAATCATCTCCTCCCGATCCAGCGGCTGACAGGTATCCGAGTGAGATCCGATGATTGTCTCTCTCCTCCTTTGTGCACTCCCTCCAGAGCTCCTCCTGGACATAGAAATCAATGGTCCATATTTCTTCTCCTGCCAATCTGATGGCTGCTGAGCTCTCCTGAGCTTCTCAATTGCTCATACCCCTAAGGGATTTGATCTTTCTTCTCCCACAGATGGAGAATGTTTAGATGCCCTGCTAGCTCCTTTCACTTCAGCAACCTCTGGCTTAGCTTTCAGGGTGTTCAGTAACCCTGAGAAGGTTCCCTCAGTGGACCCTTCCTCTAACTTCAGAACTCAAAGATTTCTTTTCTCCTCTGTACCTATCTACACGCTTACTCGATTCCCTCTTGGCAGAGTATCCTTCCATAGAATGTTCAGCAGTTCTGTCTCCTTTCATGCACTCCTTGCACTTGCTTGATGCCCTCTTGGCAGAGCCCTACAGAACCCTCAATGATTCTGTTTTCTTCTTCAACTCTCAACAGATTTCTTCTTCCAATGCACTACACCTTGTGCCTGTGCTCAATGCCCACCTGGCAGAGCTCTACAGAATTCCCAGCATAATTTTTTCTGCAACTGTGTCTCTCATAGACAGTCTTGCCTCCAAGGTATTCAACAACCTCAAAGGTCTTCCTCCTGAGTTGTTGACTTCAATTCCTCTGTCGTAGCACATCTTTGTCTGAACCCACAGTGTTCAGAAGTGCAACCTCTATGCATGGCTCTCAGAACCCGCAGCATTCTTTCACACCCTCCTGGTGTGAAGCCTCAAAGACCTCCAACCCTGAAATCAAGCACACTCCTGCAAATGCACAACTACCGTATACATCTTCAACATACAATGGAACACACACAGACATTCACATAACATACAGAAATGCAGGAAAAACTACTCTTTGTATTAAGATGGAAAATGCCTGAATTTACAATGGTGTTCCTGAGCTCTCTTTGGCTCTTCTCAGACTCCTACCCATCTCTTAGCTCACTCTCTGCAAATGAGATATCAAAAAATCTCTTTTACCTAAGGGGATCAATCGAGCGCTTCCCTCCAGGTTCACCTACTCTAATAAATTACATTCAATGGCTGTCTAGTCCAATGCCTGGATCTAGATCCCAGCCGATCTTGGCATTAAAGCCGATCTACCTAACACCTGCTCAAAGGCACGGCTTCTATGGCTCACCAGCCTAAACACATTAAATTACATTCAATTTCCAATTCAAATGACGTTGTGCCTCTCTCTTTAGCTTTGAATGCATATGCTCGGCGTGGCTGGCTAGCTAGCTGGCTAACGTGGAGAGATGCTCTTGCATCACATTGATGTTGACATGGAATGGGACAACACATGTACCTTCTTAATTTTCTTCCTTCACTTGATGTGGGCTTAGTCATTCCTAGCCTTGAATCGAAATTTACCCCTAGTCTTAGTCAACACCCTTCATGACACTTGTCACCAAATGATAATTAGATCACAAGGTTGGAGGCGTATGGGCATTAGGATAATGAGGCTTTATAACCCTACAGTAACAAGAGACATTAATTGAACTTTGACCAGATTGAAAGGTGCATGCAATTGAAAATACAAACAACCCAAAACTAAAAGGGATCAATACACAAACTGTTAATGAGAGGTGATCTGGCCGTGGTGCGTAGGAAGAGGCTCAACACCTTGAAAATTATCATTCTCCAAATATTTTATACAAATTTTACAAGGAAATTGTACTAGGACTAGACACGGGCAACAATGACCTGTGAATGGGGCCAACGTTGAAAATTTTTCAAACTGTTTCTGTATGCATTGCAATTTGACATGGATAGAATATTCACATGCCTTAATGGTATGGGAGGGTTTCCAGACTCAAATTTGACTCACACACCCACTTTCTTCCATCATCAATTCATCATGTAAACCATAAACCCTAATTTAGTGGAGTCATTGGTTTGTCGGGTTTTAGTGTTCCCAGTGAATGGATGCATTGTTGTTGACATGGAATGGGACAACAAATGTACCTTCTTAATTTTATTCCTTCACTTGATGTGGGCCAAGTCATTCCTAGCCTTGAATTGAAAGTTACCCCTAGTCTTAGTCATCACCCTTCATGACACTTGTCACCAAACGATAATTACATCACAAGGTTAGAGGCATATGGGCATTGGGATCATGAGGCTTTATAAACCTACAGTAACAAGAGACATTAATTGAACTTTGACTAGAATGAAAGGTGCGTGCAATTGAAAATACTAACAACCCAAAACTAAAAGGGATCCATACATAGACTGTCAATGAGAGGTGATCTGGCCATGGTGTGTAGGAAGAGGCCTATCACCTTCAAAATTATCATTCTCCAAATATTTTATACAATTTTTACAAGGAAATTGAACTATGACTAGACATGGGCAACATTGACCTGTGAATGGGGCCAACATTGAAATTTTTTCAAATTGTTTATGTATGCATTGAAAGTTTACATGGATAGACTATTCACATGCCTTAACGATATGGGAGGGTTTTTGGACTCAAATTTGACTCACACACCCACTTTATTCCATCATAAATTCACCATGTAAACCATAAACCCTAATTTAGTGGAGTCATCGATTTGTCGGGTTTTAGTGTTCCCATTGAATGGATGCATTGTTGTTGACATGGAATGGGACAACACATGTACCTTCTTAATTTTCTTCCTTCACCTGATGTGGGCCTAGTCATTCCTAGCCTTGAATTGAAAGTTACCCCTAGTCTTAGTCATCACCCTTCATGACACTTGTCACCAAACAATCATTAGATCACAAGGTTGGAGGCATATGGGCATTGGGATAATGATTCTTTATAACCCTACAGTAACAAGAGACATTAATTGAACTTTGACTAGATTGAAAGGTGCATGCAATTGAAAATACTAACAACCCAAAACTAAAAGGGATCAATACACAGTCTGTCAATGAGAGGTGATATGGTCATGGTGTGTAGGAAGAGGCCTAACACCTTGAAAATTATCATTCTCAAAATATTTTATACAAAGTTTTCAGGGAAATTGTACTAGGACTAGACACGGGCAACAGTGACCTGTGAATGGGGCCAACGCTGAAATTTTTTCAAACTGTTTCTGTATGCGTTGAAATTTGACATGGATAGATTATTCACATGACTTAACGATATGGGAGGGTTTCTGGACTCAAATTTGACTCACACACCCACTTTCTTCCATCATCAATTCATCATGTAAACCATAAACTCTAATTTAGTGGAGTCATCAATTTTTTGGGTTTTAGTGTTCCCAGTGAATGGATGTGTTGTTGTTGACATGGAATGGGACAACACATGTACCTTCTTAATTTTATTCCCTCACTTGATGTGGGCCTGGTCATTCCTAGCCTTGAATTGAAAGTTACCCCTAGTATTAGTCACCACCCTTCATGACACATGTCACCAAACGATCATTAGATCACAAGGTTGGAGGCATATGGGCATTGGGATTATGAGGCTTTATAACCCTACAATAACAAAAGACATTAATTGAATTTTGAATAGATTGAAAGGTGCGTGCAATTGAAAATGATAACAACACAAAACTAAAAGGGATCAATATACAAACTGTCAATGAGAGGTTCTCTGGCCATGGTGTGTAGGAAGAGGCCTAGCACCTTCAAAATTATCATTCTCCAAATATTTTATACAAATTTTACAAGAAAAAAGAGAAATTATACATGCACTTACCATCTTAAAGGTGCCATGTTGTTGAAGATAAAATAGTGTTGATGATCATTTGCAATGTTTTTTTTGGGAAATACTCATTAAAATCATCTTCATCATTAGTAGAAGGATGATTAGGATGATTTCATTGATAAAAATAATATTGAAATTCCGAGTGATGTGCATAATGTGCATTCAATTTTTTTTACATAACAGTTACAATAAGATAAGCATATAATGGAAGCTAATGTTAAAATATATGGAAGACTTTTTTTACATGGAAACATTATTTGTGATTTTTTTTTACCAAAACATATTATTTTTCTTCATTGCTACCATCATCACCCTTTCCATCAACATCTTCCTCATTATAATTAGATTCATTGTTTCCTTCAATTTTATCTTTATCATTATGTCAATCGCCATTAATGAATCCTTAATGGATCCAATGGTGACAAACATAATGAAGAGGATAAGAATGACACTCTCTAGATGATGTGCATCATGTGCACCATAAGGTTTTTTTACAAAAGGCTTGGTAATGGGGATGAAGAGGTATATTGTGTATAGGGTTACAAAGGTTAGGTGTGATAATGGTTATTGTGTTTTTGAAATGTAGAGTAGTAGGGGGTGATTGTGTTGATGGTCATGAGGTTAAGGGTCACATGATATTAAAGGATTAGCATACTTGAGATCATAGTGTCAAAGGGAAAAGTTAGCATGTTTGTGGTGATAGTGCGTTAGGGGTTGATTATGTTAGAAGATCACTAGGTGACAACATTACTTACTTAATAGATTAAGAGTTGTTGGGTTAGTCAATTATGAGGTCCAAGGATTTGTGGGTTAACCATGGTAAATATGGTCAATGATTGTTAAATATATCTAATGGGTTACTAAAGTCAATGGATAAGGAGGTTAGTAGCTTACATGATTAAGAGTTAGTGAGTCAATGTAGTTGATATATTCAAGCATGGAAAATAGGTCAACAACAATCAAACTCGATGAAACATTATCAATATGACCAAATATGGTCAGTGTAGTCAAACATGGTCAATGTGGTCAATATTGTCAAGAGGGTGGGTTAGAATGTTTGGGTTCATAGTGCATTAAGGGGTGTTTGTGTCTAGGGTCATAAAGGTTAGGGGGTACTATGTGTTTAGGGTTAGAGTGGTCAAAATTTGATTGTATGAAAGAGCACAAGGGCTTGAAGGTATAATGTGTTCAAAGTCATAACACTTAAGAGCCCCATTGTGTTAAGAGGTTAATGTGTTCAAAGTTCATAGTGTGTTATGAGATGCCAAGCTCGATGGGATAGCTCAAGTGGTTGAGCATTGTGAATTGAAAATAAGAGATCTCGAAATCAATTCCTTGAGCCGATTATATGTTATATGTTAATATTCAATGTCCTTGTGAAAGGATTTACCCTGGTTACAACCCATAGACGATGGTGAAGTCTTCGAGTATTTCCCTTGCATAGTGACATGGAAAAAAGTATTAGGAAATGATTGTGTAAAGGTAATATTGGTCAGACAGTATAGTGTGTCCAAGGTCATATTAGTAAATATCAAGGTGTGTTAATGGGTGAATTTGTTAAGAGTCACATTTTGTTTGGGATAACAATGACTAGGCGTTCTAGAGTGTTAGAGGGTTAGTTTGTAAACAATTATAGTGTGACAAGGGACATAATAGTTGGGAGGCATAGTGTGTTAGGAGGTGATTGTATTCCAAGTTAAAGGGAATAGTATCTCTAGGGTCACATTGCTTAGGGATTGAGGTGTGTAAGAGTTTAATGTGTCAAGTTGATTATGTCAAGGTCGTCGTGGGTTAGGAGGTGATTGTGTCAAGGGTCACAAGGGCTATAGAGTGTAATGTGTTCTAAGTCACAATGGCTACATATTATTATGTATTAGGGAGTTAGTGTGTTCAATGCAATAGTGCTCATGAGTTCAATGTAATGGTGTTATTCTAATTATAATTACAAAGTTAAATATCTATGATGCTTCTAGACACCTTGGAATAATAAATTAAAATATTTTTTTATAATATTTTGTAAACTTGAAACATTAAAAAATAATTAAGTCTACCCAAAATTTCAAAAACAATTTTAATACCAAAACATGTAAATTTAAAATACCACGATCATGTTATAAGGGATTCAAACCATTATTATGAGACCCAAAGCATAGGAAGGAGCCTGCCCATTGCACATGACCAAGGAGATCAATGTGCAGATGACCAACGGGATATAATTAGTCTCTGAGGGAGGAGAAGATCCAAAGCATAGGAAGGCGCCCATTGCACGCGACCAAGGAGATCACTGTGCACGCGACCAAAGGGATAGAGTCTGCGAGGGAGGAGATACACTGTCAGGGAGGAGATACACTGCAAGGGAGAGAGAGGGAACATAGAGTGCACACAGAGGGAATTGAGTTGAGGGCACACAGAGGGAACATGGAGGAGATACACTGTGAGGGAACATAGAGGGCACATGTGAGGGCACACAAAATGGTGAGTACCTCTATTCAAAAAAAATCCACTAGTAGCCACTTCGTATAAATCAATTGAAAATAACTGCAAAGGAATGTTGGGACAGAGCATCCAACAGAAGGATGAATTATGGTCCTTCATATCTCTAATAAGTTAGAGCATGAATTGAAAGAAGAAAACGCCCCCAGATTTACTAGGTTGAGGTATCCATCACACATAATTACAAGCATGCCCCAATGCTTAGGTATGATAAAGTGTCGAGGATATGTCTTGCAGTTGGAGGAAGGGCATAACCAAAGACAATTATGAAATAAGAAAACAACCTTCAACCACTCTCACCAATTAATTCCCCAACCTTAGGCACAAGTATATCCATGACATCAACAACATTTCCATCATCATTGAGCAACATGTAAAACACCTTGATATCTTTTGGATAGTTTCACACAATTATTTTCTTTTTAAATGCCTCCTCTATTAAATATCATTCTCTAGATCTGCAAAGGCAATTTCAGGCTCAACCATCCAAAACTCCGCAAGATGCCTTGATGTATGAGAATTTTTAGAATATAATTTTTGACCAAATCTATACACACTATTAAGTGCACAAGCATATGTCTCAACTTGGAATTGACCAAAGACACTTAGGAATGTTTGGCAAGTGAATAAGTCCTGGGAAAAGTCGATCTTCCCATATTTTTGTGGGATGCCAAGTTTCAATCTAGAGCCTTGCATCTTTAAGAGTTGATTTTTAAACTTTCGAAGCTCATATACTGTAGCAACAATTTATTCTTTATCAACTTGGTTGGACTTCAAATTTAATGTACTCTTTCCTTTCTCTTTAACAAGGAAATTTGTAGCTTCTAAATTAGCTTCAGAAGGTGGGGGATTTCCTTTCATTTCATGATCTAAGAAATAATTTATGACTACTCATGCAATAGAGAATCTAAGGATGAGTTCCATAGCATAAAGCAGTTACAAAGCAAGAAGAAATTTGGCAATGAATTCAAATGGCATGGCATGGAAACTGAGAAATAACACATACTTTGAAAAAGCATCACATGAATCTCTGTTGTAGATAACCAAAACTTTTGCACTGTTTATTAAGATGAAAATGAAGCTACAACCACAAAAAAAAAACTACTCCCGTGTCTCCCCCCCCTTTTTCTCCTCAAGAGATTTACAATAATATAGATTTATCATCCCCCATCGAATTATTGAAGACAGATTCGATTGACAAAAGGAAACTTCCCAGAAACGAACAGGTGTCTGAGGACTAGATCAAAAAAATAGTAACGTATAACTAAATCCATAAAAACTAGGGTTTAGTGATGGATTTTCATTAAAGAGATTTTACGATACTAAATGAACCATTCCTTCAACATGAAACACCTAAGATTTGACCCAAAAATAGACTAGCTGGAGTCGTGAATAATGAACTGATAGTGTTTGATGATGATCTGGGTGAGATCCTACAATTTTGCGAATGTCTGCAGTTTCAGCAGCTAGTGCGCACTATATAGAGTCATTTTAGCTGCCAAAAGTCTAGATATTCGACAACTAATAGCGCATTTTCAGGTTAACGTAAGCTGTCAAAAATCCTGGCACAAGATTTTTAATAAGTAACTGATGCTTGTCCTTAGCCTTCCAAGCTTCTCATAACTGATCTTCTTCTAGAGTTAAAACAACCACTAAATCAGGCACAGATATCTGCTGAGTGCACAAAGCCAAGGAATCTTCCATCTATACATTTTCCAACTTCATTCTTTGATGTCTAGGTGACAACACATCTCCAACCTGAGTTAGCAACTAACAGAACACTGCGCTGAGGAGAAAGGAATGTTGAGACAAGGAGAAGTGGTGTGTATCATATGACATGACCTAGGGTTAGCAAATCAATAAAATAAAACCCTAACGACAGAACAAGATAAAACAACCCATCCTCTGGAGATGATTTTTGCAGTCTTTAACTGGTGATGACAGGTGTACCACATCTAGTTAGGCACATGATAGGCAGTTCACTATTTTAAAAACCTACACTTTTGGCAGCTAACAACACATAAAACCTTAATATTTAAGCTATCGAAAGTCTACACTTTCGGTAGCTAAACACTATGAAATTTCCGCTCCTAAGTTGTCGAAAGCCAAAAAATTTATATGTGATAAAAATGCTAATCCAATTGAAGGACATTGGAAACAAAATGTGAAATACCTTACAATGACATTACTAATGTTAAGAAATAAGCTAATAGTTGAAAATATGGATGTTTCACTTTTGGGCATCGAGACTAGGGTAGGTAGTTTTGATGTGTGTACAAGGTAGTTAGAAGAACCTATGCCTTCAACAACCACTATTCACAATGCAATTGAGGCCTTCATCAATTTGATTTTAGAGTTTTGTAAAAAGACAGTGAAATTGATGAAATAGCATGCACCCCTCTCAAAACTTGTCAAGACCATCCAGAGATACCATGTCAAATTACAACATCATATTGTAGAAACACATGATCCCCTATTTGATGCTCCATTTACCAAATTTGGATCCCCTAATCACATGCACACTCCACATGATTCTTGACAACGAATTCGTGGGTTTAGTTGTAAGAAATGACCACTATGTATCCTAGTGACATCACAATGAACCACATATGTTGAAAACCATGTTTAGATATTTATATTAGCAACAAAAATAAGAATAATTTATAAGTAAACTTAAAGTAATTAGGTGTTTGTCTCTATCACTGACAAGCTCAGTGATGTCATTCAATATTATTTAGATTCAATTGGCCTTATAGCATGCAAACTTCGATGTTCTAGTTATATAAGACTTAGCAACATTCAATTATGTCTAATTTTCCAAATGAGTCCTTATATCATGGAGATAGTTCATATATCTAAGTCAATATAGAAACACTTTGGTTCTCCCATTCTCATTCCACCTTGATCAATTCACATGCCTTTGATGGTATACAATGTGAATCAATATGAACTATATCTAACTTTCTATCGAGTTAGGTTGTTTTAGTCAATGTTGCAGTTATGACTACCCATGTTGACTTTAACTTACCCCTTGGTAATGAAAAGTGAGCCCTAATGGATAAGGGAAGTTTGGGGACCCAAGGGAGGCTTCTCAACCTAGAAAATACCCCAACTAGTGCACAAGGCCCAAGAGAGGTCATAAGGACAAGTGAGTGATTTACCCCAAGGAGGAAATTTGTTCAGTGCAAGGGTCAATAAACTCAATCGGTTGGTTTGAACAATAAGTAACCTCACTGAATAAGTGATTTTTCTTTTTGGAGGTAAATCGTATACCTTAAGGCCCAAGAAGCTTTAGTCACTAGGTTTGGAGACTCACTGGCCTCCCAACCTAGAAAGTTTCCTTTTCTTGGCTAAATTATCCAAATATACGAAAAATTGACACCTTTATTTTCTTACTTCAATGATGAAGGTTCAATTACTAACTTTTAAAGGACTTTTGGTCTCATGACTTAATGATTTATCTATCATGAGGAAAAATGATGGATTGAGATATCAACAAGTACTTAAAGTCAACGACTTAGATGTCTTCTTGAAAAAGTGGTTCATAGAGATAACAAGAAAAATATTGAAGGAGATTCTACAATGTGAATTATCCATTACTCACAAAAAAAATTAAACTCTTATTCTATGCAACATTGAGTTTCCTGCATGGTTGCTTGGTGATTTCAAAAATTCTTCAACTCGTCAATAGTACTAAGGAGTCATTAAGGGATCCAATACCTTCATAAATATTTACACATCAAATTCAGTCTTACAAAATTGATCCTAAATCCTCATAGATATAAACTACCTCATGTGCGAGCT
>JZKD02S1674689.1:166369-187111 GCA_000966675.3 Picea glauca
TGTGGATTTATCATTGTATATTATCTATAGAAAACTTTTCAAAAATTCTTTGACTTCATCTTCTACTATATATACTAGTAGAATCATGCATTGGCTTAGTGGCCAAATTATGGAAGGTTTTCTATTTCTTTCATTCATATTAACTATGTTTCTAGCATGAATAGCTTCCTGCATCACCTTAATTACATATTGAAAGTAACCTTTCTTTCATAGTACATAAAACCTTGGTGCTCACTATAAATCTTGATATATGGGTCCTTGATTTGCATCTCTCATGTTTGTGCTATAATTGGCTCCAAACTAGGTGACGATATTGATCCCAATGTAGGCACAACCTACTATATTTTCACCATGGATATAAAGCTCTCACAATTCACCATATTATCATTACTCTATCTCATGTATTGTTCCTCCCATTTATTAATCAATTGTACACAATCATGTGTATTATGTATTGTCTTTTGGTAGTACCCACATCAAGGATGGTGAGGATATAAGTAATTCCTTTCAATATAACCCACTTCATAATAATTATAAAATCATGGTGGGATATGATCCACTTAATTCCATAGATCCATATTATACTAATTCTAATTATGTCCCCTATCCACTCCCATGGTTGAATCCATTTTTTTATAAGATCTAATGAATCCCAACATCCAGCTTCTCATGTAGATTTTTTTTTAAAAACCTATAGGAGGCGTGGCAATATCGACGAAAGTTCGTCGCAAGGTAATGATTAGGTTTTATTAAGCATGGAAATATCGACAAAAGTTAGTCACAAGGTAATGATTAGGTTTTAGTAAGCGTGGAAATATTGACGAAATTTCATTGCACTTTTCCACGGTCTTGCATCGGACATATAACATCTGCGTCGTAAATTTTTTCTCTACCAAAAGTTTTCGTCGCTATTGACACGCTTTTTCATTGCAACTTTCCACACTTTTGCATCGCACGCATGACATATGCATCGTAATATGTTGATAATGTTTTTACTTTGGCACATTTTTTTGTCCCTATTGTGACAAAGTTTCGTCGCTATTGCCAGACATTTTAAGGTAAATCTGTCTTGAGGATGATGACACGTGGAGGGATTATTTCGTCGTTGTTTCCATGAAAAATTGGTTCGTGGATATAGAGACGAAAAATTTTCCATGAAAAATAGTCTTTTCTTTTGTGGAAAGTGCAATGGATATGTGTGGCAATAGCAGCGAAAAACTGTGGCAAATTTGGTCATATGTAGTAGTGGTATCATCTTTTATTTGCAACAGATATGTGTTTCCACTACTTGGAGTGTTGCAGCTACTAGATTCCTGTGTTGCAATGTTAGTGACTAATAGTAATGAGGTACTTCCTAATAATTATGCAAAAATAACATAATAATGGTGTATGGGGTAGGATTCATACCTTTGGTGGCAAATGAGTTGAACTAGATAATGGAAGTCTCAAAAAGAAAAGTGATAGACATGAAATGTTTAGAAAAAAAGTATAGATGAGTTTTTTCTAGTATGCCATTTTAGGAACCCATCAATTATCCATATGATGAGGAAGATATATATGAATATAAAAATATTGGAAGAAGTGACATTCATACCGTGGAAGCTCACTTGATGTTCTTCCCCTACAACAACGTTTTGTGGTGGTGATTTACCCACCTCCAAAAAGAGACAACCACCATCGTCAATGAGTCCAAAGTCCCAATTACTTCCTTGAATCCCAAAGACATTAGAATAAGGTATCAAACCCATGAACCTACAATATCATTAAATGAATCCTTTCTGGAGAAGTTTAGGGTTGATAATAAAGACTTCAAATATCTAGTGAAAGATTGGTACACCAGTGAGGTGAGACAAGTTAAAGAGGGAAAAAGATACATTCCAATGCAATACTTGAAGATACTATACATCATGATCAATAAAATGATCTGCATACTATATGGTGAAGAAACCAACATGCACTTTAGGATAGAATGGTTTATGATGGCACATACAGTGGTGAAGACTAGACATTTGTTTAATTGGGAAACCATCCTAACCTACAATTTTTTTATATGTCAGTATATTTGATTGTTGCAATATTCTCTACACACCATTTCCCTTTTTTCGAATGGATTTGGACTCCAAGTCATCCCACAATCCACATATGTTGTTCGAAATTGTGGGTCATAAATTATAAATAATTTTTTTTATAGTATCTATGAATATTTTCTATCCCCTCTATACAAGTTGATATTTGGGATGTACCCACACACGATATCTCAAGGGGCCATCACAAACCTAAAAGAGATAGGGGACTATTATGTGAAAAAATATTATACCTATATCTGGGTATATGGAAGCACTGGGATGCCAATTTATTAACCAACTATGTGCCCAAAAAGTTGTTGGCTAGAGAAATTTCATGCCAAATAATGGAGAAAGGAATTGCGGTCTATCTATCAGATAAGAACAAGAAATACTGGCCAAATTTCCCACTACATCTAGGAAGATATACTTTGTTGAACAAACCCCATGTAGAGATGGAAGTTGAAGCCCTAAGGGAGATATATTTGTGCACAGGGAGCCTTAAAGAGAAAAAACTACACAATATAGTGCATGACCATTTAAAATGGGTCAATCTCACACACCAAGTCATTCATGAAATGAAATTTGTAGAGGACCTCTTCAAAGGGGATTTCTTTTTTGAAGAAGTATTATAAAGTATGCAGAGTGAATCAAAAATAAAAATATACAAAATGAAAAAGATAAAGAGAGGTCTACAGTGAAAGAACAATTCAAAATGTTACTGGAAAAGGAAAAGGAAAAAATGGAAGCTGAAGAAAGAGAACAAACATGACAAGATGAGGACAAAGCAAAGAGAGACAGAGAAGCATAAGACATGTATCAACAAAATAAAAGAAGCATGCCAAGAAAGATACAAATAAAGATAAGGATTGAGTCATTTAGAAGTATGTTGAAGGAAATAAAAATAACACTGAGACAAAAAAAAAATCTAAAGAGGATGCTAAGCTTGAAAATAAGAAAAATGAAGATGAAGAGAAACTAAGACTAGCAGCTGAATCTGAAGAGAAAAGGAAGAAATAAGAAGAGGAGAAACATGGTAGAGCTTAATCATAGGGGAAAGAAGGAGAACATACAAAAGTAGAAAATAATAAAGAATAGGATGAATTAGACAGAGTTGTGGAAAACCCCAACGCTAGCATAGTTACCATCCCTATCAAAGAATGCACTCCTATAGAAGTTATCCCTGGAAATATTTCTTACACATCTCAAGAACTAGGGCTACATGAAGTTGTAGTAGTTGTAGGAGATTATAATTACATCCATAAAACTATGACCATTTAGAGGAGAATAAAGAAAAGGAAGAGGGGAGAATCTACACCCAAGAAGGAATCTTCCGAGAAGAGAATCATATGGAAGGTGTTATCACACTATGTTTCCTTGGGTCTTTAGTTTGATTAATATTTTTTTTTAAACTTAGATTTAAATTTTTGAGTCACATCCTCTTAAAGTTTGATGTTAAGTTCACCTTAGAAGATTAGATTTTTGAATCATAGTCCTTGTTGGTCCTCAATTTGGTTTGTTCTTCTAGAACCTCTTTAGCTCATGACTCATTTTCGATCCCCTTCATGACTTGTCCTTAAATCGATCCCTCCCATTGCTAAGCTTATATGAAACATGTTCATCTTCACTCATGACCCAATAAGCATGACTCATTTTACTCGCTTACCTATCTAATAAGTTTTTGATTTGGAAGTGCTGCCTACTCATCAGGCAGTTCCGTAGTGCCTATCACATTTATTATCCATCCACCCCAAGTCATGATTGCCACGATTGATACCGTGTCCCTTATTTTCAATGCCAAAAGTTGGTTAAGAGCCTTCAAAAGATCTTGCATTTATGATCCTTGGTAACGATTTCTAAATTTTGAAAAGTTCAACAGTTTTGCGCTGCATAAGTTTGCCAGTTTCGATCAGGCGACCACATGTCAACTAAATCCGATGTCATGAGAGATTTCAAGGCTGAAGTTTCCCCAATTTCATCCTAATATAGTGTTGAGGATATCAACAGGTGTCAAATTTATAGGTATCTTATGCAACCACCTTTGCATATTTATTTTCATTGGAAATTTGTGCTCGGGTTTTCGGTTTGTTGAGCTTGTAGGGTAGTAAAGGAGCCATATTTTCATTCCTATAAATGTCCTTCCCCATGTCCATGGTCTAATTAATGTAGATTGATTTATCCTTTGATGTACCAGGTCTGTAATAGCCTATCCTTTGCGTATGTGTTGTGCTACCCAGAGGCGCTGCTCAAACCCTCTTTGTTTTCCATGCTCCCCTTTCATCCTATACAAAGAGCCATTTCAAATCACCCCTTCAAAGTCTATGCTCTAAAAAGCCTGTACATGTCTAAAGGTCTATTTTCCATAGTTAAGCTCGACTTTCTAAGCACTACCAATTTTAAAGGGGCATCCTTGTGCATTTGAAACCTGAATTGAAGCTTTCTAGTCATTAGCATCCCTTAAGCCTCTTAAGAAACCTCATTTTGAGACATGGAGACCCCTCAGTCAAATAAAGAACATAAAGATGGCAATATAGTTAGGACAGAACCTGTGGACATGCACCTTTTTGACACAGAGCCCATGGCAAGGGAGATGTTTCAAAGAGCAGGATGCCTCTCTTTCTGCCAGAACATGCAGAGAGGCCATCCAGAAGTAGAAAAACAATTCACATTAAATTTTGATGGCACGAAAACTAGAGTTGGGGATTTGAAATTTGAGGTAACCGAAGCCTCCATCTCAGCTGCAACAGGAATCCCCATTTCAGGTGAAAATTGGTTCAAGGCCATGGTTTTGAGTTCACCCTTTGTTAAAGATCTCTTCAAGCCTGAATATCAAATCAATGACTTATCTAAGAGTATGCCAAGGAATTAGTTGATGGATCAGTTTGATAGAATGTTGAAATCATACAGAGATATTTTACTTGTGAAGGGAGATTTAACACCTTGTACCATTACCACATAAGGTTGTTGTTACATTTTACTGGTAAGGTTCATATGAATGTTCCTTATTACCTATTGAGAAGTATAGGTAAAATGTCAGATAGGGTGCAAGCCAAATCTAAGGATGTATATTCTATCTTTTTTCACTCTGGATTGATCAGAATGTTAGCCTCTTAAGATTTGGGAAAGAAAGAGATTTCATGGGAGCATTTTATGGTTACTTCTCACTTCAAGCTGGACCCAAAACCTACTCCCCAATCTCAGATTGCAGGTCCTTCATCACTCACTAGTACTAAAGCAGGGATCAACTAGAAGAGAAAGGGCAGAGCCCCTGTTTCATATATCAACAAGCAAGTCAGGGAAGTTGAGGAGGAAGTTTGTCCTTCTGCACATAGAGATTTCTCATCACCACCTCCACCAGGGTTAGAAGAAGTGCCTTCTTCTACCAAGGTGACATCTAAAAATGGGAAGAATCTTCTCTTTACCTCTCCTCCTCCAGTAGTTGAAATCAAGGGTAAAATACCTTTCACTAGGTCATCAATCCATAAGGAGGTTTTCCAAGAGCATCCTTTCCCAGAAACCCATGTTCAAGAAGAAAGGAAAAATCATTAAAAGGCCTATGGAGGACAAATATGAAACCCTTACTCAGAGGAAGAAGAGAAAAGATAGTTTGCAGTCTATTGAAGACAAGCATGAAACCCCTGTACAGAAGGGAAAGGATAAATGTTCTAAAAGACCCTTGGAGACAAAATATGAAAACTTTGAGAAAAGCATTGAGAAGCCTGTGGTAAGAAAGGATGAAACCCCTGGGTAGAGAAAGAAGAATAAAGGTAGAGCCAACAAGGAACTTGATGAGATAGACAAGACACTTCCCATGCAAGAGGAAGAGGGGTCTGAGGAGAAGCCCATTGATACTGAGCATGCCACTGTCCCTCCTGACAACCATACCTACAAATGATTTATCAGGCAGCTTAGGGATGCAAGGAGAGAAATAACTTGTCTCAAAGAAGAAGACAAGGTCCACTTGGCTCATATGGATGAGTTCATGGTTGGCTACAAACATACCCTAGAATTGGTAAGGTTTGTAGTGAGAAAGGCTTTGCCTCTTCATAAACAACTGAAGAATATTTACAGACAGAACATAGGCTTTTAGTCTCAGAATAGGAAGTTAAAGGCAGAGATGAGACACTTTCAAGATGAGGTAGCTCAAAGAAATTTACAAGTGTTGGTAGAAGCTTCCATTGAAGATGATAAACCAACAGCTAAGGAGAGCTCAGCTACATCGAAGAATCCTACCAGCGCTAGGAAGGAGAAGTCTGCTTAGCCAATTGAAGATATTCTTTCTACTAGAAAGAGTGTTAGGCTAAGTGTTAAGATGACAAAATAGTTGGTAAGGGGTAAGCTCCATTTTTGGGAATTGTTCCTTTTTGGGAGGGTTAACTGATATGCAGATACTATGTTTTCCATCTACATAGGCTCCTAGGCATTTAGCTATATGGATTTTGAGTTTTTGCTAATTTCTAGCTTCACTCAGTAGTAAATGGAACTACCTATGGTATAGTCAAGGCACCTAAGTAAAATGGTTTTTGTCATCATGGAAGGACACAAACTGCTCTGCACATGTTCTAGATTCAAAGACGCTGCATTTTGGCAATGATACCCAAAACTGTATGTAAACACAATGTAAGTAGTGCTACGTACAAGCACTGCGTAAAATCTTACAGAGAACAGAAGCTGTACACAGTGGCATTACATAAAGCACTACGTAATATTACATAGAGGGAAGAATTGGTATATGGGTGCAACACAATGGCACTATGTAATATTTGATAGGGAGCCAGTTTACACACATGCACAACATAGGGGCGCTACCTATAGGCGTTACCTTGTCTCCTTGTTCCATTTTAGGGTGTGCTACCCAGAGTTGCTACACAAGGAAGTTTTCTAGCAAACACCAGGGATCTAGGAGGACTAGGCCAACAACTTTGGACAAGTTAATGATGGAGAAAGCGACAAAGGTAGCTATTGGCATTCTGAGGACAACTACAGGATCCAAAGGGAAACATGGAAAAAAAGGATTTGAGCAACAAAAGAGGATCAAAGTAGTTAGAAGCATGATTGGAATAGTCACCAACATTTTCCTGTTTTATAGCATAGGCAGTTATCTGAGTTGTTAGAACAAATAAATGTCTAAAGATTTTCAATGGAAAGAGGCCAGCTTGTACCTCCAGCTATTGCCTCCCTTTCTTGTTATAAATAGATAGATTTATTGCTTTAGTAGTTTTGGATGGTTGAGCAAGGCTCCCTAGACTGTAATATTTTTTGAAGTGACTATGATCTAGCTGTGTATTGGACTTAAGACTTTTTGACTAATATAAATCAGCTTCTATTTTAGCCTATATGCCTCTAATTCTAAATGTTCATGTTGTGAATGCTTCACATGGATAATTGTGGTAATGTTATGGTGGATGTTTGATCATTGTATTATCATGGTGTTTATTTAGCTTCTTAGTTCCTAATTTCAAGAAGATCTTGTCTTAAGAAACTTTCTTCCTTAGGCTCTTGTAGACCTGATGTTTGTAGTAGCCATTACACCCCTCTCATTCAAGTCTTCCCTCTATCCCATTTACTCTCAAACTACTGGTTGAAGTTAGTCAAAACCTTATTTGTTGGTACATGTTAGCCCTGTTTCTGAGTTAGGATATTATCATTTCGAGTCTTTTCCATCTGACCCTTTAAAAACACTCATACATTCACATATAACCTGATGGGTACTGGGATTACCTTCTATGCAATCAGAAGGTGACTCCTAGTGATAAAATTTTTGGTGTCGTTGCCAAGGAACGATTTGTAGACTTTTCCCTAGGATAGAATGACAATACTTACTAGCTCTTAGGGTGCATTGGGACTTAGTATTTTGAAGATTGCATCTTGCACTTGGCGACTCCATTGATTCATCTCTGGCACCTAAAGGAAGACATATGAGATCAAATCCACAGTTACCTTAGGTTCCACCTGAGGCCGACCCAGAGAAGACAATCAAGAAGGGAAAATATTTTCAAAAAAAAATTTGTGTTGCTGCCACAAGTGCTTCTGGTTAGTTACCCGATTCCACTCTTGATACTCCAGTTGTTTTATCAAGCAAAATTCCTTTATCTTCTTCCGAAGTATCTAAAAATATCAATTTTGAAGAGTTTCCTATTGAAAATTTTTCCTTTGAAACTTGATTGAAAGAAGAAAATATTGATATATTCTCCTCCCCTGATATTGAGAAGTGTTTCAGTCTTGATAGTTTTGAAGATCTCCCTACGTTAGGTTTTGCTACACCTTTCTCTATTAAAACTTTTTCTACCAAAGAAGTAGGAACTTCATCTCCCTCTCAGATTTTACCATCCTCTTCCAAGACTACACCTGCTGTTGTGAAGACTGAAAACTCCTCTTTATCATTTTCTCCTTCTCCTTCTTGTTCACCTAGAATCAAAAATCAAATGGAAGTTATTAACCCCCTTGCAAATAGGATGGATGCCATAGTGGCTACAAGATATGCTCCTCTAGTCTTGCCTCAACCAATGAATGCTCTTCCCCCTAGAGATTATTTCAAATACATGCCCAAGTTTATTGGAGAAGAAGATATAATAGTTGAGGAACATCTTGTTGCTTTCTCTAGCTATGTAGATAACCAAAATATTGAAAATGAAGATGTTTGGATGAGGGTTTTCATCCAAATCCTTTTTGGTGAAGCTAGGAAGTAGTTTAGGGGTCTGGCCCTTGGATACATCATGGGTATTGAGGCATTGGATGAATCCTTCTTGAGAAACTGGGGTGACAAAAAGGATTTTCTATACTACATCACTAGATTTGGATCTTTGAAAAGGAAAGAAGGAGAGTCTGTCTCTGACTTTTCTAAAAGATTTAACAAAATGTACAAGAAGATCCTTGATGAGATCAAACCCACTAAAACCATGGCAAAAATCACTTATGCCAGTGCTTTTGACTCTGAGTTCTGCCTTCTATTGAGAGAGAGACTATCACCTTCCTTAGTTCATATGCAAGATGTTTCCTTAGAGGTAGAATCCAACATAATTTCTTCAGATAAGCTCAGGGGAAAATCTGGCAGAGATAGGAGGAAAAACAGAGATGAAGTTTCCACTTCTGACTCTCCTGTTGTTCATTCACAGGTAGATGAGTTTACCAAATTAGTAAAATCCTTTTCTACTGAGATCGAGAAGTTAAAATCAGAAGGAAGACAGCCATATAGAAATGTTTAGAACACTGAAAATAGAGGTAATTTTAGAAGACCCAAAAATGCTCCCCAAATCCTTCCCAGAGAGCCCAGAAACAGAGAAAGAGATGATCAGAGGATTCAAGCTCCTTTTCAAAATAATCTGGTTGTTGATGAAGACGAAGAAGTGGTAGAGGCTGATCCTGGGATTCACTGCTTAGTTGATACATCCCCATCCCCACACTTGACTCAATCCTCTTATGAGAAATCTATAATGGATATTCAAATTAATGAGTTAAGCAAGGGAGAAAAAGCAAAGGAAAGTGCTAGTAGATATAATCTTAGATCTAAGAAGAATGAAGAAAAAACTACTTCCCCTAATCATCCTGTTCAAAAAGAAGTTTGTACCGAAGTTGTGATAGTGGGCAGCAAGGAAAAAGACTCTCAAAACCCACAGGTTGATCAGAAATCCTTCTCCTAAAACTAAAGAGATTTTGAAGCCTTCCCCTTCCTTCAGTTTTGAGAATGAAATCCAAAAAATTAAGATTCCTGTACCATTTTTGGAATTGATAAAAAATGAAGAATTTAAAAGGTATCTGACCAAAATGTTACAGCCTGTTCCCTCTCCTAATGCCACTGATTCAATAAATCTGCAATATGAAAAACCAATTGTGATTTTAGGCCCTTTGATAGAAGACATAGATGACTCATCCCCTCCCTTCTACACTTCTCTAAATATTCATGACAAAGTGCTGCATAACTGTCTTTTGGATTCAAGGGCCTCCCATAATCTTATGCCAAAGTCTATTATGGTTGAACTTGGATTGGAAATCACAAAAACCTATCATGACCTATATTCTTTTGACTCTAGGAAAGTAAAATTCTTGGGGTTCATTAAGGATATGGTTGTAACTCTATTTCAGTTGCCCATTAAAAGTATACTTATGGATGTTGTGGTGGCTGATGTTCCTCCCAAGTTTGGCATGCTCTTGTCAAGGTCTTGTATTAAAACACTTGGAGGGACCTTGCAGATGGATCTCTTGTATGCAACTATCCATGTGTTTTTGGGGGAACATAGAAGACTTTACAGGGAAGCCCAGCTGGATTACATTATTAGTGATGAATCTAACCTTGCCAATCATCCTGTTTTCGCTCTTGATACTGATTTGGCATCTAGCATTTTGTAGTTCACTGATGCACCTGAGACTCCTCTTGAAATCAGAAAGCAACATGTTACGTTATGTGAAGAGCCTCCTCTAGCCACTTCCGTTTGGAAGATGTTCTTTGATGGAGCATCTTCTAAGGAAGGTGCTGGTGCGGGAGAGTTCTTTGTCTCACCAACTCAGGAGACTATATCTTTGTCATATAAACTAGAATTTGAAACTACCAATAATGTGACAGAGTATGAATCTCTCGTCTTCGGCTTGAGGGCTGCAAAGGATATGGGAATTAAAAATCTCTCAATATTTGGAGATGCTGAATTGATAGTTCATCAGACCAAAAAGATTTGTCAAACTAAACACCCTAGGCTTAGATCTTATAGAAATGAAGTATGGGACCTAGTGGAATTTTTTTTCTCTGAGCTTGACATCTCTTTTATTCCACGAGAAGAGAATTATGTGGCTGATTCTTTGGCTGTATCAGCAAGAAACTTTAGGATACCTACACCCCTTAAACTCAAGTATGATGTAGAAGTCAAGTATAGGCCTTCTATACCGGACAATGTCAAATATTGGAAGGTGTTTGAGGATGATTTAGAGCTTAAAAAATTTCTTGAGTCTGTTGATGAATTTGCTACATTACACATTGATCAGGATCATGATTATGAAATTACTCCACATGATGATGTTTTCCTTAATAAAATTTATAATCATCATATTGTGCAGCTACTTAGCAATCACATTCCAAAACGACTAGTTCCGTTGGAAAAACTATTTGATGAAAATGATGTGGCAGTAAAGGGGAAGGTGTCTACTGATGATGATGATATAACTGAGTGCAATTTGGGAACATAAAAGGATCCAAAATATGTCAAGATGTCAAGCAGCTTATCAAGAGAGCAGAGGGAAGAATATGTCAAATTGTTAAAGGTGTTTGTTGATGTATTCGCATGGACTTATGAAGATATCAAAACTTATGACACAAACATTATAGAGCATAAGATTCCATTAAAAGAAGAGACCAAGCCCTTCAGGCAAAAGTTGAGGAAAATCAATCCTATGTTACTCCCTATCATGGAGAAAGAGGTAAAAAATCTTTTAGATGCAAAAATTATTATTCCTTTGAGATATTCTGAATGGGTGGCTAACTTGGTCCCCGTGAGGAAAAAGAATGGAGAAATTAGACTTTGTGTCAATTCTAGAATCTGAACAGAAGCTCTAAAAAGGATAATTACCCTTTACCCAAGATGGAGCATATATTACAGAGGGTGACAGGTGCATCCCGAATGTCTATGGTTGATGGATTTTTTGGCTACAACCAGATTTTTGTTTTGACAGAGGATAGAGAGAAGATGACTTTTACCACTCCTTGGGGTACATTCATGTACGCCAAGATGCCCTTTGGTTTGATGAATGCGGGGGTGACCTTTCAGCGAGCTATGGACATAGCATTTATTAGAGAAAAATACAAGTTTGTTGTTATCTACTTAGATGACATAACCATTTTCTCTCAATCCGATGAAGAGCACTGTGATCATTTAAGAAAGGTTTTCTTAAAATGCAAAAAATTTGGTCTCTCTTTGAATCCGAAAAAGTCATTGTTCGCCATGAAAGAAGGAAAATTATTAGGGCATATCATGTCAGCTGAAGGGGTGAGGATTGATTCCAATAGGGTTGAAGCCATACTAACCTTAGAAATGCCTAGATCTAAAAAAGAAGTTCAATCTTTTCTGGGAAAGGTTAATTTCTTAAGAAGGTTTGTGTCAAATTTTGTTGAGTTGCTTAAGTATATCACAGCCATGCTGAGGAAAGATAATGAAATCAAGTGGATTGCTGAGGCACGTAGTTCTTTTGATCAAATAAAGAAAGCTTTGAGAGAAGCCCCAGTCTTAGTCAGCCCAGACTACTCCAAGGTCTTTCTTATTTTTTATTTTGTCTCTTTTGATATAGTAGCAACAGTTTTGTTACAGAAGAACTCTGAAGGCTTAGAGAAGCCCATTGCCTTTTTCAGTTAGGCTTTGAGAGACATAGAATTAAAATATGACATTATGGATAAGCCAGCCTATGCACTAGTTAAATCTCTTAATTCCTTCAGAGTTTATGTGCTGCATTCAAGAGTTATTGCTTATGTTCCATCAACTGTTGTAAAAGAAATTATTATTCAACCTAATATTGACGGAAAACACAACAATTTGATTGCTAAAATCCTTGAATTTGATTCATAAATCAGGCCTACCAAATTGGTCAAAGGCCAGGGTTTAGCCAAGTTGTTGGCTGAATCAAATTGCTCAACGTTGGGAGTAAATTTCATTGGTTCATGTTCAGAAAAGAAACAGACTGAATTAAACAACAAAGGTACTCAAGTTAGCCCTGCATTGGCAGATTGCAGTTGGTACAAGGACATTATATTTTTCTTGCAGAATGTTCAACCTCCAAGTGGTATGGAAAGGAACAAGGTGAGAGCGTTAAAACTCAAATCAATAAAGTATTGCTTGGTTGATCAAATTTTGTATTGGAAGGACCCATTTGGAGTGTTCTTGAGATGCCTAGACCTGCAAGAAGCCCAAAGGATTATGTCTAATTTTCATGACAGTTTGTGTGGGGGGGCATCATTTTTGGAGGACCACCGCCTACAAGATTCTCAGGGATGGGTATTTTTGGCCTAGTCTGTTTACAAATGTCTGTGCTAAGATTAGAGCATGTGATAAATGTCAGAAATTTTCTGGAAATTGGCAAGTTAAGTCTTTTCCATTAAATCCCGTAGCAACTTCTGGGCCTTTTCAACAGTGAGGTCTAGATTTTATCAAGGAAATTCATCCCTCTTCAAGTGGCCAACATAGATGGATTTTGACTACCATATATTACTTCACTAAGTGGATAGAGGCTATCCCTACCAGGAATGCTTCCCACAAAGTCATCATTGGTTTTCTTGAAGATATTATAGCAAGGTTTGGCTGCCTGAACATAATTGTCACTGACAATGCTACATCTTTTAAGGCCTAGCCTTTGATTCAGTTCTGTCAACAATTTGGAATCACATTGATTCACTCTACCCCTTACTACCCCCAAGGGAATGGGCTTGCATAATCCTCCAACAAAATCCTTCTAAAGATCATTAAAAAGTTGTTGGAGGACAATAAAAAGGCATGGGATTCAAAACTGAAGTTTTCTTTGTGGGCTGATAGAGTGACAATGAAGAGGGCCCTGGGTTTCTCTCCTTTCCATCTTGTGTATGGATTTGAGGCCATTTTCCCTGCTCAACTTGCCTTGCCTGTGGAAAATATTTTCCAAGATTATCAAGGGGAGATGGATGATATGATCAGAAGGATTCAATAGCTAGTTGAAGTGCAACAGAATTGGGAGTAGTTGGTAGATAAAGCATATGATAATCAACTAAAGATCAAGCAGGGATTCAACAAGAAAGTCAAAAAGGAATATTTTCAATTGGGCGATCTGGTGCTCAAGTGGGATGCACCAAGGCAATATAAGGGCAATCATGGTAAATTTGAAGCTTTATGGACTGGTCCTTTTAAAATCTCTGAGGTATTCTCTAATAACACCTTCAAGTTGCAGAATATGGAGAATGAAGAGGTGTTTGGTGGCCCTGTAAATGGGCATTTCTTGAAAGAGTACTTTGCTTGAGCCATGAGTGGCTCTTCATGCCATTGTAAATATAATTTTTTTTTTTTTTCAATAACTGATCCCATAGCCCTAGGATAAGGCACTAAATCTACTCATTCTTGGCAACCCACAGGGGGCATGCCATCCCCTGTGGAGCCAATGTTATCACACTATGTTTCCATGGGTCTTTAGTTTGATTAATATTTTTTAAAAACCTTAGATTTAAATTTTTGAGTCTCATCCTCTTAAAGTTTGATGTTAAGTTCACCTTAGAAGATTAGAGTTTTGAATCACAGTCCTTGTTGGTCCTCAATTTGGTTTGTGGTTCTATAACCTCTTTAGCCCATGACTCATTTTTGGTCCCCTTCATGACTTGTCCTTAAATCGATCCCTCCCATTGCTAAGCTGATATGACACCTCTTCATCTTCACTCATGATCCAGTAAGCATGACTCGTTGTACATGCATACCAGTCTAATCATTGTTTGATTTGGAATCGCTGCCTACTCATCAAGAAGTTCCATAGCTCTTGTCATGTTTATTATCCATCCACTCCAAGTCATGATTTCCATGATTGAGACCGTGTCCCTTGTTTTCAATGCCAAAAGTCAGTTAAGAGCCTTCAAAATATCTTGCATTTATAATCCTTGGTAACGGTTTCTAAATTTTGAAAAGTTCAACAGTGTTGCACTGCATAAGTTTTCCAGTTCCGATCAGGTGACCACATGTCAACTAAATTCGATGCTGTGAGAGATTTCAGGGCCAAAGTTTCCTAAATTTCATCCTAAGATCACGCTAAGGATCGCAACAGGTGTCGACTTTACAGGTATCCTGTGCAAAATCCTTTCCATATTTGTATTCACAGGAAATTTGTGCTCGGGTTTTCGGTTTGTTGTGCTTGCAGGGTAGTAAAGGAGCCATATTTTCATTTCTTTAGCCTTTGACGTTGCAGGTCTGTAATAGCCTATCCTCTATGTATGCATTGCGCTACCCAGAGACACTGCTCAAACCCTCTCTGTTTTCCATGATCCCCTTTCATCCTATACAAAGAGCCATTTCAGATCACCCCTTCACAGTCTATTCTCTAAAAATCTTGTACATGTCTAAAGGTCTATTTTCCATAGTCAATCTCGAATTTCTAAGCGTTGTCAATTTTAAATGGCCATCCTTGTGCATTTGAAACCTGAATTGAAGCTTTATGGTCATTAGCATCCCTTAAGCCTCTTAAGAAACCTCATTTTGAGTCATGGAGAACCCTCAGTCGAAGAAATCACACAAAGGTGGCAAGATAGTTAGGACAGAACCTGTGGACATGCGCCTTTTTGACACAAAGCCCATGGCAAGGGAGATGTTACAAAGAGCAGGATGCCTCTCTTTCTGCCAGAACATATAGAGAGGCCATCCAAAAGTAGAAAAACAATTCGCATTAAATTTTGATGGAAAGAAAACTAGAGTTGGGGATTTGGAATTTGAGGTAACCAAAGCCTCCATCTCAGCTGCAACAAGATTCCCCATTTCAAGCGAAAATTGGTTCAAGGCCATGGTTTTGAGTTCACCCTTTGTTAAATATCTCTTCAAGCCTAAATATTGAATCAATGAGTTATCTAAGAGTATGCCGAGGAATCAGTTGATCGATCAGTTTGATAGAATGTTGAAAATCATACAAAGATATTTTACTTGTGAAAGGAGATTTAACACCTTGTACCATTACCACATAAGGTTGTTCTTACCTTTTACTGGTAAGGTTAAGATGAATGTTCCTTATTACCTATTGAGAAGTATAGGTAAAATTTCAGATAGGGTGCAAGCCAAATCTAAGGATGTAGATTCTAGCCTTTTTCACTCTGGATTGATCAGAATGTTAGTGTCTTAAGAGTTGGGAAAGAAAGAGATTTCATGGGAGCATTTTGTGGTTACTTCTCACTTGAAGTTGGACCCAACACCTATTCCCCAATCATAGATCGTAGGTCCTTCATCACTCACCAATACTAAATAAAGGATCAACAAGAAGAGAAAGGGAAGAGCCCATGTTTTGGAGATCAACAAGCAAGTCAGGGAAGTTGAGGAGGAAGTTTGTCCTTCTCCACACAGAGATTTCTCATCACCACCTCCACCAGGGTTAGAAGAAGTGCCTTCTTCTACCAAGGTGACATCTAAAAAGGGGAAGAATCTTCTCTTTACCTCTCCTCCTCAAGTATTTGAAATCAAGGGTAAAAGACCTTTCACTAAGTCATAAATCCATAAGGAGGTTTTCCAAGAGCATCCTTTCCTAGAAACCCATGTTCTAAAGAAGAAAGGAAAAAGAATTAAAAGGCTCGTGGCGGAGAAATCTAAAACCCTTACTTAGAGGAAGAGGAGAAAAGATAGTTTGCAGTCTACTGAAGACAAGCATGAAACCCCTATCTAGAAGGGAAAGGAGAAAGGTTCTAAAAGACCCTTGGAGACAAAAGATGAAACCTTTGAGAAAAGCATTGAGAAGCCTATAGTAATAAAGGATGAAACCCCTATGCAGAGAAAGAAGAATAAAGGTAGAGCCAGCAAGGAACTTGATGAGATAGACAAGAAACTTCCCATGCAGGAGGAAGAGGGGTCTGAGGAGAAGCCCATTGAGACTGAGCATGCCACTGTCCCTCTTGACAGCTAGACCTACAAAAGACTTATCAAGTAGCTTAAGGATGCAAGGAGAGAAATAGCTCATCTCAAAGAAGAAGACAAGGTCCACTTGGCTCAGATGGATGAGTTCATGGCTAGCTACAACCATACCATGTACTTGGTAAGGTTTGCAGCGAGAAAGGATCTGCCTCTTCGTAAAGAGCTAAAGAAACTTTACAGATAAAACAAAGGCTTTCAGTCTCAGAATAGGAAGTTAAAGGCAGAGATGAGACACTTTCAAGATGAGGCAGCTCAAAGAAATTTACAGGTGTTGGTAGAAGTTTCCATTGAAGATGATAAACCAATAGCTAAGGAGAGCTCAACTACACCGAGGAAGCCTACTAGCGCTAGGAAGAACAAGTTTGTTGAGCCAATTGAAGATACTCTTTCTACTAGAAAGAGTGTGAGGCTAAGTGTTAAGATGAAAAAATATTTGGTAAGGGGTAAGCTCCATTTTTGGGAATTGTTCCTTTTGGGGAGGGTTAATTGATATGCAGATACTATGTTTTCCATCTATACAGGATCCTAGGTGTTTAGCTATATGGATTTTGAGTTTTTTCTAAGTGTTAGCTTCACTCAATAGTAAATGGCACTACCTATGGTATAGTCAAGGAACCTAAGTAAAATGGTTTTTGTCATCATGGAAGGACACAAACTCCTATGCACATGTTCTAGATTCAAAGACGCTGCGTTTTGGAAATGATACCCAAAACTGTATGCAAATGTAGCGTAAGTAGCACTACATACAGGCATTGTGTAGTATCTTATAGAGAACAAAATCTGCACACAGTGGCGCTACGTAAAGCGCTGCATAATATTACACAGAGGGTAGAATTGGTATATGTGTGCAACACAATGGTGCTACCTATAGGCATTGCGTAATATTTGACAAGGAGCCGGTTTGCACACATGCACAACACAGGGGTGCTACCTACAGGCGCTACCTTCTTTCCTTGTTCTGTTTTAAGGTGCACTACCCAGAGTTTCTACACAAGGAAGTTTTCCAGGAAAAAGAAGGGATCTAGGAGGACTAGGCCAACAACTTTGGACAAGTTAATGATAGAGAACGTGACAGAAGTAGCTGTTGGCATTCTGAGGAAAACTACAGGCTCCAAAGGGACACATGGAAAAGTAGGAGTTGAGCAGCAAAAGAGAATCAAAGTAGTTAGAAGCATGATTGGATTAGTCACCAGTATTTTCCTGTTTTATAGCATAGGCAGTTATCTGAGTTGTTAGAACAAATAAATGTCTAGAGATTTTCAAGGGAAAGAGGCCAACTCGTACCTCCAACTGTTGCCTCCCTTTATTGTTATAAATAGATATATCTATTGCTTTAGTAGGTTCGGATGGTTGAGCAAGGCTCCCTAGACTGTAATATTTTTTGAAGTGACTATGATCTAGCTGTGTATTGGACTTAAGACTTTTTAACTAATATAAATCAACTTCTATTTTAGCCTATATGCCTCTAATGCTAAATGTTCATGTTGTGAATGCTTCACATGTATAACTGTGGTAATGTTATGGTGGATGTTTGATCATTGTATTATCATGGTGTTTATTTAGCTTCTTAGTTCCTAATTTCAAGAAGATCTTGTCTTAAGAAACTTTCTTGCTTAGGCTCTTCTAGACCTAATGTTTGCAGTAGCCATTACACCCCTCTCATTCAAGTCTTCCCTCTATCCCATTTACTCTCAAACTACTGGTTGAAGTTAGTCAAAACCTTATTTGTTGGTACATGTTAGCCCTGTTTCTAAGTTAGGATATTATCATTTCGAGTCTTTTCCATCGGACCCTTTAAAAACACTCATACATTCACATATAACCTGATGGGTACTGGGCTTACCTTCAATGCAATCAGAAGGTGACTCCTAGTGCTAACAGAACGTAGGCCCGAACCCAAAGGAGAATGAAATACAGACTGCATCAACTCTAAATGCACTTGCAGGTGCAAATTCCATGCTGGTATATGATATAGGAGAACCAATGGACATATCTAGAGCCATGGTAGTTGAGCTTGAATAAGCCATGAACACCATCAAAGACAAATTTGCTGATGAATTAAAAAAGGAGGCTAGTACAACCAAAACAATGCATAAAGAAGAACTATAGAAATAATTATAGCTCAAAAAAGATAAATTAGATGTTGAGTTTGAGAGAAGGGGTATTGTAAATAGGAGATTACATCAGGAAGAGATAGAATCCCTCAATATTAAACATTCAGAGGAAATGGAGCAACTCAAGACCACACATGCACTAGAGATGACAAGATTGCAAGAAGAATGCTTGGAGGTAAGAATCTACAATGAGAAGCTAGAATACATGGTTCAAAATTTGCAGCAAGGTAATAAACTCTTGGAGATGATTGTAGAATAAATCCAAAAGGGAGCTACCTTCCTGGGAATGGTCAAATAAAAAGATAGGTCTACAAATGAAGAACTCAAAAGTGTACAAAAGGAGTGCTTATGTTTATTAAATGAAATACATAAAAACAAGGGAGACTAACTCAAGATAGATATGAATATAGAAAACATAAAGGAAAAGTACCAAAAGGCTCAAAATGCCTATGAAAAAATCAAATACTAGAAATATGTGTATGATGGTCCACCTAGTACCCCGAAATTCTACATAGACAAACAAAAGATCAAATATTAAGTACTCTTAAATACTTGGAATCCCAATGTAGATGATATTAAAAGTACTCAAGAGGTAGTCACCAAAACATGCAAAAGACTATGGAGATCCTTCGGTGGCATACTAAATTTTTTTGGAATGGATATAATGGAAGATTTGGAAGAAGCAACCCCAACCAAGTCAAGGATAAAGGATGTGGAAGCGAGGAGATATGCCAGTAGGAAAAAAAATGAAAAAATCAGTGATATGAACTAAGGAATCTTAGAGGAAAATATCATAAATCCAATCAAGTTAATCTCACTAACCAAAGGATTCATTCAGAAGACAAAGAAAAGTCTGAAGACGGATGTGACAACCAAAATCTTTCATAGAGAGATAGATCTTGAAAACATGCAGATGAGAAGAGTGGATGGAATCTTGAAGAACTATGATCTCTAGAAGAAATATAGAGCCAATATGCAATAGCCTAAGACCTCATAATTATTGTATTTTTTAATGAATTATATTTGTTTTGATCATATAAAAAAATTTAAAGTCCAAGTATGGAATGTGAAATGAAATTTTGTAATTGTCATCTGACATGATGACAATTAAAAAATGTGAACATCCTCCTCTTATTTTATAAAAGAGAGTGCTACAACGAGAGAGGGACTTTTTCCAGTTGTAAATGAGAGATAGTACTTTTACTATAGAATTGATAAAGAGCAAGAGACATTGGATAAATCTATGGTTGTGATGAATGTATATGAAATTCTTCTTGATTCATTTATTTTCTACATGAGTATTACAAAAATCTGGAGTATGAATTATTTCTTCACTTTCTTCACTTTCTTCTCGATGCTCATGTTGCCATATGTTTCTTTGTGAATACAGATGCGATGTTATGAACACATTGCAACTGATCGTGAATGTATTTGTAACATTGTTGTTTTTAATTTATCATTGGGATACATGGATTTTTCAGAACCTAATGGTATCATATTTCATTATATTCAATTTTAATTATCTTGCTCATGATCATGATAGATTAGAATAGCTTAGAATTACATCTAGAATAGATATAGACAACATTAGTTAATTGAGTCTTAGATTTTTAATTCATATGAGAACATCTTGTTCTCAAATTCATATTTAGATAATAATTTAGAGTGGCAACTAGTCCCACATATTGGTCATAAAAGCCATCCCAAATGAGAGTAGGTCTAATTGGGACCTACCATTGTGCATTCTCCCTCACCTTCTTCACAAGCCGATATGGACCCGTCAACACACAATATTATTGCTAAGGGGAATTCTAAGTAGGGGGATTCAATTTTCTCTTCTATTCATTTTTCTTCTCCTTTTATTTTTTTATCAATTTCCTCTCTTATTCTTATTTAGCAATTTTTTTATTTTATTCTTAATAGAAAATTTAAATTCCACTACTTATTCTCTTTTTCTTCTTCCAATATTCTTAG